>CM032377.1:340716-695383 GCA_019023105.1 Diglossa brunneiventris
GCCGCCTACTTCACGCACTCCAACCTGCAGCCCGTGCACATGATCCTGGTGCTCCGCACCGCCCTCAACCTCTTCTTCAAGCTCAAGAACTTCAAAAGCGCCGCCACCTTTGCCCGGCGCCTGCTCGAGCTTGGCCCCAAGCCTGAGGTGGCCCAGCAGGTGAGACCCCAAATGGCCCTGTCCCTAATGGCATTGTCCCCAATGGCCCTGTCCCCAAACCCAGCAGGTGAGGCCCCAAATGGCCCTGTCCCCAAACTCAAGGTGAAGTCCTTAGATGAGGCCCTCAAGTTGGGAAACACCATTTTTGGGGTGTCCCTGTCCCCAAACCCGAGCTGAGGCCCTCAGGTGTGGAACCCTTCTTGTGATACCATTTTGGGGTGTCCCTGTCCCCAAACCCTGCTGGGACCTTCTTTTGAGGTGTCCATGTCCCCAAACCCCCACTGTCACCCTTTTTGGGGTATCCCTGTCCCCAAACCCCTGCATTGACCCTTTTTGGAGTATCCCTGTCCCCAAACCCCTGCATTGACCCTTTTTGGAGTATCCCTGTCCCCAAACCCCTGCAGTGACCCTTTTTGGAGTATCCCTGTCCCAAAACCCCCACTGTGACCCTTTTTGGGGTATCCTTGTACCCAAACCCTCCCTGTGACCCTTTTTGGGGTATCCCTGTCCCCAAACCCCTGCAGTGACCCTTTTTGGAGTATCCCTGTCCCCAAACCCTCCCTGTGAGCCATTTTGGGGTGTCCCCCGTCCCCGTGCTCACGGCGCCGCCGTTCCCAGACGCGGAAGATCCTGGCGGCCTGCGAGAAGAACCCCATCGACAGCCACCAGCTCAACTACGACCAGCACAACCCCTTCGACATCTGCGCCGCCTCCTACCGCCCCATCTACCGCGGCAAAGCCGTGGAGAAGTGTCCCCTCAGCGGGGCCTGCTACAGCCCCGAGTTCCGGGGACAGATCTGCCGCGTCACCACGGTGAGGGGACACCGCTGGTTCCGTGGGAATTGCATCCCGCCGAGCTGTGGGCTGGGAAAGGTTGGGGTTTGGAGGTGGTTTGAGGGGTCCGCGCTGTCCTCAGGGGGGACATTTTGTGATTCCAGAGGGGGTTTGGGGTCTCTCCCACCAGGGAGGCCTGTGGGAGTTGGGCCTGGTTGGTCTGGAGGAGGTTGAGGGAGAAATTTATCAATCCATGGAAATATCTCCAATATCTGTGGAAATATTTCCAGTATCTGTGGAAATACCTCAAATATCCATGGAAATATCTCCAATATCCCCAAAAATCTCTCCTCTGAGGGGATTTGGGCTCTGAGGTGTTTCTCCCACAAGGGAGGATTGTGGGAGCTGGGCCTGGTTGGTCTGGAGGAGTCTGAGGGGGAAACTTATCCATCTGTGGAAATATCTCCATTATCCATGGAAATACCTCAATTTTTTGTGGAAATATCTCAAATATCCCCAAAAATCTCTCCGCTGAGGGGGGATTTGAGCTCTGGAGTGTTTCTCCTGCAGGGGAGGCCTGTGGGAGTTGGGCCTGGTTGGTCTGGAGGAGGCTGAGGGGGAATCTCATCCATCCATGGAAATGTCTTCAATATCCATGGAAATACCTTCAATATCCCCCTCAAATCCCTCAAATTTCCACACAAATCCCTCAGATTCCCACCCAAATCCCCCAGTGGGATCTCAGGACACTCCCAAACCCTTTCCAGAGTTCCCAGCACAAGCCCAGGAGTGACAGCTACAAACCCAACTGCTAAATCCTGATATTTCACCCCTAAATCCCGGGTTTTCACCCCTAAATGCTGAGCTTTCACCCTTAAATCCTCCCTTTGTCCCTGCAGGTGACGGAGATCGGGAAGGACGTGCTGGGGCTGCGCATCAGCCCCCTCCAGTTCCGCTAGGAATTCTCCTGGAGAAGGAAATTCCCACTCCCCCATCCCAGCTTTCGCCCCAGTCCCTCCCCTTGGCCATTCCCATCCTCCCTTCCCGTTTTTTTCCCCACTCTGGAATGCCAGATTGGGGTTTTTTTCCCCCACATTTAGCAGGATTTTTTTTCCTTCTTCCCAGAGCAATTTTCCTGTGCTTTTATCCCAATTTTTTCCAGAGGGGGAAGGGGGGGGGCTCTTCCCAAATCCTGGTTGTGACACAACCACCTCTGTTCCCCTTAAAATCCCAGAAAACTGCTCAAAACCCCTGGGACTGGCTCTGTAAATCCTGAATCCAGGGAAATCCTGCTCCCTCTGGAAGTGTCTCTGTGTTTGTTGACTCCTCCTGTTGTCGTCATGGCAACTCAGTGAGCTCCCATTGTTAATAAAGTTCGTTAATCACCTGGATTTTCCTGGTTTGCAGCTCAGGACACACACACACACACACACACACAAAAAATTGGAATATAATCCCTTTTCCCACTTCTGCTTGGAGAGCTGGGAATTTGTTTCAGAGGATGGGATCGGCACTCCTGGAATGATTCGGAGCTGGGTGTGTTAATTAGCGGGGTGTAATTAACACCCCAATTAACCCTGAGGGCCTGTCCTGCATTTCCGGGTGGAGTTTTGTCCTTTGGCACTCCTGGGTTTGGCCCCAGGGCACGGAAAAGGCTCCGGGATCCCCAGATTTGGGTGGATTCCAGTGTTAACGGTAGATGAGTGTTGTTTTCTGTGTGCTCTTGTTGTTTTGGGTTTCCTGTAACAATAAATCAACATGTAATGCAAATAAAAAAAGGTTCTCATCTTGTGTTAACGTGTGTGCTGTGTTGTATTGCTCTGTATTGCTCTGTATTGCAGGGTGAGCACAGGGTGAACTCTCCCCTCTTTGCTGTGACACCTGGGCTGGCAGGGGTGACACAGTGACCTCGGCCAGCCGATGCTGCCTGTGCCATCACCTGGCACTGATGTATTTGATGGAAATCCTTTTGCTGGGATTTGTCTCCTGAGAAGCCTCAGAACAGAAATGGAACCAGTAACGATCTGCTGGCTGTGGAGTGTGGGCTGGAGATGGTTCAGCAACAGGGACATCTTAGATTGGTCTCCTGTGCATTGTTTCTGCTTGTGACCAATCATGATCCAGCTGTGCCGGGGCTGTGAGCAGTCCCAGGTTTTTGTTATTCATTCCTTTCCAGCTTTCTGATGTCTCCTTGCTCTTTTAGTACAGCTCTAATATCTCATTTTCCTTTAATAAAATAGAGATCATAAAATAATAAATCAGCCTTCTGAAAGGTGGAGCCAAGATTCTCATCTCTTCCCTCGTCCTGGGGACCCTCAAACACCCCCACAATCACCGGCATGAGCTGGTCTGGGCAGCACCAAATAAAATAAAAAGCTTTAAAAATAGAAAAATTAAAAATAAAAATTAAATTTAAAAATAACTTAAAATTTAAAACATTCGTTAAAAATAAATGAAACAAAAAATAAAAACCATAAAGTGCTGTAAAGTGCCATAAAAGTTCCATAAAAGGAAGTGCCGTAAAGCGCGACTGTGGTAAAAGGTGCCTTAAATCGCGACTGTCGTAATAGCGGCCGTAAAGCGCGACTGTCGCAAAAGGTGCCGTAAAGCGCGACTGTCGTAATAGCGGCCGTAAAGCGCGACTGTCGCAAAAGCGGCCGTAAAGCGCGACTGTCGTAAAAGGTGCCGTAAAGCGCGACTGTCGTAAAAGGCGCCGTAAAGCGCGACTGTCGTAAAAGGTGCCGTAAAGCGCGACTGTCGCAAAAGGCGCCGTAAAGCGCGACTGTCGTAAAAGGCGCCGTAAAGCGCGACTGTCGTAATAGCGGCCGTAAAGCGCGACTGTCGCAAAAGCGGCCGTAAAGCGCGACTGTCGTAAAAGGTGCCGTAAAGCGCGACTGTCGCAAAAGGCGCCGTAAAGCGCGACTGTCGTAAAAGGCGCCGTAAAGCGCGACTGTCGTAAAACTGCCGTAAAGCGCGACTGTCGCAAAAGCGGCCGTAAAGCGCGACTGTCGCAAAAGCGCCGTAAAGCGCGACTGTCGTAAAAGGTGCCGTAAAGCGCGACTGTCGCAAAAGGCGCCGTAAAGCGCGACTGTCGCAAAAGGCGCCGTAAAGCGCGACTGTCGTAAAAGGCGCCGTAAAGCGCGACTGTCGTAAAGGCGCCGTAAAGCGCGACTGTCGTAAAACTGCCGTAAAGCGCGACTGTCGTAAAAGGCGCCGTAAAGCGCGACTGTCGCAAAAGGGGCCGTAAAGCGCGACTGTCGTAAAAGGGGTCGTAATGAGCGACTGTCGCAAAAGGCGCCGTAAACACCACTGTCGCAAAAGGTGCCATATAGCGCAACTGCCGTAAATAGACTTTTGGCACACACGGGGGATTAAGCACTTTATTAGTATCTCCCGCCGGGCCGTGGCTGCCGCGGAGCCGCTCCCAGCCTGCGGGCGCTGCTGGAGCTCTCTGCCGCACGGGGATGCCGCAGCAGCCGCTGCCCCGCCGAGCGCCGGTCGTGCCGCGAGTCCAGAACGGGACACGCCCCCCGCCGGACCCCACGGCTCCGGTACCCGCGGCCCCGCCTCCCGTCCCCCCGGCCGCGCCCAGCGCTGCCGCCGTCCCCGCCTCTGCCATCCCGCCGGGCCGCCCCCGATCCCGCCTCTCCGAGCCCGCCCACGGCGTCACCGCGGCCCCGCCCCCTGCTGACTCCGCCGCTCCCCGCGGGTTCGGCCGCTCCTGCCGTCCCCCGCGTCCCCCTCGCCCCCTTTGCCCACACGGCGCCGGTGCTGGCCCAAGTCCCGTCGCTGCTGCTGCGTCTTTGCAGTCCCGTGCGGCTCCGGGTCTGCAGTGCTGAGCCCGCCCGGCGCGGCCGCGCTGCGTCCCCAGCGCCCCCTGCGCGCGTTGCGGCGGGAAGCCTGCCCGCCCACCCCGGCGTTCAAGGGCACGCGGCACAGCCCGAGCTGCCCACGGGCCCACGGCAAAGCCCGGTGCCTGCCGGCGTTTGGGCGCAATGCCCCGCTCCCGGCACAGCACCGCTTGCGCTGGGACCGGGGCGCCCCGGCCCGCCGAGCCACCCCGTGCCGGCACCGCGGTGTCCGCATCAGTGCCGCCGCCGCCCCAGCGCCGCCCCTGCCTGCCGGGCCAGCAGCCACCCCAGCTCCCAGCGGCTGCGCGCCGCGCTTCAAGACTCCCGCCGCCTCCACGCCGCTGCTCCCGCCTCCCGCCACCCCCCCGGGATCATCTCCCGCTGCGAGGCCGCCCCGCCGCTGGGGCGCTTTCCCGTGGTCGCTTTCCCGCTCCTGCTGCCGCCGCTCCATGGCGGGCCGAGCCGTGCCCTCCCCACCGCGGGCCCACGCTCAGAGCTGCTGGGCGGCGCCTCTCCGCCGCCTCCTGCAACCACGGGCGTCCCGCCGTTCCCTTCCAGGACCGCAGCCGCAGCCCCGTCCCCGTTTCCACAGCTCCGCCACCTCCCGCACGCCCCGACCCGTTCGCCGCCATGATGGCTCCCACGCGGACCTAGTGACGCACCCACGCATGCGCAGTTGCTACAACCCCGCACCAGCAATATCAATCCGCGCCGCCTCATCCAACCACGGCGCTGCTGCCGCGATCAGCTCTATCTCCACGGCCCCGCCGCCACCCCCCCTGTGCTTTGGCCGCAGCTTCGGTGCAGCCTCCCGGTTCCGCGCCGCTGCGTGCCGCCACAGCCGGCATCCCTGTGCCCTGTCACGCCGCTTCCGCCGCCACCGGGTCTATAAACGGCACCAGAGCAGGCGACCACTGCAGCGCCTTGCATGTATCCTTCCGCGTCTCTGCCGGAGCTTGAGGAGCCAGGCACGGGCGCATCACCGAGAGATCCCTGCGCAGCGCGTGACGATGCACAACCGATACCTGATGTCCCTCCGCGTTTTCGCCTTCCGCGCTCCTAGCACCGAGCGGGACTACTTTGTGTCACAGCCACATCCGCGCACACAAACCGTGCGACGAGGAGGGGGAGGCTGGAATGTGACAGCTGCTTTAATCTGTGAGGCGAGGGAGGCCTGAGGGCAAAACCAAGGAATTCCTGAGGGGAAAACATGGAATTACTGAGTGGGGAAGTGCAGGATTCCTGAGGGGCGAAATGTGGGAATTCCTGAGGGGGAAAAAGTGGGAATCCTGAGGGGAAAATGTGGGAATTCCTGAGGGGCGACATGTGGGAATTCCTGAGGGGGAAATGAACGATTTTCCTGGTTTGCAGCTCAGGACACACCAAAAAAACCCCTGAATTTAATCCCTTTTCCCACTTCTGCTTGGAGAGCTGGGAATTTGCCAGAGGACGGGATCGGCACTCCGGGGATGATTCGGAGCCGGGTGTGTTAATTAGCGGGGTGTAATTAACGCCCCAATTAACCCTGAGGGCCTGTCCTGCTTTTCCAGGTGGAGTTTTGTCCTTTGGCACTCCCGGGTTTGGCCGCAGGGCACGGAAAAGGCTCCGGGATCCCCAAATTTGGGTGGATCCCGAACCCTGCCGGGGGGAGAGGGATGGGAATAACAACGGGGGAGGATCCAGGGATGCAATTCCAGGGATTGTCCTGCTGGGAATGTCCAGGGCATGGAATGAGGGGCTGGAAGTGTCCAGGGAACGGAGCTGGAAAGGGAAACGGAGAATCCTGAGGGAGCTGGGGGGGCTCGGCCTGGAGAAAAGGGGGATCCAGGGGGGATTTGGGATCTGCCAGGGGGATTTGGGATCTGATCCCAGGGAATGGGGCAGGACAAGAGGGAACGGCCTCGAGCTGTGCCAGGGCTGGAAATCTGGGATGATTTTTCCATGGAAAAAAAGGGTTGGGAAGCATCGGAAGGGGCTCAGGTAGGGCTGGATCCCCATCCCTGCAGGGAATTCCTGGAATTCGGAGCAGGTGAGGATCACTTTGGGATTCTTCCCCCCCCTCACAGATCCCGGAACCCCTCAGGGTCTTCAACCTTTTATTTATCCATAAAAAAGCAGGGGGGAAAAAAAGGGAATGTGACCATTCCCTCACTTCCAGCATTCCGTGGGGAATTCGGGGGGATCTGGGGTGGAGCCGGAGCCTCTGGATTCAGGGTTTGGGGGATTTGAGGACCAGGGAGTCGTGGCAGGCCACGGCGATGCCCCCGATGAGGTTCAGGAACTCCTGGAAGTCCAACTGCCCGTCGCTGTTCATGTCCAGCTTCTTCATCATCCTGTCCACCACGCCCGGGTCCTTCTGGTTCTGGGAAAGAAAAAAAACAATGGGAATTTGTGCCCGGAGTGAGGGGGAATTCCCTGCTCAGCAAGGGAGGGGAGCTCAGGGGAATCCTGGGATGGTTTGGGATGGAAAATCCTTGAACAGCCACGTTCAGGGATGTTCCCACAATCCCATCCTGCTCCAGATTCCATCCTGGCACATCCCCAGGGCTGGGACCCCTGGATCATCCCATCCCATCCCATCCCATCAATCCCATTCCGTCGATCCCATCCCGGCACATCCCAGCCCATTGATCCCATCTCAGATGACTGATCCCATGGTTCCCATGGATCCCATCCCATTCCATTGATCCCATGGATTCCATCCCATTCCACTGATCCCATGGATCCCATCCCATCCCATCCCATGGATCCCATCCCATCAATCCCCTCCCAGTCCCATGGATCCCATCCCCATCCCAATCCCATGGATCCCATCCCATGGATCCCATCCCATCCCATTGATCCTATTCCCACCCCATTTCATGCATCCCATCCCATCCCATGGATCCCATGGATCCCATGGATCCCATCCTATGGATCCCATCCCATCCCATGGATCCCATCCCATGGATCCCCTCCCACCCCAGGGCCCCCCAGGCCCGGACCTTGGTGAAGGCGGCCAGCTCGGTGTCCATGAAGGCGCGGAATTCCCGCTTGGAGAGGGTGCAGGAGTCGCCCTCGCGGCCGGCGTAGCGCTGGAACACGGCCAGCAGCGACTCGATGCAGCGCTCCGTCTCCGTGGGCTGGGGAGCCAAAATCCCAGGGTTTGGGGTCAGGGCAGGGCAGGGGGAACCCCCTCTGCCCGTCCCAGGTGTGCCAGGGCAATCCCGGATTTTCTGGGAGCAGGGGAGGCCCCCTGTGCCGCCCATTCCAGGGGCAATCCCGGTTTTTTTGGCATGAGGGAAGGGCTGGAGGAGCCTCCTGTGCCCGTTCCAGGTTTTCCAGGGGAGAAATCCCGGTTTTTGGGGGATGAGGGAAGGGCAGAAGGAGCTTCCTCTGCCCATTCCAGGAGCAATCCCAGTTTTTTGGGGGATGAGGAGCCTCCTGCGCCCATTCCAGGCGCGCCAAGGAGCAATCCCGGATTTTTTTGGGGAGCAGGGAAGCCCGTCCCGTACCCGCTCCAGCTTTTCCAACAGCAATCCCGGTTTATTCGGGACGCGGGAAGGGCTCAGCCGGACCCGTCCCGCCGCATTTTTCCCTGGATTTCATCCCTGGCGCAGCGGGACGGGCCCGGAGCGGGGGCGGCTCCTGGAAAATGCCCCGGGGAGGTGGCGGATCCAGCGGGCCGTTGGCAGGGCCGGGCTGGATCCGCTCTCTCCCCGTTTTCCCCCATTTCTCCCCACCCCACCCCGGGTTTTCCCTGATTTTCACCCATTTTCCCCGTTTTTCACCCACGTCCCCCGTTTTTCTCCATTTTTTCCCAGTTTCACACCTCTTTTTTCCTGTTTTTCTCCACTTTTTCTCATTTTCCTTCCGGTTTCTGCCCTGATTTTCGTCCCGGTTTCCCCCCATTTTCCGCCCGTTTTTTACCTGTTTCCCCACCCCCCCTCACCCCCTTTTTCCCTTTTTCCCCTGTTTTTCCCCATTTTTCCGTTTCTTCCCACCCCGCCCTGGGTTTTCCCTGTTTTTCACCCATTTCCCCCGTTTTTCTCCATTTTTCCCTGTTTTCTCCCGGTTTTTTCCTGTTTTCCCTGTTTTTTTCCCATTTTCCTCCCGGTTTCTGCCCTGGTTTTTCCCCCCGTTCTCCCCCCAACTTTCCGCTCATTTTTTACCTGTTTCCCCCCCTGTTTTCCCCCTTTTTCCCCCATTTTCCGTTCCTTCCCCCTGTTCTTTCCTCCCCTTGGGACCACGCCCTATCCCCTCCCACTCCGATTTTGGGGCGTTTTGCCGGAAAATCTCCTTCTCCCCCCGCTCGGGATCCATTTCCGCCCCGAATTCCCGGGAATCCCTCACCATGGCTGGGACAGGCGGCGGCTCCGCTCCGGTTTGGAGTTGCAGGATCGGGGACAAAAGCCCGGGGAAAGTTCGGGAGCCCCGCCCGGGCTGAGTCAGCCCCGGACGCGTTGGGCAATTCCCGTTCCAGCGGCTCCTCCCGCGCCCCTGGAATGTGCCCGGCCCGGTCCGGGGCTTTGCGGGCATTCCCAAATCCTGCTCCATCCCGGGCTGCTCCTTGGGATAGCCCTGGAGTCGTCCTCGGGCATGGGAGCGGGGCGGGGGAGGAAATCCTAAAAATCTTAATGGGGGAGGTTGAGGAAAAAGGGGGGAAATTTCCTCAAAAATCTTCTGGGAGAGCCTGGAAAAGGGAAAATCCCAAAATATTCAGGGGGAGGCTGGAGAAGGAAAAAAGGGAAAAATTCCCAAAAATCTTCAGGGGGGAGCCTGGAGCAGAGAGGGGTTAAAAACCAGGGATCAGGATGAGTTTTGGGATCCCGGGAATTCTGATCTGGGACTCAGGAGATTTTCCCTTTCCCCTCAATTTCCTGCCCCCAAACTCCCATTTTCCCCGAATATCAGGATTTCCCCCCAATCCTCCTTTCCCAAAGGGAATTTCCCGAGCTGGGAACTCCCTTTGGGTTTTCCCTCCCCCTCAGAACCCCCCGGTGACATCGCGGGGGGAAGGGGAGGTGACATTTCCCTGTGCCAGGGCCAGTCCCGGGGATTTGGGACATTCCACTCCCGGAGGAGACGCTGCCATCTGTGCGGCCACATGGCTGTGACACTGTCCCTGGCATTGCCACCAGGGCTGGCAGCTGTGTCACTGTCCCTGGCATTGTCACCGAGCCCTGCCAGTGTCACTGTTCCTGCCCCTGCCATTGTCACCGAGCTGTGTCACTGCCCCTGGCATTGCCACCAAGGGCTGGCAGCTGTGTCACCACCCCTGGCATTGTCACCGAGCCCTGCCAGTGTCACTGTTCCTGTTTCTGCCCCTGGCATTGTCACCGAGCTGTGTCACTGTCCCTGTTCCTGTTCCTGTCCCCGGCATTGTCACCGAGCTGTGTCACTGTCCCTGTCCCTGTGCTGTCCCTGTCAGCTGGGGACAGTGTGGGGACAGAGCCTTGGGAGAGCCCTGGCTCTGGAGCAGGACACGGGAATGGGGAATGGGGATTGGGTGGGATTTGGGATCAGGAGGAGTTTGGGGACTGAACTGGGAATGCCTGATCCCAACTGGTAATGTCTGATCCAGACTGGGAATGCCTGATCCCAACTGGGAATGTCTGATCCGAACTGGGAATGTCTGATCCAAACTGGGAATGTGTGATCTGAACTGGGAATGTGTGATGTGAACTGGGAATGTCTGATCCCAACTGGGAATGCCTGATCCCAACGGGGCCCCCCTCCCACCCTCCGGAAGGTGACGCTTGGAGCCTCTGCAGGAATCAGCCGTTTATTCCCATTTTCCATGCGATAAAAAGGAAGGACAAGGAAAAGGAGGAGAAGGAGAATCCCCCACCCACCACCAGCACCCTGTGGCTCCAAACCCCCGGCCTGGAGCCGGAATTCTGCTGGAACCAAGGCTAAAAGGGTGATTTTTTTTTTTTTTTCCCCCCCAGCCTTGAGGATTTTCAGGCCCCAAAATCAGGAATGTTTTTGGAGTTTAACGGCAGAAGCCGAGAGCAGCCCCAGGGCTGGGGGAACCTGAAGTGACACCCAAGGGTGCAAAAGAGGACAGAGGGACCCAAGGACTCCAATTAGAGCAGAAAAAGTGATTAAATATTGAGGGACACACCCGTCAGGGAGGCAGAAACTCCGGATCTGAGGGGATCTCCCTTCCTGCTGAGGATTCATTCCAGGGAAAAGCCCCCAAAGCCCACTGGGCACCCGGGATCCTTTTGAGTCCATCACTGCTGGGCCGCCACATCCCGAGCTGGCAACGGGGGGCACAAGTGACCCTCAAAAGGACCTGGAGAGGCTCCAGGGAGAGGCAGATTCCCCTCAGGATGTCTTGGATTCATCCCTGGGGCGGCTCGGGGCCTCCTGCGGGGGCTCCTGGCCCTGCTTGGTGCCACCTTCCCGAGAAACCCGGGAGTTTTCGGGCTCCCGGGGGCTCCTCTTGCTGGGTTCCTCCTCAGGAGCCTCCTCGCCCTCCTGGGCTCCCTCCCCGCGGGTCTCTCCGGGGTCTCTCCGCTCCGCATCCCGACGTTCCGGGGGGATGCCGCTCTTGGCCTCGCCGTCCTCGCGCCCAGATTGGGGCTCCCGCGGCACCTTCTGGGGCTCCTCACCCTGGGGCTGATCCTGCTCCACCTCAGGCACCTCGGGGCGCCTCCGGATCTCCTTGGATTTCACCCGCTCGCCCTTGGCAGCCTCCGGCTCGGCGGAATCCCGCAGGGCCCCGTCCTTCGCCTCTTTTCTGGATCTTTCCCGGGGCTCATCCAGACCCTCATCGGGGTTTTCCTGGGGACGTTTGGATGGTGGCACCTCGGGGCGGCCCCTGCGGTCACCCAGTGGCCGCGGGGACACGGAGCAGGTCCGGACGCGCACGGGCTGGCCCCGCTGGCCGGGCTGGTGGCACACGATCTCGTAGGTGGCGGCCTTGGGGTCCTGCGGGTTCTGGATCACGTGCACCAAGTAGGCAACGGTCTGAGGCTCCACGGGCTCGGGCAGCAGCCGGACCTCGGGCCGGACATCGGGGTCAGCGGGGCGGTACCGGACCCTGAGGTCACTGATGGGCACCTCCTGTCCCGGGGGGCAGAGATCAACGGTGTCCACATCCAGGGTCTGGTACCGGTACTGGCCCTGCTCCAGCTCCTCCTCATCTTCCTCCTCCAGGACCTCCAGCCTGATCTCCTCATGTGCCTCCCTCTGGTCAGTGATGGTCACATCTGCCTCGCTGTCCCGTGTCCGGCGGCTGCGGCGCTCAGACACCTCCAGCTCCCGCTCCTGGTCGATTCTTCTCTCCCTCAGGGCCTCTTCCCTCTCTCTGACACGGGAGATTCTCCTCTCTGGTTCTGCTTCCTCCTCACGCTCACGGGGACGTTCTCTCCTTCTCAGCTCCTCACCTCGTTCCCGGATCTCACGGCGCACTTTGACATCGGCTTCAGCTTCTGCCACTGAGATCTCTCTGTCCCTTTCAAACCTCTCTGATTCTCTCTGTCTCCTTCCATCAGCTTCAATCTCACGAATGTCACGCTCTCGTCTGTCCCGTGTCTCTCTCCGGCCGACTATGGCCACTTCTTCCTCCCTTTCCCGTGCCCGGCGCTCAGAGCCCTCCAGCTCCCATTGCTGATCAGTTCTCCTCTCCCTCACGGCTTCATCCCTCTCTCTGACCCGGGAAATTCTCCTCTCTTCCTCCTCACGCTCACGGGGACGTTCTCTCCTTCTCAGCTCCTCTCGTGGTTCCCGGATCTCACGGCGCACTTTGACATCGGCTTCACCTGCTGCCGCTGAGATCTCTCTTCTCCTGTCATACACTTCCTGTTCTCTCCTTGCATCTATTTCAGCCTCACGGATGTCTCGCTCTGTTCTCTCCCGTGTCTCTCTCAGGTTTCTGGTGGCCACTTCTTCCTCCCTTTCCCGTGCCCGGCGCTCAGACACCTCCAGCTCCCGTTCCTGGTCGATTCTTCTCTCTCTCAGGGCCTCTTCCCTCTCTCTGACACGGGAGATTCTCCTCTCTGGTTCTGCTTCCTCCTCACGCTCACGGGGACGTTCCCTCCTTCTCAGCTCCTCACCTCGTTCCCGGATCTCACGGCGCACTTTGACATCGGCTTCAGCTGCTGCCACTGAGATCTCTCTGTCCCTTTCGTACCTCACTGATTCTCTCTGTCTCCTTCCATCAGCTTCAATCTCACGAATTTCACGCTCTTGTCTCTCCCGTGTCTCTCTCCGGCCAACTATGGCCACTTCTTCCTCCCTTTCCCGTGCCCGGCGCTCAGAGCCCTCCAGCTCCCATTGCTGATCAGTTCTCCTCTCCCTCACGGCTTCATCCCTCTCTCTGACCCGGGAAATTCTCCTCTCTTCCTCCTCACGCTCACGGGGACGTTCTCTCCTTCTCAGCTCCTCTCGTGGTTCCCGGATCTCACGGCGCACTTTGACATCGGCTTCTGTTGCTGCCACTGAGATCTCTCTTCTCCTGTCATACACTTCCTGTTCTCTCCTTGCATCTATTTCAGCCTCACGGATGTCTCGCTCTGTTCTCTCCCGTGTCTCTCTCAGGTTTCTGGTGGCTTCTTCTTCCTCCCTTTCCCGTGCCCGGCACTCAGACACCTCCAGCTCCCGCTCCTGGTCGATTCTTCTCTCCCTCAGGGCCTCTTCCCTCTCTCTGACACGGGAGATTCTCCTCTCTGGTTCTGCTTCCTCCTCACGCTCACGGGGACGTTCCCTCCTTCTCAGCTCCTCACCTCGTTCCCGGATCTCATGGCGCACTTTGACATCGGCTTCCGCTTCTGCCACTGAGATCTCTCTGTCCCTCTTGTACCTCTCTGATTCTCTCTGTCTCCTTCCATCACCTTCAATCTCACGAATGTCACGCTCTCGTCTATCCCATGTCTCTCTCCGGCCAGCTCTGGCCACTTCTTCATCCCTTTCCCGTGCCTGGCGCTCAGAGCCCTCCAGCTCCAGCTGACGATCAATTCTCCTCTCCCTCACGGCTTCATCCCTCTCTCTGACCCGGGAAATTCTCCTCTCTTCCTCCTCACGCTCACGGGGACGTTCTCTCCTTCTCAGCTCCTCACCTCGTTCCCGGATCTCACGGCGCACTTTGACATCGGCTTCAGCTGCTGCCACTGAGATCTCTCTGTCCCTTTCAAACCTCACTGATTCTCTCTGTCTCCTTCCATCACCTTCAATCTCACGAATTTCTCGCTCTCGTCTGTCCCGTGTCTCTCTCCGGCCAATGGCAGCCACTTCTTCCTCCCTTTCCCGTGCCCGGCGCTCAGAGCCCTCCAGCTCCCGTTGCTGATCGATTCTCCTCTCCCTCACGGCTTCATCCCTCTCTCTGACCCGGGAGATTCTCCTCTCTGATTCTGCTTCCTCCTCACGCCCACGGGGACGTTCTCTCCTTCTCAGCTCCTCTCGTGGTTCCCGGATCTCACGGCGCACTTTGACATCGGCTTCAGCTTCTGCCACTGAGATCTCTCTTCTCCTGTCATACACTTCCTGTTCTCTCCTTGCATCTATTTCAGCCTCACGGATGTCTCGCTCTGTTCTCTCCCGTGTCTCTCTCAGGTTTCTGGTGGCCACTTCTTCCTCCCTTTCCCATGCCCGGCGCTCAGACACCTCCAGTTCCCGTTGCTGATCGCTTCTCCTCTCTCTCAGGGCCTCTTCCCTCTCTCTGACACGGGAAATTCTCCTCTCTGGTTCTGCTTCCTCCTCACGCTCACGGGGACGTTCTCTCCTTCTCAGCTCCTCACCTCGTTCCCGGATCTCACGGCGCACTTTGACATCGGCTTCAGCTGCTGCCACTGAGATCTCTCTGTCCCTCTCGTACCTCACTGATTCTCTCTGTCTCCTTCCATCACCTTCAATCTCATGAATTTCTCGCTCTCGTCTGTCCCGTGTCTCTCTCCGGCCAACTATGGCCACTTTTTCCTCCCTTTCCCGTGCCCGGCGCTCAGAGCCCTCCAGCTCCCGTTGCTGATCAGTTCTCCTCTCCCTCACGGCTTCATCCCTCTCTCTGACCCGGGAAATTCTCCTCTCTTCCTCCTCACGCTCACGGGGACGTTCTCTCCTTCTCAGCTCCTCTCGTGGTTCCCGGATCTCACGGCGCACTTTGACATCGGCTTCACCTGCTGCCGCTGAGATCTCTCTTCTCCTGTCATACACTTCCTGTTCTCTCCTTGCATCTATTTCAGCCTCACGGATGTCTCGCTCTCGTCTCTCCTGTGTCTCTCTCAGGTTTCTGGTGGCTTCTTCTTCCTCCCTTTCCCGTGCCTGGCACTCAGACACCTCCAGTTCCCGTTGCTGATCAATTCTTCTCTCCCTCAGGGCCTCTTCCCTCTCTCTGACACGGGAGATTCTCCTCTCTGGTTCTGCTTCCTCCTCACGCTCACGGGGACGTTCCCTCCTTCTCAGCTCCTCACCTCGTTCCCGGATCTCACGGCGCACTTTGACATCGGCTTCAGCTGCTGCCACTGAGATCTCTCTGTCCCTCTCGTACCTCTCTGATTCTCTCTGTCTCCTTCCATCAGCTTCAATCTCACTAATTTCACGCTCTCGTCTGTCCCGTGTCTGTCTCAGGTTTCTGGCAGCCACTTCTTCCTCCCTTTCCCATGTCCTGCGCTCAGACACCTCCACCTCCAGCTCCCGTCCCTCATCCACCCTCCTCTCTCTCATTCTCCCTTTTCTTCTGGGATCATCTCTTTCTTCCCTCTCCTGCTTCTCCCGGATCTCCCTTTCCCTTTCCGCAGATTCCAGCTCCCATTCCCGCTTTGTTCTCCGTTGGTAGCCGCGTTCCTCTGGCTCTGCTCTCCGACGTTCCCCGAGGTCGATCTCTAACGGTTCCTCTAGGTACGACTGATGTGGCCGCCCGGACTCCGGACATTCCAGCTCAGCCGCCCGGCAGCTTCTCCCTTCCAGCCCTCTTTGTCCCAGCTCACGCCGGCGGTGGTGGCTCCTCTCTTCCTGGAGCAGTTCGGGTTCCTGTGGCCGATTGTCACCTTCTCCATCTGCTCCTTGTGGCCGCTGGGTTCTTTCATCACGCCCTGGCTCCTGGCGGCTCCACCGGTCCGGCCGTGGTTGGGGTTCTCGGCGTTGCCTGCCCGTCCTCACGTCTGCCACTTCTTCCTCCTGGTCTCTCCTCTCTCCCTCTCGTCTGTCCTGCTCCGGGGGCTGCCGCCTTCTCCGGCTCTCCCGCAGCTCACACGGCTCCTGGCTCCGTTCCCGGTGTTCCCTAGGGATCAGCTCCTGGCGTGGCTCCTTCCCGCTCCGCGTGCGACGTTCCTGCTGATCCCCCCTCGTTTCCTCCAAGATTTCCACCTCCCTGACCCTGAGGTCTCCTTGCAGCTCAGCCTCACGATTCCTCTCCCAGGTTTGTTGTTCCTCCTCCTCCTCCTGGAGCTGCCGGCGGCTCCCTCTGCTCCTGAATTCCGGCTCCCGCAGGGATTTTCCTCCGGTCGGAGCTTTGTCCTCTGCACCAGGAACGGGGCCCTTGGCTGGAACCAGAAGCAGCACTTGGCCACCCGGAACACCAGGAGGAGGAACTCGTTGAAGTCGATGTCCCCGTCCCCATCCCACTCCAGGAACTGCAGGATCTTCTCGATGGTCTGAGGGTCGTGTGGCTTCTGCTGGGAACGAACACGGGGTGGGGGAAAAAGGGGATTTTTGTCTTCCTGCTCCATGGGGGAGAAATGCAACAATGGGAAGAGTCACAGGAATTCTCCTTCCATCTCTCATCATTTCACTTTCAGGGCTCAGCAGCAGCTGTGGGAATTCATTCCCCAAAATCCCCCCTGTATCCCCCTTTTCTCCAGGCTGAGGCCCCCCAGCTCCCTCAGGGTTCTCCATTCCTTTCCCAGCACAAAGGAACCCAACCTTTGGTGGAACCCTCCCTGTTCTCTTTCCAGAGAGGATTTTGCCATTCCCACACCCCAGCCCTTCCACAGCGCTCACCACCAGGGAATCTGCGAATTCCCTCTGGATCAGCTCCCTCATCCTCCTGCGGCTGAGCCCGGAGCCGTCCCCATCTCCCCGGGCGTGCTGCTGGAAGACGCCGACGATGGTGGCGATGCTGTCCAAGAACGGGGACATCCTGCAGATCCGAGCGAGCCTGCGAGGGACAGGAGTGGACCAAGGGCTGGGGGATCCCCTTGGGAAGAGGGAGGAGAATTCCCGGCTCCGTGTTCCCCACTGGGAACACATTCCGGGGTTTTAGTGGGATGGGGAGTGGCCTCTGGCCTCGCCACTGACGCATTTGGGTGACGTTGGAGCGGGAATGGTGACGGGGATGCGGTGGCGGGGAGGGACCCGGCGGTGCTGACTCAAGAGATGCCCCCAGATCCTGCCCTGTGGGGTTATCCCATGGAATATTTCCTTGGAATGGACCCTAAATATGGAACCAGTCCAACCCCTCTGCTGTCCAGGGAGGTCTCTATGGAGCTTCTTCTCTCCTGGTGAGCCCCTCCAGCTCTCCCAACCTTCCCCCAGCCCTTGGAGCACCTCCATGGCCTCATTCCAGGACTTCCTGGTGTTTCCAAGATCCATCCCTGTGATCCTGGCGAGAGGAGCTTTAACCCAACCCAAGACAAGATCTGGGGCAGAGACCTCAAAAGCTGCGTCTGGAAACCTCCAAAGCCTCCTCTTTCCCTCCTTCCTCCCTTGTGGCATCCCCAAGCCTCCCATGGGGAACCTCCGTGCCCGATCTGATCCCGGGGAGCTGCGCCGTGCCCCGTTCCCGCCTCCGGAACGTGCCCGGGCACACGAGCACTCCCCGCCCCATGGAAACGCCGGGATTTCCACGGAGAAGGGGCCACTGCTCCAGCTGGAGCTGACCCCACACCCAAGGGAGCCCCCAAACCTCTCCCATATTCCCTTCCCCCAAGGACAACCCAAGCCAACAATCCCGATGGGGAGAAACCTCTCGATATTCCCGAAAAGCCGCCGGGAACGACTCTCCCATCCGCCGCGAATCCCGGAGAAACACCAAAATTCCCAGCCAAGGGGAATATTCCCGGCAGAGGGAACATTCCCAAGGGAGCCCCACTCACCCAAGTCACCGTCGGGATCGAGTGGGATTCCTGGGAAGCCGTGCGGAGCCAGGCGAGGACGGGGCTGCTTTTATAGGGTCCCCGTTGGGGTTGGAGAGGAGCCACCCTTCGTGGACGTTGTCCTGATTCATCCTGGGCCAAGCCCAGTCCCAAACGGGTTATTTGGCTTTATCAACCCTTCCCTATCATTTTCACCCCGAAATAGCAGCGGCTCTTCAGGCCGGTTCCGCCTAATCCTGGAAAATCCTGGCTGTAAAATCCTTTTATGGTCGCGTTTCGGATTTTTTTGGGGGAAATCTGGAAGGGGTCCAGAGCGTAAATGGAGGAGGGTGGATTTCAATGTAAATATTTGTGTTATGGGTGGGAGTTTATGTCTTTAACACCTGCAAAACCACATGAAAATAGGGATTAATATTTAAATTAAATTAATTAAATTAATTACATTAATTAAAAGGAAAATTTAAGTGCTGATGGCAGCAGAGCTCAGGACGAGCAGATCAGGGGACAATCAAGATCTTTATGACCCACACAATTGGTCCCACGATTCCAGAGGGGATTTTTGTCTCTTTTTTGTGCATTTCCTTTGGAATTTCAAGCCCAAGGTCACTGAGGTTTGGATCAGGAAAAGGGAAGAAGATTTCAGCCCTAAAATCTGGGTGAGATTCCCCAAATCCTCCTGATTTTGGCTCGTGGGACACCCCTGCAGAGTTTTATTCTTATTTTTACTTCTCATTAATAAGTATTTGGCCGTATTATCCAATATAAAAAAATAAACCAACCACGGCCATTTTTTAACTATTAAATGAATTTTTAAATGGATTTTTGAACAAGGAAATTGTAATCAAGTGATGACTTCTCATTGAGAAAAATCACTATAAAACTTCTAATATTAATTGGACCATTTTAATTTCAACTTGGCTCGATTTTAATTAAAAATACAAGCAGAAACCTCTGCTGAGAGGTCGATTAATGCTGAATTTCCTCCGGCTGCCCTCGGGCCGTAATTACCTCACAATCTCCTTATTTTTTAATTTAATCTTTGAACGGCAAATTAATTAACTCTTCCTTTATTCCCCAGGAGCTCTTGGAGGAAATCTGGAAAATTCCAGAGCCTGGATTTGGGGTTTGGAGGGGGGACAGGGTGACGGGGACATCACGGGGGCCACCTCAGAGCAGGAACTTGTCCTGCAGCCTCGCCCCTGGCTCACCCTGGGTGTAGGAGCCCAATTAATTAACGCTGGCTAATTAATAACCTCGGGGACACTCAGCCCAGGGATTTGTCCCCAACGTTCATTTTTGGGCCTTTTTTTTTTTTTTTTTTAAAACCTGGATTAAATTACCCTGGTGCAAATTAGGCCCCGCCTGGGCCATAATGATACCCTTGGGACGTTGTAATTTTGGGGTGGATTTTGGGGTGATTATGCAAATGAGGGGGGGTTTGGTGGCCTGTAACTGTCTGGAATCCCCACCCCAGGGGCTGGGGCCGTGCAGGAGCCTGGGGAACCCGCCTTGGAAAAGGTCCCTGGCCTCGGGAGCGCTTTCCTGGGATTTGGTGACATTCCCAGGGTGAGCCAACGAGGCTCCAGGCACGTCCTGGCAGTGCTGAACCCCTTTTCTGCTGGGTTTTCCCCAAAAATGCTTTTCCTGAGGCTCCAGGCATGTCCTGGCAGTGCTGAACCCCTTTTCTGCTGGGTTTTCCCCAAAAATGCTTTTCCTGAGGCTCCAGGCACGTCCTGGCAGTGCTTATGGAACTGGGGTGGGATTTTTGGGGATTTAAGGTTCCTTTCCATCCCAAACCATTCCAGAATTCCCTTGGCTGGTTTAGATGGGATTTTAGGGATCAATCCTTCCCTGCCCCAGGTTATTCCAGATTATTGCATGGATTTCCCATCCCTGGAAGTGCCCAAGGCCAGGTTGGACCCACCTGGGATAGGGGAAGGTCCCTGCCCATGGAACTGGGGTGGGATTCTTTGGGATTTAAGGTTCCTTTCCATCCCAAACCATTCCAGGATTCCCTTGGCTGGTTTGGATGGGATTTTAGGGATCAATCCTTCCCTGCCCCAGGTGATTCCATGGATTCCCCATCCCTGGGAATGTCCAGGGCCGGGCTGGACCCACCTGGGACGGTGGAATTTGTCCCACCTGGGTCCTGGGATATTTTCCAGCCGGGATGTGGACGGGCAGTGGGATGAGGTCAGCGGGGCTCATTCCGGGCTGGAGCACCAGGACTCCTCACCGCGCTCATCCTGTTTGTCCCCGTCTGTCCCCTGCCCCCAATCAGCGCCATCGGGGCCCGGCCGAGGTCCCCACACCTCGTCTGAGGTCGGTGACACGCAGGACACGGAGCGCTGGGCGCCACCTGCGACGTCACCCCCGAGACGGCCCCGAATCCCACAGCGGCCTCAGCTCTGAATCAGAAATCCCAAACCAGAAACCACCCCCAGCCCATCCACGGGGATGTGGGATTCCAGAATTCCATCGGGGTTCCCCGGATCAGGACTGGATTTGTGGAGTTTTGGGGTGAGTCCTGGTGGGGGGGGGTGTTCAGCAGTGGACACTCCAAGGGAGGGTTGGGAATTCCAAATATCCCACCCAAAGCAGCACAGGGAGGGTTGGGAATTCTGGATATCCCACCCAAAGCAGCACAGGGAGGGTTGGGAATTCTGGATATCCCACCCAAAGCAGCACAGGGAGGGTTGGGAATTCTGGATATCCCATCCAAATCCATCTTTTATAGGATCAGAATTCCAGCCTGGGAATTTCAGGGGAGACACCCCTGAAACGCCCCTCACCCAATTCCCCTGTCTTTATTTGCTTTTTTCTCATTACTGAGGATTTTCTCCATAGTTAATTCCTGGCCCCTGCCACGGGCACCCCCAGAAGGAATTGGGCAGGAACTGGGCAGAAATTGGGCAGGAACTGGGCAGGAATTGGGCAGAAATTAGGCAGGAATTGGGCAGGAATTGGGCAGGAATTGGGCAGAAATTAGGCAGGAATTGGGCAGAAATTGGGCAGAAATTAGGCAGGAATTGGGCAGGAATTGGGCAGAAATTAGGCAGAAATTGGGCAGGAACTGGGGAGAAATTGGGCAGGAACTGGGCAGGAAAGGTTATTTTGGTGAATTTGGTGATTTTGGTTATTTTTACCCCGCCGGGGTTGGGGTTCAGGCGGTGCCGGAGCCACGCCCGGGGCTCAGAACGGGTTTGGTGAGAGGGGTGGAGAGGGAGGGGAGACAGAGGGAGAGGAATGAGGATGTTGGGATGGGAACGGGGCTGGGCCGGGGGCTGGAGCGGGGCCAGGGGTGGGAACGGGGCTGGGAAAGGGAACGGGGAATCCTGAGGGAGCTGATCCCATGGAAAAGGGGGATCCAGGGGGGATTTGGGATCTGCCAGGGGGGATTTGGGAGCTGCCAGGGGGGATTTGGGAGCTGATCCCAGGGAACGGCGCCAGGACAAGAGGGAACGGCCTCGAGCTGTGCCAGGGGAGGCTCAGGGTGGGAAATTTGGGAAAATTCCTGGAAAATTATTTTATTTTATTTATTTTATTTTATTTTATTTTATTTTATTTTATTTATTTATTTATTTTATTTTATTTATTTTATTTTATTTTATTTTTTATTTTATTTTATTTTAATTTTAAAATTAATTTAATTTAATTGTATTTTATTTTATATTTTATTTTATTTTATATATGATTTCATTTTATTTTATTTATATTTTATTTTATATTTTATTTTATTTTATTGTATATTTAGATATTATTTTATTTTATTTTATTATTTAATTTTTAGAATTAATTTAATTTAATTTAATTTTATAATTTATTTTATATATTATTTCATATTATTTTATTTTATTTTACTTTATTTTATTTTATTTATTTTTTTTTTATTTTATTTTATTTATTTTTTATTTTATTTTATTTTATTTTATTTTCCCTTGGAAGGGGCTCAGGGAGGGTTGGAGCGGCCACCCCTGGAGGTGTCCAAGGAATTCCTGGAGATTCCTCGGGATGCCCAAGGGGGGATCGATCCCAGCTTGGACTCGGCGATCCTGGAGCGCCTTTCCGGGATGTTCCCGGCTGATCCTGGGATTCTCCTGGATCCGGCAGCGAGCGGCGAAATCTTCTCCCGCAGTGCCACCAAGCGGCGCCGGGAGCGGGACTGGGGTCCCCTGGAACCCCTGGATTTGGGGTGGGGACGCGCGGGGAAACTGAGGCACGCGGAGGGAAAAGGGCTGGAACCCCTCGCGCTGCTCCCAGTGCCGGGCTGGGAAACACTGGGAGCACTGGGAGTCCCCTAAATGGCTCAGGAAGGTCGATTTTACAGATTTTCATATTTTATATATATTATATACAAAATATGTTTTATCTATTTTATATATTTTAATATTTTATATATTTTATATATTTTTGTATTTTATATATTTTTGTATTTTGTATATTTTTATATTTTATATATTTTATATATTTTATATTTTTATATTTTTGCATATGTTTTATTTTATTTTATTTTATATTTTATTTTATTTTATTTTATATTTCATTTATTAGCACAACTTTTATCCCTCTTTTTGAAGGTTTTATCCGTATTATTACTGGTTTTATCCCCGTTTTTCCAGCTTTTCTCCACGTTCTCCCTTCCCAGCATTCCTTTGCCATTTTCCCCCATTTCCTTCCCTCCTCCCCTGCTGAGAGCTGCAGGAATTCTTCCCAAATTCTGGCCTTTTCTCCCTCTTTTTGCCTCGTCCCAGAGCAGATTCCCAAACCTTCCCATTCCGCAGGCATTTCCATCCCCACATCTCCGTGATTAAATAATTGCAATCAAATCCTGTGATTAAATTATTGGAATCAAATCCTTCCTTTTCTCCCCGAGCTCTTCCCGCTGTCCCTGATCCCCTCTGACGTTAAGAAGTGTCAGAAATTCCCCTAATCCTGCTTTTTTTTCCATGTTAATGAGGATATTTCAATAATTGGATTCCAGGGCTCCCATCGAATTCTCTGGATTTGAATAATCCCACAATTCAAATCGGGGATTCACATCCCAGATCCTTCCCTTGCTTTGAGATGCTTTTAATAAATCCAACCATCGTTAATGATAATTAAGGAGGAATTAATTAAACCCTTCCTATGCCTTCCGAGCCCCAAACTCACAAATATTTTGGATTTTCTCGTTCCCTTTCCCGATCCTCCTGGGGAGGGAGGGATTTTTCCGTGCTCCCTTTTGCTCATTTTCCCATTCCTTGGGATATTTTAATTCCATTTTTGGGATGTTTTTACCCAGTTCCATGGAATGTTTTCACCCAATTCCTCGGGATGTTTTAATCTCATTTTTCAGGATATTTTCATCCCATTCCTTGGGATGTTTAATCCCATTTTCCGGGGTATTTTCACCCAGTTCCTTGGAATTTTTTAATCCAATTCCTTGGGATGTTTTCATCCAATTCCTCAGGATATTTTCATCCCATTCCTTGAGATATTTTAATTCCATTTTTGGGATGTTTTCACCCAATTCCTCGGGATGTTTTAATCTCATTTTTCAGGATATTTTCATCCCATTCCTTGGGATGTTTTAATCCCATTTTTTGGGATGTTTTCACCCAATTCCTCGGGATGTTTTAATCTCATTTTTCAGGATATTTTCACCCCATTCCTTGGGATGTTTCAATCTGTTTTCCAAGATGTTTTCACCCAATTCCTCACGATGCTTTCACCCAATTCCCCAGCTGGAATTCCTTCCTTTTTTAGCCCGGATTTACCAAAAATTAAGGACCCCGCTCTCTTGCTTTTAAATCCCGGTGATTATTTTTTAATTTGGAAGCGGACGTATCACAGCAGTTCAGAAAAAGCCGGAATCTCCCCGCATTCCCTGAAAATGGGGATGGGCCTGGGTGAAGCTGCTGGGGCAGGGAGGAGGGAGCGGTTCCCCCCCGCTGGACACCAGGCCCCGGAATCCCGGCCAGACCAGTTCTCCCAGTGGCCTGCCCGGGCTTCCAGTGCCATTTCTGGCTGGTGACACTGGGACGGGAGCTGGGACGGGCTCTGGTCCTTCCCAGACATCCCCAGGAGCTCCTTCTCCGTCCCTTCTGGATTTCTGGAGCTCCCAAGCGAAGCCTCCAGGCAAAACCCACCTCCCCTGGAGGTCCTGAGGGGTTCCGAGCCCCTGGCAAACTGGGAGCTGCTGGTTTAACTGGAATTCTCCGTGCCTGGAGGAGCCTCTGGGGGTGGGGACTCATCCCAGGAAAATGTGGATTCTGGGCTGGATTCCAGCTCCCCAAAATAAATTCGGGAGCAGCCCCGGCCTTGGGGGGCTGCTGGTGGTCCCCAAACTCAGATCCAGCCCAGAATTCCCTAAAAAAAAAAAAATTCTCATCCGTGGAGAAGGAGTTCCTCGAGTTTTGTTTCCGAGGAAAATTTGCTCTCCTCAATATTCCCACAATTTTAATGGGGAAAATGAGGATTAAAAATGCAAAGGCAGAACCATGAATGAATTAAGGCAGGCTCTGAACCTGCTCGTTCGTCCGTGGGAAGCGAAAAGGCGGCGGGTGACGAAACAGGACCCCGGCTGCAATTCCCACTTGGATCATTTTCCCATTATTTATTGCGCTTTTTGTTGGGCAATCAAACTGACACAGTAATTAAGAGATGATTGAAAAGCAGCTTTTTTTTTTTTTTTTTTTTTTTAATCTCACGTGAAGCAATTTCCTCTCTTTTTGTAACTGGTGGGAAGCTCAGACTCACCCGAGCCGGGCGGGGACCCCTTTCCTTCACCCCACTGATCCCAATCCTAATTCTTGCCCCGGAACCAGCTCTTGCAGCGGGAAAGGCAGCGCTCCACGATGCTGGAAGTGCAGGAGTTGAGGTGGAACGGGCTCCGGGGGGATGTTTGGGGTTTGCTGTCCTTGGCATCCCCGGCGTCCCCGAGTCCCTGGGATTGGGATGTGCAGAGATCCGTGGAAATCCCACTCTGGGATGCAGAGAGATCCGTGGAAATCCCGCTTTGGGACACGCAGGGATCCATGGAAATCCCGCTTTGGGAGGCGCAGGGGTCCCCCAGGATCGTGCCCTGGGCCTGGCACGGCTCATCCGTGCCCAGCTCCACCACCTCGAGGGTGCAGGGCTCCACGGCCGGGAGATCCCGGCGGAGATTTTCCAGGCTGTCCAGGCAGGTCCCGGTGGTTCCGGGCACCCCGAGCTCCTCCTGGGGCAGCGGGAAGGTCTCGGCAGAGTCAGGGGGACAGAGCTCCACAGTCAGGATGGATTTCTGCAGCGGGAACCTCATCACGCACATCCCGGGGCTCTCGAAGGTGAAGGGCTCCTCTCCAGAGCTCAGGATTTTCACAGGCTCGGAGTCTGCGGGGAGGGACGGGGAGGTGACCCCGAGGGGCACCTGGGGAGGGTCACAGGGACAGGAGGGACAAACGTCCTCGCACGGGCAGGGATCCGCTGGGGAATTCTGCTCCGGGGCCACCACGGCGCAGGGATGGCTCTGGGCAGCCTCTTCCAGGCAGGAACAGGGCGGGCACTGGGAGCTCATCTCCCCGTGATGGAGAGCTGCAAGGAAAAGGAGCAATTTCACACCCAATCCCACCAAAAATCAGGGGGAAATTCCTAATTTTTTCTGCTTTTCTCTTCAGAGTCCCAAACCCAGCTTTTCTCATTAAAATCTGCTCTCAGTCAAACAATTCCAACAATTTGCCAGCTTTTCTTTTGGGATAACAATGGATTTGATTCACATTTTCAGGTTTATAAATTTCAAATTTCTCCCTTCCCTTCCCCAGTTGTTTTTCCCTTCTCCGGTTGCTTGGAATGGATCCTGGATCTCCTGGCAGGACGGGGTTTAATCCCACCAAATCCAGTGCTGGAACAACAGGAATTTTCCAGAGCATCCCCGAGAATTCCAGAATTACAGCCAAGAGGAGGGATTTTACCCTCTGAAACCTTTACCCCCGAGGAAACCGAGCACCATAAATGCCCCCTTTTCCAGCTTTCCAGGGAATCCATTCTGGAAAACGACCCCTGGGATTGGCAGGGTCCCAGGGAGACTCACCGGGCTGGGATCGGCAGGGCAGACGCGGCCGCGTTGTCCCGGGACGTCCCTGCTGTGTTCCCGGAGCTCCCCACGGCCTCGCTCCGCCTCTGCCCCTCCAGGGGTGATTTGCCTAATTATTTTTAATGGAAAACGCCTATTTCCGTGGCTGGAGCCGGGCCTGGAGCTCGGGAATTCACGCGGCCCTGCAGACGCCGGGGAGGAATTTGGGAAATGAGTGGATGCCCAGCCCGGTGACGGGGCAGGTTTCTGGGATGCTCCAACAGCCTCCAGCCCAACACCTCATGAGGACCATTAGGGACAGGATGGGATGTGGGATTTTGGGGGATTCTTTTTATTTTTAGCCACGTCTTCTGACCTTTTTCTGTCCTGTTTTTCCACGGAGCTGCTGGAAACTCTTCGCTCACCGCTCGTCTCGTGATGTTTTCCGTCCGCTCCCGAAGTTCTGACTCAAATCCCGTCTCCGTTGTCGTGACGGTGGCGTTGTCCTCGTGTGGGATGAGCAGGCAGGTGACCGGAGGAGTGACCACCACCCTTTTCCCTTCATTTTACCCCAAACCTGCTGAATTCCACCCAGCTGCAAATCCACAAACCCAAAAACATGAATCAAATCTGTTCCCTTCCTCCCCTCAAAAAAAAAAAAAATTGGAAAATCATTGGAATTGTTCAGCTGAGAACAGATTCGAGCAAGGAAATCTCAAAAGGAGAGTTAGAACAGAAAAACCGAAAAAAAGGAGGAAATTTGTCCTGCAGTCAGCAGCAAACTCTCAGTGCAAGGGGCCACGAATTCCAGATTTATTTATTTCCAGGAAATAACCAAAACCCACCACACTGGACAGCAAAATTTGGAGGGAGAAGAGGCAAAGCCCTCCTTGGTCTCCTGGTGGAAAGCGGCCTTGCCTCTTGTGCGAGCCATTCCTGCTCCTGGCTGTGTCACCAGGTGACTTCGGGCTGGGTGGCAGCGAGCAGAGGAGAATTCTGGAGCCTTTGATGTCTCAGAGGAACTGGCTGGGTCTCTCTTCCTTCTTTTCCAGGCAGGGACGGCTTTTCCGGGGGGAAGAAAGCGGCGGCTCCGAGCTGCGACTGCTGCGTGAATTTGTCACCTTCTCGGGCTGGGTGTGACCTCCTGGCACCAAAAACAGGCACAAAAATCGGCCCAAAGGCCACCGAGATCAGAGAGTTCCTCCCTCATGGCCCTGGGTGTCACCTGGTGGAGCTGGGACACGCAGGACAGGTCCTGGAAGGTCATGGAGATCCTGGAAATGTGAAGATTTACCTTGAGACCAAAGGCCAAAATCCTGGCAAACCAAAGAAATCAAATTTGTATCAAAAAGAAAAATCAAAGAATTGTGGCAAAAATGACCAGGGCAGGGATTGTCCCCTGGGGTGGGCACTGGGGAGGGGAACGTCCTGTGCTGTGTCCAGGTCTGGAAAGTCATGGAAAGAGGGATGAGGAGGGGCTGTAGCAGGGCCAGGGATGGGAATGGGGCTGGAGAAGGGGCTGGAAAATCCTGAGGGAGCTGGGGGGGCTCAGCATGGAGAAAAGGGGGATCCAGAGGGGATTTGGGATCTGCCAGGGGGGATTTGGGATCTGATCCCAGGGAACAGGGCCAGGACAAGAGGGAACGGCCTCGAGCTGTGCCAGGGGAGGCTCAGGGTGGGAAATTTGGGAAAATCCCTCCTGGAAAAGGGAAAAGGCCTTGGAAGGGGCTCAGGGAGGTTTGGAGTGGCCGCCCCTGGAGGTGTCCAAGGAATTCCTGGGCCACATCTGGAGCTGTGTCCGATTTGGGTCCCACAGATCAAGACCAACCAAGGGCACCCAGATGTTCCAGGGACTTTGAGGAAAAGGTGGATTGGGAGATGCTGAAGGATTTGGGGATGATCCTGGGGCCTCTTTGAGCCATCCAAAATACTCATGGAGAGGCTCTTCCAGCTGAGGGATTGAGGGGAAACCGAGCAGATTATCAGGAATAGAATTCCCAGCAGAAGGAATATTGTGAGAGAACCGAGCCCCATCCGGAGTTCCATCCCACCTCCATTCCCCAAATGCTCCAAAACAGCTTTTTTTGTCAGAGTTTAATCCTGAGGGGGATTGTTTCCAGGCTGTCTCATCTGCATTTCCCAGTCCGTAGGAAATACGTGCATGGGGAATTCCTGGCAGTCATGAGAGTCTCACATCCCACCCCGGCGACATTAAAAATTACAACGTCGAGCGAAGTAATTGAAGGATTGGAGCAGAGCAGGTCTGGATTATTAAATATTTGATTTCCATACCCCTGAGGTGTCTCACTTCCGGAGCCAGGGACACCAAAATCCTATAAAAGGATTCCTATTGTCCTGTCCCTCAAGCCATTTTTGGTTTCATTTGGTGCTCGCTGGTGGAGAATTGGGTAAGTCCAGCTCGGTTTCCTTGGAAGTCACCTCGTGGTTGGGTTTTTTTTTTGTTTTCATTTTGAGCCATGCAGAAGCAAATTAAAAGACTTAAAAGTGTTTCTGCTCGGGGATATTGGGGTTGGGATTCCCCCAGGTTTAATTCCGTCTTCTCCGGGTTTATTTGCTGCGGGTTTTGCTCTTTTTCCATCGAGGAGGACCAAACTCTCCCCGTGTCCTCGCAGACTTTGGTGCCGCGTTTCTCCCAGGGAATTGCTGGCGCTGGGAGAGATCAAAAGGCCGGGATGGGGCTTCAAAGGGGAGGAGTGGGAGGGGTGATAAGGAGCGGAGACTCTCCGGCTGCCAGGGAAGGCCGTGCCCGGCAGGAAAACCCGGGCTGGGAAGGGCCAGGCCGATTCTGTGGGAAAAGCAGCCGCGGCAGAGCCTTTGCTTGGGGAGGATTCCCAGCACGGAGCCGCCTCTGGCGTCCTCTGCATGAGGGCAGCGTGTTCTGAAGCCTTTTTGGGTGAAATTAGGGAAGGAATGAGCAAAATTCATCCCAAACCAAGGGGAGGTGTGGGCAGGTGGAGGCTTCAGACCCTGCAGAAAACCTAAAGGAGCCCAAACAATTTTTGCTTCCTGTTTTGAGAGGAAGCTGCTTGAAAACAAATTTGTCTAAAACGCTTTCACGTGGAGTCACTTCCTCGCCTCATGGCTGTTTTCCCAGTTCAGCATCCGGTGGAAAAAAGGTTTAATTCTCTTTACAGAACAGCCTGGAATGTTTTCACACCTTTTTTAAAAATAAATTTTATCCCTTTCCTTTCGCCAGCCTCCCCGCTTCCCCCCAAGAATGCGTCGCGCCACCGGCTGCCCGCTGAGCCAGACCTGCATCCCCCCTCCGGCCGTGCTGGTGAGGAGCTTCCCGGTGAGACCCACCCCGGATCCCTGCGGCACCTTCCAGAGCCTCCCTGCCCGCCGGAGCCGCTGCTGCCTCCCCGGCACCACCACCTACGTCAGCCTGGGCAGCCTGGGCAGCCTGGGCAGCCTGGGCAGCCTGGGCCAGGCCAACAAGCCCTGCGGCCTCGTGGCCACCACGTGCGTCCCCCCGAGCTGCCAGGACGTGGCCGGGAGCTTCACGAGGTGCAGGAACCCCTGCTGCTGCTGCTGGGTGACCGAGAGCTGCAGCAGGAGCCGGGACTGCTGCCAGGAGGTGGCCGAGTGCTCCACAGGCGTGTGCAGGGATCTGTGCTGCCAGGAGGTCACCAAGTGTGAAACCACGTGCCAGGATCCCTGCTGCAAGGAGGTCACCAAGTGCACCACCACGTGCCAGGATCCGTGCTGTAAGGAGGTCACCACATGCACCACCACGTGCCAGGATCCGTGCTGCCAAGAGGTCACCAAGTGCACAACCACGTGCCAGGATCCGTGTTGTAAGGAGGTCACCAAGTGCACCACCACGTGCCAGGATCCCTGCTGCAAGGAGGTCACCACATGCACCACAACGTGCCAAGATCCCTGTTGTAAGGAGGTCACCAAGTGCAGAACCACGTGTCAGGATCCGTGTTGTCAGGAGGTCACCAAGTGTGTCACCACGTGTCAAGATCCCTGTTGCAAAGAAGTGACCGGGTGCACCACCACGTGTGTGGATCCCTGCTGCAAGGAGGTCACCAAGTGTGTCACCACATGTCAGGATCCGTGTTGTCAAGAGGTCACCAAGTGTGTCACCACATGTCAGGATCCGTGCTGCCAGGAGGTCACCAAGTGTGTCACCACGTGCCAAGATCCCTGTTGTAAGGAGGTGACCACATGCGCCACAACGTGTAAGGAGGTCACCAAGTGCACCACCACGTGTGTGGACCCCTGCTGCCAGGAGGTCACCAAGTGTGTCACCACGTGCCAGGATCCCTGCTGCAAGGAGGTGACCACATGCACCACCACGTGTGTGGATCCATGTTGCAAGGAGGTCACCAAATGTGTCACCACGTGCCAGGACCCCTGCTGCCAGGAGGTCACCAAATGTGTCACCACGTGCCAGGATCCGTGTTGCAAGGAAGTGACCACATGTGTGGACCCGTGCTGCCAGGAGGTCACCAGGTATGTCACCACGTGTGTGGACCCGTGTGGCAAGAAAGCCCCCAGGGTCCTCACGCCGTGTTACGAGCCCTGCTGCAAGAAGGTGACCAAGTGGAGCAGCCCGTGGGTGATTCCGTGGTGCAGGAAAGGTGCCAAGTCCAGCACCAGGTGTGGAGATCCCTGCTCCAAGAAGGGGAGCAAGGCCAGCTCCAGATGTGTGGATCCGTGCTACAAGAAGGTGCCCAAGTGCTCCAACCCATGCCAAGATCCGTGCTGTGTGCCCAGGTGTGACCCCAGGTGTGTGGACACGTGTTGTCAGGAGGTCACCAAGTGCAGAACCACATGTGTGGATCCATGTTGTAAGGAGGTCACCAAATGTGTCACCAGGTGTTGTGGATCCATGTTGTCAGGATGTCACCAAGTGCACCACCAGATGTGTGGACCCGTGCTGCCCAGGAGGTCACCAAGTGTGTCACCACGTGTCAAGATCCCTGCTGTGTGACCAGATGTGCCACCACGTGCCAGGATCCGTGCTGCCAGGAGGTCACCAAGTGTGTCACCACATGTCAGGATCCCTGTTGTAAGGAGGTCACCAGGTATAGAACCAGATGTGTTGATCCCTGCTGTAAGGAGGTCACCAAATGTGTCACCACGTGCCAGGATCCCTGCTGCCAGGAGGTGACCACATGCACCACCAGATGTGTTGACCCATGCTGCCAGGAGGTCACCAAGCGTGTCACCACGTGCCAGGATCCCTGCTGTGTCACCAGATGTGCCACCAGGTGTGTGGACCCGTGCTGCCAGGAGGTCACCAAGCGCACCACCAGATGTGTTGATTCCTGCTGCCAGGGAGTGACCACGTGTGCCACCAGGTGCGTGGATCCGTGCTGCCAGGGGCTGGCCAGGTGCCAAGATCCCTGTTGTGTCACCAGATGTGCCACCAGGTGCGTGGATCCATGCTGCCAGGGAGTGACCACGTGTGCCACCATGTGCGTGGACCCGTGCTGCCAGGGAGTGACCACCTGTGGCAACACCTGCCAGGACCCGTGCTGCCAGGGAGTGACCACCTGCCAAAATTCCTGCTGCCAGGGAGTGACCACCTGTACCACCACCTGCCAAGACCCCTGCTGCCAGGGAGTGACCACCTGTGGCAACACCTGCCAGGGAGTGACCTCGTGCCAGGACCCCTGCTGCCAGGGAGTGACCACCTGCCAAAATCCCTGCTGCCAAGGAGTGACCACCTGTGGCAACACCTGCCAGGGAGTGACCACCTGCCAAAATTCCTGCTGCCAGGGAATGACCACCTGCACCACGACCTGCCAAGACCCATGCTGCCAGGGAGTGACCACCTGTACCACCACCTGCCAGGACCCCTGCTGCCAGGGGGTGACCGCCTGCCAAAATTCCTGCTGCCAGGGAGTGACCACCTGCGGCACCACCTGCCAGGGAGTGACCTCATGCCAGGACCCCTGTGGCCAGGGAGTGACCACCTGCACCACCACCTGCCAAGACCCCTGTGGCCAGGGAGTGGCCACCTCGTGCCCAGCCCCGTGCTGTGTCCCCGGCCGTGCCACCTCGCAGTGCCGTGGAGGTGTCCAGGTTGTCACCAGGTGCGCCGACTCCTGTCCCACCACCTGCATCACCCAGACCTGCCCCGTGTGTGGCCAGCGCTGCTCCGTCTCGGGCTGCCCGAAATTCCAGGCTCGCTGAGGGGCTCCGGGCTGGGATCCCCGTGGGATCTCCTGAGGAAGGGTAAATCCTTGTTTTCCTCGCCTTCTGCCCCGTTCCTGCTGCTTTTCACCCCAAGAAAGCGCCGTTCCTCACGGGACGTCACCGAGCGATTTTGTGCCCCCGGGATGGTTCCCCGGGAGAAAGAATCCACAGTTCCCCCTCGCACCGGGAGTGCGATGAAGGAATTCCCCTCCTTGTCCTGTTCCTCCTCCTGATCTTTTTCCTTGAAGCAATAAAAGAAACGATCTTGGCACCGGCCTCGCACATTTCCTTCGCTTCCTTTTAATTCCTTTCCTAAAATCCCAAATTTTTGTAATAAAAAATGCTTGGGAAGTTCTCACTGGGATTGTGGAATGCCCTGAGATGGAAGGGGCACACAGGGATCATCAAATCCAACTCCAGGCCCCACTCAGGACATCCCCAAATCCCTCTGTGTCCCTGGGAGCGTTGTCCTGGAGCTCTGGTGGGTTTGGGATGGTGACCATTCCTTGGGGAGCGGGGTGAGCGCTCCCACATTCTGGTGAGAAGAACTTCTTCCCAAAACCCACCCCAGTTCCCACCCCCTGGCACATCTCCAGCCCTTCCCTCCGTCCTGACATCCCCGAAATCCCCGATCAATGTGTGAAATCCCAGATCAATATCTGATATCCCATATCAATGCCTGAAATCCCAGATCAACGTGTGGAATCCCAGATCAATGCCTGAAATCCCAGATCAACGTGTGAAATCCCAGATCAAAGCGTAAAATCCCAGAACAATATCTGAAATCCCATATCAACATCTGAAATCCCAGCTCAACATCTGAAATCCCAGCTCAGGTGGGATTTCCAGCCTGGAAAAACACCTGGAACCGCCCTCCCCCCAAAAAGGTGAATTTTCCAAGCGCTCCTCCATCGCTCCATCCCAAACCCCCGGACGGGGATCGGGACCATCCCGGGAGGCTCTCGAGGGTGAGCTCGGCCGGTGGCCGGGCCCGGGGAGGGTTTGGCGGAGCAAATCCCGCTCGGAATGCGGGCGGGAGGAGCGGGGGCGGCGGCAGACGGGGCGCGCCCGTCTGGGAGCCGCCGGCGGCACCTCCGGAGGTGCCCCAAGGCCCGGGGCCGGGGACAACCTGCGAGCTCCTCCCTCGGAGCTCCTCTGATCCCGGCGGGCCGGGGCACGAATCCTCCCCGAGGGGTTTCACTGGACTCCAAAACGCCTCTGAAATTCCTTAAAATTCTGTGCAAGCAACGATGCCCTTCGCTCCTGCTCCCAAATCCCTCGGTTTTCTGGGAAATAAAATGTAGGTGGGGGAAAAAAAATGGCTTTTGGGTTAATTTTTCCCTTCTGGCGTGGTGCTGGCAGGAGTGTCCATAAATCCTTCATGTGTCCATAAAATTCAGATTTGAATCATCTCGGAGTCCCCATTTCCAGAAACAAACAAACAAACAAACAGGAATTCTTCCTGCATGACCACCTGGATGTTTATTTCACACCCGTGGAATTAAAACAGGCAGAAAGCTGCTGCTCACTACAAGGAAATGCTGTGGAATCCCCCCGGTTCCTCTGTCAGGTGAGCTCTAAAATTTCCATGGAGATCAAAGCAATTTTATCCACAAAAGTAAAAAAAAATCTAGAGGGAAATCCGGAGATTTTTCCTGAAAAAAAAAAATTGAGAAAAATCAAAGCAAAGAAGGCAAAGAGATAAAAGAGGTGAGGAATTTTTTTTATTTTTTTTTTCGTAACCACAGCCAGTTCCTCCTTCCCAGATTTAATTACTCAGGTGCTAATTGTCATTCTTCCCTGCGCGCTCACCTTCCGCAGTAAACAGGAAAAGAGGCCGGAGTGGTGGGATTTGGGTTCTTGTCATGGCTGGATCCAAACCGTCCCTCGGGCATGGACTGGAGGAGCCACTCACGCCCGTGTGAGGCTTAATGTCCTCTCCTCTCATCCTCCTGGCATCCCAAAAATTCCAGGGCTCCCCGAGCCACCTGGACACTGCCCTGGAGCTGGGTCAGACCCTCCCGCCTCGCCCAGGCCCTTGTGGGAATGGGGAGAGGGGAAAGTTGGGTCTGATGAAGGCCCAGCAGGGTTAATTGCAACTGGGCATGGAGGGTTTGGGCAGGAAAATGGGGAGAATCCCTGATTTCCGTCCGAATCGATCGAAACGTGCAGAAAAAAAATTCCTTTTCTTGCTCGGGAAAATGGGAATTTTGGGTTGGAGGGGCTGGACCCCGACTCCACGCCCAGGTCTGGAGAATCATGGAAAGAGGGATGAGGAGGGGCTGGAGCCTGTCCAGGGGTGGAAACAGGGCTGGGGAAGGGTCTGGAAAATCCTGAGGGAGCTGGGGGGGCTCAGCCTGGAGGAAAGGGGGATCCAGGGGGAATTTGGGATCTGCCAGGGGGGATTTGGGATCTGATCCCAGGGAACAGGGACAGGACAAGAGGAAACGGCCTCGAGCTGTGCCAGGGGAGGCTCAGGGTGGGAAATTTGGGGAAATCCCTCCTGGAAAGGGCAGGCAGACCTTGGAAGGGGCACGGGGAGGTTTGGAGTGGCCGCCCCTGGAGGTGTCCGGAGAATCCCTGGAGATTCCTCGGGATGACCAAGGCGGGCTCAGACGCATCTTGGACTCGATGTTCTGGGAGGTCTTTCCCAATCTCAGGGATTTTGGGACCCTGGAAAATCTTTGGCCCTTCAGCACAAGGCCCTTGGAGCTGGGGGTGCTGCCCCTGTGGAATTCCCTCGTGGAATTCCCTCCGGAGCACCCGACCTGCCGCAGAGGAGTCGCCGGAGCCACCGAAGGACGTCGCTGTGGGGCCCTGACTCACCAACACCAACGTGACAACCCCAATGACTCCGACTGCCCATGGACGCAGTGGAGATTCCCAGATGAGTGCCAATTAGGGATAACGAGCCGGCCCCGTGACGTTCCCACGTGTGTGTCCGAGCGCGGGGACCTTTACGTCTCCCGAAACAATCCACTGTTGGAAGGCCCCAATTTCTTGCTAATCAAAGTTAACTACAGGGTGTAAAACAACTCGGGGTAGAAAGGGTGATGCAGGACCGGTCCTCATGGTTTTGAGGTGAGCCTGGAGCCTGAGGAGATAATGAGGAGCTGTTCCAACCGGAATACGGGATATTCCTGGGGAAGATAAGAGTTGGAAGCTGCTCTGGGGGAAAATTTCCACACCCGGCAGCTCAAGGAGGAGAAAATGAGGAGAGTTTCATCTGCCTAAAAATTCATCTCACGAATCCGAGCTCTGCCGGGTGCAGTTTGTGCTCCCGTGGCCGAGGAGGTGTTTAAGAGGAGCAAACCACACTCCGCCGGTCCCAGTTTATCCCCGGAAAAGCCTCGGGGGCAGCGGAGCCTCCGGGGAAGGGGGAGAGGCTGCACGTGGGGAGCTGAGTCTGCGGGAAAGCTGAGCCACCCGTGAGGCGGCAAAAAGCCCCGTGGAGATCTGTCAGCTCCGGGTGGAATTCCAGGACAAGCACTGGGAAGGAGCCGGCGCTGATGCCTGGAATTCTCCGGGAGACTCCGGGCTTGGGGCGTAAACAGGACGTGCTGCTCGTGCTGGGTTGGCTCATTTTGGGGTGGGTTTTTTTCCCCTATTTGGCATTTTTGTGATGGTCACGTTCCCATCTCCATGACTGGAATACCTGGGAGAAATGTGGATTTTCCATAATCAGCAAAACTTTAATAAAAATTATTATTATTATTATTATCATTAGTATCATCCTGGGCCTAAATCCCACTTAAACTGGAGCCTTTTGTACTTTTCTGTGAGGGAAAAACATCTTTAAAATAAAGATTATTCTGCCTTGAACGGCTTGAAGTGTTCCTCAAAAAACCTGGAGCTGCGTCCCCACCGGAATTTCCAAGCACACATGGTGTTAATCCATGGAGAGAAACGGGTTGGATGAATGAAATAATTTAATTTATCAGGAAAACAGGGTCCTCAAGGTTTTGTGGGAGCGCTGGAGGATTGGCTGTGCCTTTCCATGAGAATTAGGACAGGCTATTTCTCATAGCAAATCCAATTAATTATCCATCTTCCCTAATAACAGCCATCCCACGCTGGAAAAACTCCAGGTATCAAAACCCGACATTTATGGAAATAAGGCCACGGAAACGTCCCGGCGCATTAAATCCCTTTCTGAAAACCAATTAATTCAGCACCCGCTGGTTTGTGTTTTTTTTAATGACTCTGCCATTCCCGTTGGGAACCGCATGACCGGGATGGGAGCGCGGCTGCCTCAGCATCACCTGCTTTCCTGGAAGAGGCCTTCCACCAAAAATTAGGATGCAAACAAGCATGCGAAGCACGTGGAGGAGGAGCCTGCCGGGGCAGTTTGTGGTCAGCTGTCCATCCCCCTGGGCTCCCGCGTTTCCGGAGCTGACGCCACTCCGGCCGTATAAAAGGTTCGGGTTCGGAGGCTCCCGCCAGTTCCTTTGGCTTCTCCGCCGCTCGCCAGGACCCGTGACCCGGTAAGTCCTCCTCGGCTTTATCAGGGAATTTTTATCAGGATATCTCGTGGAAAAGAGAGTTCACTCCTGGTTCTGGGAGAGCTTCGCTCCTGTGCTTCTCTTCTGGGGTTTGTCCTGGGATTGGGGATTTTGTTTAGGGTTTGCTCTGCCTGGAAAGCTCGGAGAAGTCACCTGGTCCAGAACTGCGGCTGCTTCTCCTCCTCCCTCCTGTTCCATCCTGGTTAATTTGCTCCTGCCTCGTTAAGGCTGGGAATTAAATAAATTAATGGATGCTGTGGAGCAGCTCCTGGGACTTCAAACGGGATGGGTGGGAAGAGGCTCTATCCGGAAGGAGGGAGCTGCAGAATTCCTGCAGGCAAAGCCAGGGGAGATCTCTGGGAGAAGCCAAGAGGAGGAAATGAGCTGGAAATGGGAGCTGCAGCCTCTGGGCCAACCCTTCCCTTGCAGAAGGATGAGCCCCATTAATCCCCCAAAAAATTCCAGTGACGTCCCAGGATCTGGAGGATCATCGGGATGGGAGAGCTGGGAATGTTCAGCCTCTGGAGACCTCAGGTCCAGGATCTGCAGGGGCTCCAGGGAAGCTGGAGAGGAACTTTTCCTCAGGAGCTGCAGGGACAGGACACGGAATGGGTTTACACTGAAATAGGGGAAATTTAGGTTGGATACTGGGAAGAAACCATGAGGGCAGTGAGGCCCTGGCCCAGGTTATTCCATGGGTTCCTCATCCCTGGAAGTGCCCAAGGCCAGGTTGGACAGGTCTTGCAGCAACTTGGTCTGGGCTGGACCGAGATGATCTTTGAGATCCCTCCCAACCCAAACCATCCTGTAATTCCATATTCCATGGGATAATGGTGGCGATTTGTGGCCTCTGGGCTTTGTGGTTGGGAATTCCCAGCCCGGGGGACGTGCCCAGGTGGGCGTGAGGATCTGGTAAGGAAGAGACGAGCCCTGGGACATCTGCTGATGGAACTGGGAATAGCAGGGACTGGAGCATTTTTGTGTTATGGCTTCTACAAAGCTGGCAATCCCATAACATTCAGGATTTGTGGGTCGAGGCTTCCTAACAGGTTCTCAATGAAGGAAGGGAATCTCTGGCAGTGTTAATTCCATGAAAACCCTGGGACTGGCCCAGACTGCGGCGCTCACAATGCCAAGCTCACGGATTTGATCCCTGCAGGGGCCCTTCCCTGAAGAGCTGCACTTGATGAGATCCTTGTGGGTCCCTTCCAGCTCCAGAACCCAGGAATCCTGGACGCTGGATCTTCTCCTAGCATTCCTTTCCTCAGCCAAACACGAACCCACCGGGACCTCGCGCCGCCAATCGCGCCTCGATCAGCACGCTCCGATATCCTGATCTTTATTGTTTTGTCTCTTTCCCAGCTTTTTCACAGCTTTTTCCCAGCTCTTTCCCGCTGCCCCGGCACCTCCCCAAGATGTCCTACTACTACGAGCAGTGCAAGCAGCCCTGCCTGCCCCCTCCCTGCCTGCAGAAGTGCGCCAAGTGCCCGGAGCCCTGCGCCACCCAGTGCGTCGAGGTCTGCCAGGCCCCCTGTGCCACCAGCTGTGTCACCCAGTGCGTGGAGCCCTGTGCCACCCAGTGTGCCACCAGCTGCGCCCCGCAGTGCGTGGACGTCTGTGCCACCCAGTGTGCCACCAGCTGTGCCCCACAGTGCGTGGACGTCTGTGCCAAGCCCTGCTCCAGCCAGTGCGTGGAGGTCTGTGCCCCGCAGTGCGTGGATGTCTGTGCCACCCAGTGTGCCACCAGCTGTGCCCCGCAGTGCGTGGACGTCTGTGCCACCCAGTGTGCCACCAGCTGTGCCCCGCAGTGCGTGGACGTCTGTGCCACCCAGTGCCCCGCCCAGTGCCCCGAGCCCTGTGTCACCAAGTGCGTGGAGCAGTGCCAGGCCGAGGTTTGCAGCACCAAGTGCGTGGAGTCGTGCGAGGCCGTGTGCCTGGAGCCCTGCTCCCACCCCTGCTGACCCGGCACGGGCCTGGCCCCGCGGGGAGGCTCCGGCGGCCGGCGAGGAGCCAAAATCGCGGGTTTTGGATGGAAAACACGGCACAGACCCATCGGCAACGCGACATCCTCTGATCGCCCCACGCTGTCTTTGTCACGGAAAACGTTTCCTCTCTGAGCGCTCCCTGTGTTCTCCCTTCTACTCCTGCCATGCCCGCGTTTTTCCGTGGGCATTCCCGATGTTTTAGCGTTGGGAATCCCGGGAAGCGCTGTCAGCAGCTGGCGGTGGAAGGTGTCGACGCTTTTCCCCTTCCCGTCTCCTCTTGTCTCTTCTCAGTCTTGTGAATTCTTTGTGCAGCAATAAAAAAATGACCATCGATGGCACCAGCTGTCTTTTGTCTTTTTTCTCCCCATTTCCACGACTTCTTCCTTAATTTCAGTTTTCAAAAGAGGTTGGGAAGGGTTTTGTGCCTGAAGAAAAAAAACGTTTGAATGTGGAGAGATTCCTACTAATTTGACAAGGAAATCATCATCCGGTCAGTTTTTTTCTGAAATTATTGATAGGAATTTGATTTTCAGACAGAGTTTTGTCTTCACAGCTTGGGATTTTGGAAGTAAATCCTAGAAACCGTTAAAAGGAGAATTTAAGTGGAAGAAAGCCTTAAATTAATAAAGGAATTGAACGCCTGGAAGGCACAGTTGTAAATAAATTTAAACAATTGAATTTTAATAATTAATTAAATAAATATTTTAATGAATGGATACATTTTAAATAATTTTAATACAGGCTCCTCTGCCTTTATTCTGGATAAGTTTGAAGCTGGAGGTGACCCCATGGTCTGGAGGGAGTTAAACCCATGAAAAACCCCAAATTTCAGAGATAAAGCTCCCACTGCGTCCCAGGCTGTGCCTGTGGCTTTCTTCACCTCCGGCTCCGTCTGGGAATGCTGAAATCGCTCCCCACCTACCCCCTCATTACGGGAAGGGTGGGGAACATCTAATCCGGAGAAGAAAAGAGAGATATTTATATTTGGGGGCGTGCCAGCGCTGTTTCCAAATCTCCTTTTTAATGGGCAGGTGGGGAGGCGAGGAGCAGGTTCCTCTTTGTGTCCCTCGCTGTCGACACCAGGAGGTGACACCAGGAGGTGACACCAGGAGGTGACACCAGGAGGTGACACCCTCAGGTGGGGATCACAGGAGGCGAAAAGAAAAACACATCTGGGGAAGGCAAACACCTGAGCACACCTGGGAGGCAAAGTGGGAGCAGGAATTCCGCAAAAAAAAAAAGGGTGGGGAAGTGAGGAATCGGCGCCTGGAATTCCTCCGTGGAATTTCCGGATCTGCCTGGGGAGCAGCTCGGAGGTGACACTTTTGTGGCATCTCGGGGGCATGGAAAAGGTTTTAGGAATGGGAGTGAACGACCCCACACCTGGGCCAGAAATTCCCAGGAAAAGGGATGGGGGGAATGAGGAATCTGCGCCTCAGATTCCTCCCGAGGAACCCAAATTTCTGAGGATCCAAGCTCTGCCCTGGAGGTGCCGCTTTGGGGACATCTTTGGGGCATGGAAAACGTTTTAGTCAGGAATCGTGGAAGAAAAAACCAACCCCAGCACCTGAACTCTCCTGGGCTGGGTATTCCCAGGAAAAATGATGGGGAAATGAGGAATTTGCACCTCAAATGCCTCCAAAGTTTTGGGGATCCAAGCTCTTGGAGGCCTGGAAAAGGTTTAAACCATGAATCATGAAAAAGGTTTAAATCAGGAATCACGTGGAGCTCCAACCCTGTGAATCACCTGATTTTGGACCATCTCCATCCCAGCTCATCACCTGTGCCCGAAAATGGAATTTTTCCATTTTATCTGGGAACTGGGAGCACCTGGAAAATCCTGGAGGGACCTGCTGTGCTCCCAACGTTTCCTGTGGCCAAGCCCTGACGCACCAGCTGTGGCCAGCGCTGGGAATTGCTGGAATTCCTGGGATATTTGCAATAAATTAGGGATATTTCATCAGATGGAGGAGCCTGGAAAACCTTCCTGATTTATTATGGGGAAAAATAACAAAAAAAGTTTCATTCTTGGTTTTTTTTTGGGGGGATAGGAATTAGAGGAGAGAAACAGCAAAATCCAGAACCAAACTGGGATCTGGGGCCTTTCCAGGTTCCAAACTGGGATCTGGGGCCTTTCCCAGGAGACAGAGCAGATTCCCAACCCCACTCAGACTTCCCCAGGTGCTCCCCAGCCAAAATCATCCCCAAAACTCATTCCCAAGCGGGCGTGGGTTGTCCCAGCTGCAGGTTCTTTGCCCGGGACGGGGATGGTGCGAATCATTAAGAAATTATTAATGAATTATTAACAAATCACCCCGCGATGAGCAGCCCTGGGTGTGCCCTGGGTGAAGAAGAGGGAGAGGAGGGAATCTCTGCCGGCTTTGACCGAGGTCCAGGAGGTGGGAGCGGAGCCGGTTCCGGTTGTGAAAGATTCTGGTCACCGAGTTTATTCCGGAGTCATCCCGAGGGGTATAAAAGCTGCTCCTCGGGGAAGCTCCACACCTGCCACGGCTCCTCCTGAGCTCCCTCCTCCCGCAGGACGCGCCAGGTGAGTCCTTCCCTGCCCCTCGCGCTGCCCAGGTCAGGGCTTTGCTGCCCCAGGGTGGGGGGAATGGGATTTTTTCACCTGGGTTTTCTTCCCAAACTGGGGGAATGGGCGTTCTTCCCAAAACTCCCCAAACTGGGTTGTCAAACTCCCCAAAAATCCTGCCTGCAACGGGTGGAAAACCATATCGTAGAATTTTAGAGTTATAATCCCATCTGGTGGTTTGGGACTCCTTGGGTCAGAGCTTTGTGATAATTTCTCTGGGATTGGTAAGAATCCCGTGGGTGACCAAAGGTTGTCATCCATGGGCAGGTGGTGGAACATCTTCCCGGATTTCCGGGGATCCTGGTTCCGTTTTCCTCGGGAAAAATCCTCAATCCACCTGAATTTCATGGCCCTGGGTGCGGCTCCTGCTCTGGGGGCTCTCAAGGAGCTGGGAAGAGACGTGGTGGTTCCAAAAATTGGTATCAGATATTGGGATTGGTACAAAATATTGGGAATATTATCAAATATTGGGATTGGTATAAAACATTGGGAATATTATCAAATACTGAGAATGTTATCGAATATTGGGATTGGTATCCAATACTGGGATTGTTACCAAAGGACTTTTCCCTGTCAAAACTCCCAATCCTGAGGTTTTCCCAGTTTTCTGCTCCTGTTTTGCTGCTCCTCTTGGAGCTTCTCCTCGAGTTCTGCTTTCCTCCAAATCCACTTTTTTGTCCCGAGCTTTTTAAAGTCGAGATTCCCAGGAGAAAACGAGCAGAGGGAAGGAAGGAAAACCCGCGGGGCCGTTTGTCTCCTCTGCTGCTCTGCAGCATTTTCCTGGCTTTGTTAGGCTGGGTTTTGCTCTCTGATCCCCGTTTTAGGCACAGCCGCTCCCTGATCCCTCAGCAGGGAACGGGATGGGATCCAAAAAAACAAACCCCGATAAAGGGCGGGAAACAACTCCCCAAAATTCAGACTTCAGGGATTGAATCCAGGTTTGGGACCGGAATTGAGTTTAAATCCGCGGGGTTGATCTTGAAGCCGAGGCAGCGCCCGGAACCTCCGCGCCCCAAAAAGGCGAATTTAAGCCTAAAGTCTGCCCGGTTCTCTCCGCGATTTTGAATTCCAGGATGTCCCAGCAGCAGAAGCAGCCGCAGCAGATCCCGGCCCAGTGCCAGCAGAAATGCGGGGCCCTTGCCAAGGGGGTGCAGCAAAGCCAGGCCCCCAAAGGCCAGGCCCAGGCGGCCGCCAAGAGCCTCCCCCAGCAGCAGCAGCAGCAGCAGCAGCAGGAGAAATGCTCCAAGCAGAAGTAGGAGCCATCCCAAACCCCAAACCCTGCTCTTCCCACCTCTCCTGGCTCCCGGGAACGCCTCCAGACCTGCAGCCACCTGCTTCGCCTGCCAGGAATTACCTCATAACGAGACGCGCTTAATTAGGTTTTAAAAAATGATAAATGAACGGCGGGGGATGGTTTTAATTCCGAGTTTAATTTGGGATGTGGTGCAATAAAATGGTGGAATAACCTCGTGGTTGCTTCCAGGTGTTTTTGTTGTTCGTGCTTTTCTCCCTTTCCCCCTTTTCTTTCTCTTTTATTTTCCCCTAAAATATCAACTCTAAGCACACACAAACCCCGGCTTTTGCAAGCTGAGCCTCCTCTCCATCTTTTTCAGGAGAAGCCATTGAAAATCCCTAAAACTTGGAATAAAAATCCCCAAAACTTGATTTTAAAAATTCTGCAATTTGGTACGAAAATTCCCAAAACTTAGGATAGAAATTCCCACAATTTCATAAGAAAAATCCCCAAAGCTTGATATAAAAACCCCCAAAACTTGGTACAAAAACTCCCAAAATTTGGTACAAAAATCCCCACAACCTGGTATAAACCACCCCCCACGACCGAGAAGAAAAATTCCCAAAACTCGGTACTGGAAGTCGCTTTTATTGTGGAATTTTCACAGCGAAATAAATCCTGGATCCAGCAGCAGCCGAAAACAATCACGAGACCAAATCCCAAACACCGACGGGTGGCGAAACATTCCCGGCTGGAATTCCTCCTTTATCCCGTCTGCGCCACGCCCGGGGTTAATCCCTTCCCAAACATGTCTGGAGTGGAGTTAATTATTCATAAATTTGGGTAATTGCGGAATATTCACGGCCTGACCTGTTCTTTGACACCTCCGAGGAAATTCAAGGGGAGAGCGAGCTCGGATTTATCCTAAAATTTTTCCTTTCCCCCCCTCAATCCCAAAGGATTCTATTAAATTCCAGCAAAGTCGGATCTATCCTAAAAATCTTCATTTTCCTCCCTCAGTCCCGAAGGATTATTTTTTTATTCAGCACTAATTCCCGATTTGGGAAGTTTTGAGCGTTTGGGCGGCAGATCGCGCACAAAATCTGATTATTTATAGGGATAAACTTCCCAAATTCCAGGTGGGAGCGGGAATCCAGGGGAGAAAGGCAGGAAACAGGAGATGAGCTCTTCCCTGGATTTGGGGCTTTTTAACTTCACGAACCCCGCCTTGCTCCATGAATTTTTTTGGGAGGGCTTTTTGGGCATTCCAAAGCCGCGGGATTGGGGAAAAGGGGGCAGGAATTTGGGAAGGGGAGCTACAACCCTGCTGGAAAAGCATTCCCGACGGGAATTCCCTGCTGTTAGTAAAGGACAAGGCGTTAGCGGGAGGGGCGGCTGGAAGGAATTCCTGACAAAAGCTCTGCAGGGGTTAAAAAAAAACAAACCCAAAAAACAACAAAAGGCTCGGAAAAAACCTCTGGATTCGGGGAGAAATTCCCCCGGGATCGGGATTTTCCCTCTATTTCTGCCACGGGCCGGGCTGCTCCAGCTGCTGCTCCAGGGGAGGGAATTTCTCGGGAAGGGAGCGCTGCTCCGGGATGGGCACCGGGATCTCCTGGAATTCCTGCTTTTCCTGGGAAGAGGGGGTGGGCACCGGGATCTCCTGGAATTTCTGCTTTTCCTGGGAACGCGGGGTGCGATCTGAGATCTCCTGGAATTCCTGCTTTTCCTGGGAACGCGGGGTGGGATCTGAGATCTCCTGGAATTCCTGCTTTTCCTGGGAAGAGGGGATGGGGTCTGGGACTGGGATGGGGACAGGGGTGTCCTTGCATTCCTGCTTTTCTGGGATGGACACGGGGATTTCCTTGCATTCCTGCTTTTCCTGTTTTTCTGGGATGGACACGGGGATTTCCTTGCATTCCTGCTTTTCTGGGATCGCCAGCGGGATTTCCTTGCATTCCTGTTTTCCCTGGGAACACGGGGTGGGTTCAGGGGTTGACACTGGGATGGGGACAGGGGTGTCCTTGCATTCCTGCTTTTCCGGGATGGACACCGGGATTTCCTTGCATTCCTGCTTGTCCTGTTTTTCCGGGATGGACACCGGGATTTCCTTGCATTCCTGCTTTTCCTGGGCACACGGGACAGGGTCGGGGATGGAAATTGGGATTTCCTGGCACTGCTGCTTCTCCTGGGACCACGGGACAGGGTCGGGGATGGACACCGGGATTTCCTTGCGTTCCTGTTTTTCTGGGACGGACACCGGGATTTCCTTGCGTTCCTGTTTTTCTGGGACGGACACCGGGATTTCCTGGCGCTGCTGCTTCTCCTGGGCGCAGGGAACGGGAACGGGAACCGGGATCTCCTTGACCTCCGGCTCCTGCAGCGTCGGTTCCTGGCAGGATTTCTCTTCCAGGCGCGGGGCAGGTTCGGGATTCGGGAATGCCGCAGGGATTTGAGTTTGCTGCTCCTGGAGCACGGCAGCGCCCGCGGTTTCCCCTTTTCCCGGTTCCGGGATCGCCTTTTCCGGGAATTTCGCCGCTGCCGGGAGCGGCTCGGGCGCCGGGATCTGGGGATGCTCCGGGCTCTGTTTTGGGGTGGTTTTACCCAAACCGGGGGGGAGCTGCAGCTCCTGCTTGATTTGCATCTGGTTCAGAGACATCTCTGCGGGAAATCGGGATCACCTGGAAGAAAAAAAAAAAAAAAAAAAAAAAAAAAAAAAAAAGCGGGAATTTCTTCTGTTACCGGGACGAGGGTGACACAATTCTGAAAAAGGTGTTAAAATTTTAAAAGGCAGACTTTTCCTCCTCTGCCCTCGGCTTCCCGAGGCTAAAACCAAACATTTCAGGACGTTTGGTGTGCCAGAAAAAGAATAATATAAATGTGGGGCCAAGGGGACGTTTTGGACTGGTAAACCCGAAATAATTCCTGCTTTCCCCCCTCGATTTTCAGCTTTTCCTTGGAATTTGGAGCGCCAGGGGAGGTTTCTGGAGGCTCCGGCGAGCTGAGGGTTAAATTCCCAGGAGACAGCTCCTCCTCCCGCCCCGGTCTCACCCGGCTGCGGTGACAGCGCCGAGGGTTTGGGTGACCCTGGGAGGGTCCTTGGAAGGGAATTCCCTGGGACAAAGCGTCCCCGGGGTCCGGGATTGTCACCGCTGTCCCCTCCCGAGTCAGAGCGGGCAGCGCCCGTTTCTCCTCCCCGACAATTCGGGGACAATTTGGGGACAATTTTGTGGCCGCTGAAGGCTCGCCCGGACCTCGGGAATTCCTGCGCTGCCGCTTTTTAAAATCCGAGGAGTGAAAGGTGAGAATTCCAAAAGGGATTTGAACTCCCCAAGGCAGAGAGAGGGGAAATTCCTCCTCCCTTCCCCGGGGGGTTCCCAGCTCCTCTCACAGCCAATCCCCTCCTCTCTTCCCTTTTATTTATTTTTTTTTTTTTTTTAACATCTGATAAGACCTTGATTAATTAATTAATTAATTAAGATCTTGTTCCTGACATGGATGAGGCGGCACTTGGGGAATATTTTCACTCCTTGTCTCCCTGCAGCGCCCTCTTGCTCCCAAATTTGCCTCTTTCCAAGGAATTCCTGGGTGAAATGGAAGTTTAAAAAATATTTTGGTTATAAAATCAAATTGGAAAATCAATTTGGCAGGAGAGGGTTTGGTGTCCTTCCCTGGAGGGAGGAGATTCGCCCTTGGACCAACGGAATTCCATCTGATCCGTGCCTCAGGAAGGGTCTAATTTAGGGCTTAATTACCCTCAGATTTAGACTCGGTCTTAATTTGCCTTCCAGTGCCATTTCCAGGCTGCCCCAACGCCCACAAATTCCCTCCTTTCCAGGAACCCTCCGTGTATCCCAAGGCACCAAATCCAACCTTTCCTGAAAGGCAGAACCCCAAATATCCCCCTAAAAATTGGGATTCTCAATCCCAAACACCCCCCTCAAATATCGGGATTGTCAATCCCAAACCTCCCCCCAAAACATCGGGATTCTCAATCCCAAATATCCCCTCCAAAATCTCAGAATTCTCAATCCCAAACCTCCCCAAAAATCCCAGGATTCTCAGTCCCAAATATCCCCCAAAAATCTCGATATTCTCAATCCCAAACCTCCCCAAAAATCCCAGGATTCTCAGTCCCAAATATCCCCCAAAAATCTCGATATTCTCAATCCCAAACCTCCCCAAAAATCTCAGGATTCTCAGTCCCAAATCTCCCCAAAATTCTCAGGATTCTCAGTCCCAAATCTCCCCAAAATTCTCAGGATTCTCAGTCCCAAACCTCCCCAAAATTCTCAGGATTCTCAGTCCCAAACCTCCCCAAAAATCTCAGGATTCTCAGTCCCAAACCTCCCCAAAATTCTCAGGACTGTGAATCCCAAACCTCCCTGAGGAACCTCGGGACTCCGGGACTCACCCAGCCGGCGCCGAGGCAGCAGCGGGAGCGGAGAGAGGATGCTGGAGAGGGGAGATTTGGGATCTTTTATAGGGTTTGGAAGCCCTGCCTTCTGGGAATGAGTCCTCCTGGCTGATGAGCTCATTCTTTCACAAGAACCTTGCCCGGCCGGGTTTTTCACGTAGGCACTTTCCAGAGAGGATTCTCAGTTTGTTCCCCTGACTAATCCCGCTGAACCGTGGGATTCCTCCCTGGGTAGAGGTCAGAGCCTTGGGATCGTGGAGTTGTGGGAGACCCCGTTGGGGTTTGGGGGCTTGGTGGGGTTTGGTGCCGCCTCAACCCACCCAGGGGTCATTCCATAGGTAAAACACCCCCTGATGTCTGAAATTCCTGGGATTTATTGGGGATTCCCACCAAAACCCACCCAGGGGTCATTCCATAGCTAAAACACCCCCTGATGTCTGAAATTCCTGGGATTTATTGGGGATTCCCACCAAAACCCACCCAGGGGTCATTCCATAGCTAAAACACCCCCTGATGTCTGAAATTCCTGGGATTTATTGGGGATTCCCACCAAAACCCACCCAGGGGTCATTCCATAGCTAAAACACCCCCAATATCTGAAATTCCTGGGATTTATTGGGAATTCCCTCCTCAACCCATCCAGGGGTCATCCCACAGCCAAACTTCCCCCAATATCTGAAATTCCTGGGATATATTGGGGATTCCCTCCTCAACCCATCCAGGGGTCATCCCACAGCTAAACCTCTCCTGAGTTTTCCTTGGGAAGAACTTCATGGATTTCCCTCAGCTTTCATTTCGGTTTGGAATCAGCAGGAGTGATTTCCTGGAAATTCCAGGGATTTCCTCCTGGAGAGGGTGGTCAGGGGTTCCTAGAGAGGGTTGGAGTTGCCACCCCTGGAGGTGTCCGAGGAATTCCTGGAAAGGGGTTGGTACATCTAAAGATGGACTCGATGATCTTGGAGGGCTTTTCCATCCTCAGTAATCCTGGAATTCTCTGGATAAATCTCATTTTCCACCGAGATGCAGCTGCCACCCATCCAAATGTGATGGAGCAGGGAGCTGAGATCATCTCCAGGGGTTTTTGACAATATCCAAGATTTCCCCCACCCAAATGGAATTCGGGGAACCGGCCCCACGGAATTTCAGGAGGGAATTTAAAAAGCTGCTTCAGCCTAGATGTGGAATAAAGGGAGCTCTGTGTGCGCAGTGCATTCCCTGAGGATTAGTCCGGGTGGAATGAAAACCAGACATTTATGGACTGGGAAACCCCTCTGAAATCCAATCCCAAGCCCCCGGATCTCCGGGATCCGTTGGGACACAGCTCCTGGAGACGCCGTGTCCCACCCAGATGGGAATTTCGTCACCTTTGGTCATCCCGGGCCTCTCCCGGGCTCATCTCCGCGGCTTTTCTGGAGCTTTTATCCGATCAAGATCCCGGCACGATCACTTCCAACAGGCTGAGCTGGTCCCACGTCACCTCCCGCAATTCCTGGGCAACACCTGGAAGCAGCTGCAACTTCCTCCCTCAACAGCCCTTGGGCAGCACAAGGATGGAAAATTCCGGAATTTTCCCCCATCCACACAACTCCCGTTTTCCCCCGGGTCCTGCCTTGCCGTTCCCGCTGGGATAAGCTCAGTTTTAGTCTCCAGCTTTGGGGATACCCCAGCCCAAGCCCAAAGCCTGGCTCAGGCCTTGCTGGTGCTTGGCTGGTGCCGATTCCAGGCTGGAATTAGGGCACTTCCCAGACCTGCCCGGCTGCTTTCGAGGCAGCCTGGCGGCTGGCAGGGCTCGGAACCGAGATAAGCTCCTGGAATTGTGCCCGTCCCGCGGGGAGATGCAGGGAAGGAGATCAGAGTCCACAAAACCCTGGGGTTCGGCACTGCCCCGTTCCTGGAGGTGTCCGAGGAAAGGTTGGATGGGGCTTGGAGAGACCTGGGACAGTGGGAATTGTCCCTGCCCGTGGCAGGGGCTTGGAACGGGATGATCCTGAAGGTCCTTTCCAACCCAAACCATTCCATGATCCCCCGATTTTCTCGGATTCTCTGATTTTATTATTCCATGATTTTATGCTTCTGTTATTCCGTGATTCCGTGGTTCTCTTATTCCATGATTTTCTGATCCTCTGACTCTATTATTCCGTGATTTTGTGATTCTGTGATCCTCTAATTCCATCACTTTGTGATTTTATGATTCCATGATCCTCTGATTCCACGACTCTCTGATTCTATTATTCCATGATTCTCTGATTCCACAATTCCCTAACTCCATGATTTTATGATCCTCTGACACTCCACGATTCCCTGGTCCTATTATTCCACGATTTCATCATTCCCTGATCCCGGTTTTTGCCCCGCCGAGGCCGGAGCAGCTGAGTTTGAGAGCGGACAGGGAATTTCACCACCTCCAACCTTCCACCCGAATTTTTGCGCAATATTCCCGAGGGAATTCTCCTCCTCAGGTCGGTGCTGTCCATCCCTCAGAGCCCAAAGAGGGACGGGACACCTCCACCTGCTCAGGACATTTTTATTCAAGCAATAAATAAAAGATTTCTGGAATAATTCAGCGCCAAATTTAAACCCGGAACGTGCAACACCCAGGGATTAAAGTCAAACACTTCCCATGGCTGGGAGGGAGAGACCTAAACCGAAACCTAATCCTAAACCTAATCCTAAACCCTGTCTGGAGATCAGGAGATGTGGCCTGACCTTAAACTGGTTTGGATCCAGTCTGGAAATGCTGCGGAGGTCACCGGGCAGCAACCTCAGCACAAAAATTGTGGATATTGCCCAAAGAGGCTCCGGAGTCAGCCCCTGGAAAGGGAGGGAATGTTTTCCCCGGAGGAGAGCTGGAATTGCTTTTCCCATCCCCGGGAATTGCACAAAAATCTATTTTTAGCCAAACCTTCGGAAAAACGACGGGAGAAACGTGAGGGAGTGGAGGGAACGTGGAGCTCCCGGTCTGCCCCAAATATTCCACAAATTCCAGGGGAAGGAAATTCCCAGCCCGGCATTCCTGGGTGGGATTTGCTGCTCCAGATCCCACAAATCCCGAATTTATCAGGGGCCTCCCAGGTGATTCCCAGGAGTTATTCCAGGAGATCCAAACGGGAGCTGGCAGCTCTGTCTGGGATGTCCCGGAGGCGTCTCGGTGTCTCCAAGGAGCTCCTTCACTTCACTGTGCCAAAAAAATGGATCCAAATTTTGGGAAGTGAGGACCCCTCACCCAAGTCCCCGTGGATGCTCCCTTGACCTTTTTTGCCACCTCAGATTTGGGGATTTTCATGCAATTCCCAGATTTTTTGGGAAGTGAGAACCCCTCAGTCAGGACTCCGTGGATGCCCCCTCACATTTTTTTTCCATCCAGGATTTGGGGGAAGGATCAGATCTTTTTGGGGAAGTGAGGAGCCCTCCCTCAGGATTCTTTGGAGGCCCCCTGACCTTTTTGCCACCCAGAATTTTGGGGGTTTTTGCGCAGGAATCAGATTTTTTTGGGGGGGAAGTGAGGACCCTTCCCTCAGGACTCTGTGGAGGCTCCCTGAACTTTTTGCCACCCAGAATTTTGGGGTTTTTGTGCAGGGATCAGATTTTTTGGAAATGGAGAGCCCTGCAGAGAATCTGGGCTTGGGCTCCTCATAGACGATCCCTGGCCTTTTGCCACCCAGAATTTTGGGGTTTTTATGCAGGGATCAGATTTTTTTGGGAAGTGAGGACCCCTCCCTCAGGACCCTAAGGATGCTCCCTCACCTTTTTTCCACCCAGGATTTGGGGAAAGGATCAGAGTTTTTGGGAAGTGAGGAGCCCTCCCTCAGGACTCCACAGACACCCCCTGATTTTTGCCACGCAGCATTTGGGGATTTTTTTGTTCTGGGATCAGATTTTTTTGGGAAGCGAGGATCCTTCCCTCACGATTTCGTGGATTCTCCCTGATTTTTCTCCCCGGGATTCAGGACCTTTGTGCACAGAGGGGAGGATCCCGGGGAACTTTTGCCCCGCCGGGTTTCAGCCGTGACTCAGGAGCTGCCGAACCGGCCCAGCCTGGCCCGGGGCCCCCCGAGGGTTCGGCTCCTCCCATCTCCTTGTTGTGTCCAGCTCCGGGCTGGACATCGCGGTGAACTCATCGAACAAAGGCTTAATTAGCACCTGCTGGATGGCTTAATGAGCCCCTGCAACATCTCCTGGTATCGGTCTGGAGCCTGGAGCAGCTCCTGTCCCGAACTCCCGGGACCTTTCGTGGCTTCCCTGGAAGTGTCCAAGGCCGGGCTGGACGGGTGGGAATTGTCCCTGCCCGTGGCGCAGGGTGGGATTTAAGGTCCCAAAAAACCTGGGCACCCCCAGGTGCTGCAGGATCCTAGGACTGGATCTGGAGTGTCCATGGTCTTTTCCTGACTGTTTTGTTGGGGTTTTTTGACAGGTTGGGAATGTTGAGCCTGTGGAGACCTCCAGGATCTGCAGGGAAGCTGGAGAGGGAAATTTTCCTCAGGAACTGCAGGGACAGGACACGGGAATGGGGTCAGGGGGACAGAGGGGGAATTTGGGGGGGGATTTTGGGGAGGAATTGTTCCCTGTGAGGGTCCCAGGTAATTCCATGGATTTCCCATCCCTGGAAGGGCCCAATTCCCGCCTGGAGCCACCAGGGACAGCAGAAGGTGTCCCAAGGCAGAGGCTGGAATGAGATGATTTTTCAGATCCCTTCCAACCCAAACCATTCCATAATTCCATGATTCCTGAGCTTCCCAGGATCCAGACAATTCCTATAAAACTCTGAGTTTCCCAGCTGAGTCAGGGACTCAGGTCTGGGACTCTCCTGTAAAACCTCCCCATAAATCCCCCCAAACTCCAGCCCAAAGCTTGGTTCCTGTTTTGAGTCCCATTTTTGGATTTCCCAGCCTGTTCTTGAGCCCTCCTGGGCTGCTCCCTGAAAACCTCCTGCTAATTCCCAGCCTAAATTAATCCCTAATTTCTTCTCTGCTCCTGCTAATTCCCAGCCTAAATTAATCCCTAATTTCTTCACTGCCTGAAAACCTCCTGCTAATTCCCAGCCTAAATTAATCCCTGATTTCCCCCTCAGGGCTCTGATTGCCTCACTGAAACCCCACAACTCCTCCAGCAGCCGTCCCATCAAAGAACCCAATTCCCGATTGCTTCATTCCCCCTCCGGAGCTCGCCGGGGATGAACTCGCTGGAGTTCAGCCTTCCCCAGCCTTTTCCAGGACCTGCTGGAAGGTGGAGCAGCCTTGGGGTCACCCGAGGAAGAGTTGGGATACGGAGCTCGGTTTCAGCCTCCCTGACCTCATGGAAAAGATAAAATCCCTTTTTTTTTTTTTTTTTTTTTCTCTGGAATATCAGCTCTGTGGTGCTCCTGGTGCCGCTGGGAAAGGCGATTATTGGTCTTGGAGCCAAAAAAGCCAAAAGGATTTCTCTTGGATTTTGTCCTTTCCATGTGTTCCATGAGCTGGGCTGAGTTAATCACTAAAATAATTAAAATTACAACCCTGGGCTCGCCATTTGCTCCATCCCCACACCTGCACGAGGCCAATCCCAAATCCCAGGGTTTTGTTCCCCATGGAATCCCAGCACAGGGATGGAGCCGATGGATGGAGGCGCTGAGGGAAGAGAAATTGGTGCTGAAACCCCAAAAAAGCTGAGCTTTGAGGAGTCACCGGGGTTATTCTGACCCTAAAGCCAGGCTTAACCTCCCCAAGCCTGGCCCAGAACAAAGAGCTCCTAATTAGAGAAACCAAGAGTTAATTAAGTAATAAAACCCTTTTGGGGTGAAGCAAGAGGGACCCAGCTGAGGAGTTTCATTCTCATTTTGCCCTGAGTGCTGTTAAATCGCCCAAATTGGGAATTTACTCATAACGAGAGAAGTTTGCTTGTCTGCAGCTCCCGTGCAGCTCTTTAATTACAAATTAATTAAATTAATAAAATTACTCTGAGCACGGTCCCTGCTCGTCCCCTCACGCTCTCTTTGGCCCCTGCCCTTCCCTCCCTTCCCCGTGCCTAGAATGGTTTGGGATGGTTTGGAATGGTTTGGAACCATGGAATTGTTTGGAATGGTTCGGAATAGTGGAATGGTTTTGGAATGGTCTTGGAATGGTAGAATGGTTTGGAATAATGTAATGGTTTCGGAATAATTTGGAATCATGAAACGGTTTTGGGATGGTGGAATGATTTGGAATTGTTTTGGAATTATTTCGGAATGGTTTGGAACCCTGGAATGGTTTCGGAACGGTTTGGAACTCTCAAATGGCTTGGAATGGTTTGGAATCCTGGAATGGCTTGGAATGGTTTGGAATGGTTTGGAACCCTGGAATGGTTTGGAACCCTGGAATGGTTTGGAATGGTTTGGGGTGGGAAGGGACCTTAGATCTCATCCAGTTCCAACCCAGGGGCAGGGACACCTTCCATGATCCCAGGTTGCTCCAAGCCCTGTCCAGCCTGGCCTTGGACACTTCCAGGGGTGGGAAATCCATGGAATTCCCTGGGCCAGGCCCTCACAGGGAGCAATTCCTCCCCAAAATCCCACCCAGATTCCCCCTCTGTGCCCCCTGACCCCAATCCTGCAGTTCCTGAGGAAAAGTCCCTCTCCAGCTTCCCTGCAGACCCTGGAGGGGCTCTGGGGTCTCCACATCCCCAACATTCCCAACATTCCCAACATTCCCAACATTCCCAGCCTGGATCCACTTCGCAGCCTCCCGGACCCAGCAGCGAGAAGGGGCTGGGCTGAGCCAAACCCAAAATTAAAACTTTTCCTGGAGACACAGAGGGAGGGAGGGAGGGAGGGAGGGAGCATCCCAAGGGATTCTCCAGGAGCCGCCTGCGCGGGCCAATGCTGCGCTCTGGTGGTTGGGGACACTCGGGTGACACTCAGGGGACACTCGGTCCTCTGTGCCCTGATGGGAAAGGGGCATGGGAGAGCTGGAGCAGCTGGAGAAGGGTCTGGAAAATCCTGAGGGATCTGGAGGGGGCTCAGCCTGGAGAAAAGGGGGATCCAGGGGGGAGTTTGGGATCTGCCAGGGGGGATTTGGGATCTGATCCCAGGGAACGGGGCAGGACAAGAGGGAACGGCCTCGAGCTGTGCCAGGGTGGGAAATTTGGGGAAATTCCTCCTGGAAAAGGGAAAAGGCTTTGGAAAGGGTGCAGGGAGGGTTGGAGCGGCCATCCCTGGAGGTGTCCGAGGAATTCCTGGGATTCTGGGTGACCAGGTGGGGATTGGGCACAGTTTGGACTTGATGACCCTGGAATTCTTTTCAGGGATTTTGGAATTCTGCCCTTTTCACCCCGGCAGGTGAAGGCGGAGGAAAGGAGTTAAAGCAGGGAGGGGTTGGAGGAGGGAGGTCCCAAAAACCGCCGGGAGGAGGAGGAGCCCGGTGGGGCCTCGGGGATTCTCCACCCCGCCTTTAATAAGTCAGGAACGCGGATTTGGAGGGTGAGGCGCCAGGAACGCAGAGCTCCCTCCCTGCCCCAGAAATAGAAGCTCTGGCAGCAGAACAAAAGGAGAGAGAAGGGAGGAAACCAAAAAAAAAAAAAGAAAAAAAAAGGTGAATTTTCAATGCGTGATCCGAGGCGTTGGGTTGAAAGCTCAGGAGGGGGAAAATCAGCCCTGCTCCAGGAATTCCCACCTGGGAAGCGCCTTCCAATGCCCGGCCACCTTTTCCAGGTGGGAATTCCTGCTGGGGTCCCACCCGCCGCCATTCCAGACCTGGATAAATCGATATAAATTCATATCAACGGGATCTGTCTATGGTTTATATTTACATGGATGTGAACTGCTCGTGCTGGTCAAAGGGAGGTCCCAGCCTCCAAAACCCGGAGCTGAAAACCACGGAGGAATTGTGGCGTCAGATCAGAGAGGATTCCTGCAGGACAGAAGCCACAACAAAGCCACGTCCTCGTGGTCCGGGTGCAGCCGGACACTCAGAGCTGACCAGGAAAATCTGGATTGGCTCCTGACGGAGAATTCCCGGAAAAAGGGAGGGTTTCACCCTCTCTGCTTCCTCCCCAGCGTGGGGTACAATTACCCAAGAGCTCCCAAACTTCCTGATTCATTTTCGTGCCCAAAATATTAGGGGCCCTTTCTCCTGACCACAAAAACCACCCGCGTGGGGCTGTTTCTCCAAGTTCACAAGAAACCACAATTTTTAATAAAAAAAAATAAAAATATTCAGGCCCTGACCCCTCCCTGTGGGTTTGGGCTCTCTGTTGGTGTCACCAGGGCTGGGCTTCATTGTGTCCTGGTCCCTCTGAGCTCTGCTGGAGCCAGCAGGACCAAATTGGCCTTTTTGGGGTTTTTTGTGTCATTATGAACCTATAAAAGCACTGAGCAGATTTTTAATGACTTAAGAAATCCATCTTCTGTTTTTTGGGGTATTTTGTGTCACTATAAAGCCATAAAAGCACTGAGCAGATCTTTAATCACTTAAAAAATATTCTTCTGTTTTTTGGGGTTTTTGTATCACATTGAACTCATAAAAGTGCTGAGCAGATCTTAAATGACTTAAAAAATCCATATTCTGTTTTTTGGGAGGGACTTTTGTGTCACTACGAACCCATGAAGGTGCTGAGCAGATTTTTAATAACGGCTTTAAAAATCCATCTCTGTTTTTTTGGGGTTTTTTGTGTCACTATGAACCCCTAAAAGCACTGAGCAGATCTTTAGTGACCTAAAAAAAAAAGGGAATTCCTGGTTTTAGGAGTTTTTTAACCTCTGGGAGACAAGGGGGATGAATTCCTGGGGAAGTCACACGGGGCTGGAGGAAGTTTATCATCTCCTGGAGCTTTTTGTCACCCCTGGCTCCGGGTGTCCCCACGCCGGTCCCGGGGCTGTCACCTGTCCCCAGAGCGGCGGGAATGTGGCCCTGGTGGCTCTCAGGTGACCGGGCAGGTGAGGCACAGCCCTTGCACAACCAGCCGGGCTGCCACCCAAAAATAAACTTCCTCCAACAATCACGTGCGACTTTCTCACCGATTCAACTCCTTGTCTCACACGTACCGAAAAAAATCCTCATAAAACCAGGGGATGGATCTTTTAGAGACGTTAAAAATCTGCTCAGCACTTTTAGGGGTTCCTAGTGACACAAAATAACCCCAAAAAACCAGAAGATGGATTTCTTAAGTCATTAAAAATCTGCTCAGTGCTTTTATAGGTTCATAATGACACAAAAAACCCCAAAAAGGCCAATTTGGTCCTGCTGGCTCCAGCAGAGCTCAGAGGGACCAGGACACAATGAAGCCCAGCCCTGGTGACACCAACACAGAGCCCAAACCCACAGGGAGGGGTCAGGGCCTGAATATTTTAATTTTTTTTATTAAAAATTGTGGTTTCTTGTGAACTTGGAGAAACAGCCCCACGCAGGTGGTTTTTGTGGTCAGGAGAAAGGGCCCCGAATATTTTGGGCACGAAAATGAATCAGGAAGTTTGGGAGCTCTTGGGTAATTGTGCCCCACATGGGGGAGGAAGCAGAGGGGGCGAAATCCTCCTTTAATTATGGAATTCTCCACCAGGAACGAATCCAGGAATGAACCCAGACCCTTCCTGCTCGGAGCTGAGGGACAATTTCTCCCTGATGATCCTGAGGAGAGCTGAGAGGGACCAGGACACAAAGCCGTGCCCGGCCCTGGTGGCACCAACACTGAGCCGGGACCACAGGGCGGGGTGACAACTGGAGTTTTTAATTAAAAGATTATGATTTTTATGGATAATGAGCTGCACCCACCACAAGGAGGAATTTGTTCTCCTGTTTTCCCTCAGCGGATCGAAATCCACACCCAAAACTCGGCCAAACAACCCCAAAATCCGGGCGTTGCGGGGCGGATGAGATGAAACCCCAGAGAATCCTGGAGAATCCCACGGAAAACCTGTCCCAAATCCAACAATCGGGACAGCCCCACCCCTGTGGGAAAACCCCCCTGGAAAACCCATCCCTGCACATCCAGGGCTCCCATCGCCACAAACAGCCCCGGGGCTGGGGCCGCTGCTCCGAATGCCGCGGAGGATTAATTACCCCGCGGTAATTACTCTGGGAAGCTGACATGGAACCACTCATTGTCCGGGATGAGTCGGCGGCTCCGAGTCACTCCGGGAGGGCCACGGGGCTTGCGGGAGCCGGCGGCCCCATAAAAGCTCCGGCGGAGCCGCGACGCTCCGGCCGCCTCTGGAAGCTCTTCCCGCCCCCGGGAGTTGGGTGAGTCCGGTCCCCGAGCCCCCCGAGAAACCCCGGGGGAGTTTTCCCCATTCCCAGAGTGGGGATGGGATGGGGTGCGTGGGCTGGGATGGGGTGGGATGGGTGGGCTGGGATGGGGTGGGATGGGTGGGCTGGGATGGGATGGGATGGATGGGATGGGATGGGATGGGATGGGATGGGATGGGGATGGGATGGGATGGGTGGGATGGGATGGGATGGGATGGGTGGGCTGGCTCGGAGAGGATTCCCCACCACAGGAGGTGTCCAGGGTCGGGCTGGGCGGGATTGGGGATTGGGGATTGGGTTTGGGGAGATCTGGGGTTTGGGAAATACCAGCTGGTTTTGGGGTGGGATAGGTGGATTCCAGAGAGAGATCTGTGATGGTTTTAGGAAAAATACCAGATGGTTTTGGGGTGGGATTGGTGGATTCCAGGGAGATATCTAGAGTGGCTTTGGAAAAACAGCACCTCAGTTTGGGGTGGAATTGGTGTTTTCCAGGGAGAGATCCAAGGTGGGTTTGGAAAAATACCGGCTCGTTTTGGGGTGAGATTGGTGTCTTCAAGGGAGAGATCTGAGGTGGTTTTAGGAAGAATACCAGCTCCTTTTGGGGTGGGATTGGTGGATTCCAAGCAGGGATTTGGGGTGGAGTTGGTGGATTCCAAGCAGGGATTTGGGGTGGCTTTGAAGAAAATACCAGCTTGTTTTGGGGTGGGATTGGTGTTTTCCAGGGAGAGATCCAGAGTGGTTTTAGAAAAAATGCCAGCTCATTTTGGGGTGGAAGTGGTGTTTTCCAGGGAGAGATCTGGGGTGGTTTTGAGAAAAATAACAGCTTGTTTTGGGGTGGGATTCCAGGGAGAGCGTCCCCTGCAAGAAAGGGTGCTGGGAGGGACTTTCCATCAGGAGCTGGAGCGACAGAAAAAGGGGGAAAGGGGTAAAAGTGAAAGTGAAGGAATTCAGGTTGGGCTTGGGAAGGAATTGTTCCCTGTGGGAGTGAGGAGAGCCTGGAATAGGATGTTCCATGGATTTCCCATCCCTGGAAGTGTCCCAGGCCAGGTCGGAGTGACCTGAGATAGTGGAAGGTGGCCCGTGGCAGGGATTGAGTTGACATTTGTTGTCTTTTCCAACCCAAAGCACTCTGGGATTCTGGGATTACAAAATTCAGATTTATTCCTGATTTTCCCATATGAAAAATGCAATTTGGGAGAGGTTTTTAAAACGGATTGGTTGGAATTTCTGTGCTGGAGTGGGAGAGGACTCTGGGGGTTTGCTGCTGAGCGTCTGAATCACAGATTTGCTCCTGAAAAGGGGGAGTTTGGAAGCGAGGGAAGTTTTAGTTAATTAATTAATTAATTTAATTAATTGGGGGTTTTTTTGCGTGACATTCAGTGCTGAGTGTCCCCGAATGTCCCCAGCTTGGTTTCAGGATGTGGTTCAGAGTTAAAACGAGGGTTGGGTCCCTCAGGTGCTGCTGGGGCCATGATGGGACAGTGGCACAGCTGGGACATGTCCCCGAGGTCTGGGGACCAGAGGCTCCCTCAGGTGCCACCAGAAGGGTTGGGTTGGGTCGGGACCCCAGACCTCACCTGCCTCCAACCCCGTCCGTGTCCTTCCAGTCCTGCCACGTGTCCCCAGGATGTCCTGCCACCTGCACCAGCACCTCCCTCCGCTCTACCAGGACCCCGTGGCGCTGTCCCCTGGCGTCCCCTTCCCGCCTCAGCGGTGGCACTCCACCGCCTGCATCCCCCAGGCCGCGCCCGGCCAGGTGCCCCTGCAGCGGGCCGCGTCCTCCAGCGTGTGCCACCAGCAGAGTGCCACCCAGGCCGTGCCACCCCGCCAGCTCCACGGACACCCCTGCGTGCCCCAGCGCCTCCTGCAGCAGCACATTGTCCCCAGGAGGGTGACAACGTGCGCGCCGCCGCAGCAGCGCGTCACCTGGTGCGTGCCACACCAGGCCGGGGTGACCCAGTGCGTGCCACACCAGGCTGGGGTGACCCAGTGCGTGCCACACCAGGCTGGGGTGACCCAGTGCGTGCCACACCAGGCCGGGGTGACCCAGTGTGTGCCACACCAGGCGGGGGTGACCCAGTGTGTGCCACACCAGGTGGGGGTGCCACAGCACTGCCCGCCCGTCCCCCAGCAGCAGCAGATCGTCCCCAGGTGTGTCACCACCTGCGTGCCGCAGCAGCGCCTGACGGGCGGCGCGGGTGTCACCGGCGTCACCCAGTGCGTGCCGCAGCAGCTGCGGGTGCCACCGCCCCAGTGCGTCCCCCAGCAGCAGCAGATTGTCCCCAGGTGCGTCACCACCTGCGTGCCGCGGCCGCCGTTTGTCACCAAGGGCGTCCCGCCGCAGCAGAGTGCCACCAGGTGCGTCCCCCAGCAGTGTGTGACCAGCGTCTGTCCCCAGCAGGGCGTCCCCACGTGTGTCACCACCTGTGTCCCCCAGCAGCGCGCGGCCAGGGGCGTCTCCTACCAATGGGTGACAGCGCCCGTCCCCCAGCAGTGGCAGAGTGTCACCGCCGGTGTCCCCCAGCAGTGGCACAGCAGGTGTGTCACCAAGTGTGTCCCGCAGCAGTGTGACACCGGCGGGGCGAGCATTTGTGTCCCCCAGCAAAGTGCCACCAAGGGTGTCCCTCAGCAAAGTGCCACCAAATGTGTCCCCCAGCAAAGTGCCACCAAGTGTGTCCCACAGCAATATGGGACAGTCTGTGTCCCCCAGCAAAGTGTCACCAAGGGTGTCCCCCAGCAAAGTGCCACCAAGTGTGTCCCCCAGCAATATGGGACAGTTTGTGCCCCCCAGCAAAGTGCCACCAAGGGTGTCCCCCAGCAAAGTGCCACCAAATGTGTCCCCCAGCAATATGGGACAATCTGTGTCCCCCAGCAAAGTGCCACCAAGGGTGTCCCCCAGCAGTGTGTGACCAAATGTGTCCCCCAGCAAGGCATGGCCAAGTGTGTCCCCCAGCAAAGTGCCACCAAAGGTGTCACCCAGAAGTACGGGACAGTTTGTGTCCCCCAGCAAAGTGCCACCAAGTGTGTCCCCCAGCAAAGTGTCAAGCGTGTCCCTCAGCAGTGTGGCACAATTTGTGTCCCTCAGCAGAGTGTAACCAAGTGCGTCCCCCAGCAAAGTGCCACCAAGTGTGTCCCTCAGCAATATGGGACAATTGGTGTCCCCCAGCAGTGTGTGACCAAGTGTGTCCCCCAGCAAAGTGCCACCAAGTGCGTCCCCCAGCAGTGTGTGAGCAAGAGTGTCACTCAACAGAGTGCCACCAAGTGTGTCCCCCAGCAAAGTGCCACCAAGTGTGTCCCTCAGCAATATGGGACAGTCGGTGTCCCCCAGCAAAGTGTCACCACGTGTGTCCCCCAGCAGAGTGTGACCAAGTGTGTCCCCCAGCAGTCTGGTGGAGTGAAGATCTCCAGCCACTCCAAGAAATACTGCTCGGCCCCCAAGTGGCCCTGGTGACCCCAGGGCGTGTGAAGAGGACAATCCCCGGACCGCGGCCATAATTCCCAATTTTTTTTTTAAGCCCGCAGAGTCCCCAAACAGCAATTCCCCCAAATGTCCTCCTGAAGTTTTTATTCTTTGATTAAGATAAAAACCTCAACTTGAAATGAAAACTCTTCAAAATAAGTTACAGCAGGGTTATTTTATAAACGCTTCATTAAAAAGGTAATTAAATTCTTTATGCTGGAGATGTGCACTGAAAACAAACTTTATTTACAGAAATATATGAATATATTACACACACATATATATATATATATAAAAACTTAAATAAACGTTGTTGCCTGACCTCGGATTAAAATCTTGGGTTTCTGCCTCTTGGTGTTTTTTTGTTTAATGAAAGAAATATTTACTTAATATTATTATGATAATTTTAATCAATATTATAAATATTTAATATTATTGAATTTATTTAACATGACATCTTTATTTAATATGAATATTTATTTAATAGAAATATTTATTCAATAGAAAAATTATTTAATGGAAATATTTATTTAATATTAAATATTTGTTTAATATTAAATATTAATTTAATGTCAAATATTTGTTTACTATTAAATAATTATTAAATATTAAATTTTTACTTAATATTAAATATCTGTTTATTAAATCCAGCAAAATCCAGGCTGGAACAAGCCGTGGCTGAGCCCCATCATTAGGAAAATGAGCAGGAGCTCACGAGGTGACCGGAGGGGACAGGAGGGTGTGGCCGGGCTGGGGACGCTGTCCCGCATCTTGTCCTGCCCCTCCCTGCCTCGGTGACCTCCTGGTGCCACCTGGAGCCGTCCAGGAGCTCCCGGGAGTGTTGGGAGATCCCGGTGCCTCCCTGTCCTCGGAGTTTGGGGCTTTTTATTCCAGCAGGGAATGTGGAAAATCTGGTTGGTCCCCATAATCCAACCTTTCGGATCCCCCAAACACTGAGGGGCAAAATCCTGGAACGATCTGGGCTTCAGGGACCTGTTGGATCTGATTAAAATTGGGATAAAATCCTGGAATGGTTTGGGTTTCAGGGACCCGTTGGATTTGATTAAAATCAGGATAAAATCCTGGAATGGTTTGGGCTTCAGAGACCTGTTGGATTTGATTAAAATTGGGATAAAATCCTGGAATGGTTTGGGCTTCAGGGACCTGTTGGATTTGATAAAAATCAGGATAAAATCCTGGAATGGTTTGGGTTTCAGGGACATCAAAATCATCCCATTCCATGGGCAGGGACATTCCCGTATCCCAAATGTCTCCGATCCGGCCCTGGACGTTCCCAGGGATGGAGAATCCATGGAATCACCTGGGGCAGGGAAGGATTGATCCCTAAAATCCCATCCAAACCAGCCCAGGGAATTCTGGAATGGTTTGGGATGGAAAGGAACCTTAAATCCCAAAAAATCCCACCCCAGTTCCATGGGCAGGGACCTTCCCCTATCCCAGGTGGGTCCAGGGCTGGGAAATCCATGGAATAACAACCTGGGACCCTCACAGGGAACAATTCCTTCCCAAAATCCCCCCCAAATTCCCCCTCTGTCCCCCTGACCCCATTCCCTGTGTCCTGTCCCTGCAGACCCTGGAGGGGCTCTGGGGTCTCCACATTCCCAACATTCCCAACATTCCCAAAATTCCCAGTCCCATCCTGCGGTGGCCTTGTGGCTTTTCCCACGGAACCTTCCAGAAAATCCTCCTTTGGTGAGTGGGTCCCAGATTTTGGGGTCACCGGGATTTGGGGATGTTTTGGATGGGGCTGGCCCTGACTCAGCCGTGCCTCAGTTTCCCCAGCGTTTAATTGGGAATAATGAGCCCCCCCCAATTTCCCAGGAGCCTCTGGGAGATGAAAGGGCCTCTCGAATGTTAATTAAGGACACTGGGGTGCTAATTAAGGACGCGTTTAATGCCAGGTCACCACGTTAATGCCCCGCTCCCCGCGCTGGGCACACACAACCAGGAATTAGGAGCTCTCCTTGATCCCGAGCTTCCCGAGGAATTCCCATAAAACCCGGCCTAAGCCGCGCTCCGACGCCTGTTTACTCCCGGAATTCCAGGTCAGGGAATTCAGCATTAAAAAGTTCAGTGCTGTTGTTGTTGTTCAGGGCAGGGAGAATCCATAAAAGTGAGAGGAATCCGGGGTTTGCCCCCGGGTTCCTCCCCTGAGCCCTCGGAACGTTGGGATCCGCCTGGAAAAGCGGCGCCAGCGCCCCCGGGATTTCCTGCGCGGCCGGGAAATTACAGGGAAATCGCGGGGCTGCCTCCGGGCCCCTGGGACAGCAGGAAATAAAACGGGAGATTTACGTCGCGGGTCATCATTCGGAGCTTGATATTCCCAATATTCCAACATTCTGAAGTTCCAATGTTCAAGTGCTCCAGTATCCAAACAGTCTAATATTCAAATACTCCAATATTCAAATGTTTAAATATTCCAATACTCCAACATTCCAAAACTCCAATTTTTGGTTATTCCAATATTCAAATAATCCAATATTCCAATACCCAAATATCCCAATACTCCAAAATTCCAGTATTCAAATATCCACATATTCCAATATCCAAATAATCCAATATCCCAATATTCCAAAATTCCAGTATTCAAATATCCAAATATTCCAATATCCAAGTATCCCAATATTCCAAAACGCCGATATTCCAATATCCAAATATTCCAATATCCAAATATTCCAATATCCCAATATTACAATGTCCATATATTCCAATATTCAAATATTCCAATATTCCAGTCATGGTCACATTCCCAAGGCTCCAGGAGCGTTTTCCCAATTTTGGGAATTTTGGGAATTCTGAGCAGGGCCCGGAGTTGGATTTGATCCCTTCCAAGGAGGAGTTTCCATGATAATTCCCTTTTTTTTTCAGGCATCTCAGGTGAATCAATTCAAAAGTGTCGGATTCATATAAAAGGGACCAAAAAAAAAAAAAATTCCAAGGACAAAAAAAAACCCCAAACCCCCCAAAAAACCAAATTCCAGGCCCTTCCCTGGTGCAGAAGTGACTCCCAAAGTCCTGCTCATTTTCCTGGGTTTTTTGGGGGTTTTTTTTGTGGGACAAACAGGGGACAAAGGAGCAGGAAATGGGAATTTTGGGTTTTTTTGGGATGAGGCCTCTCCCTTCCCGCCTTTGTGACCGGGAATTTTTGGGAGCTGTCCCGATGATCCCTCCTGGATCCCCGGGAAGGAATCCGCGTGTCCCACTAATTATGGGATGCCCCGAGTCCTTCCTGGATGGATTTTCAAAGGGCTGGATTTTTTTTCCTGCCTGCAGCTCCCTTGGGAATGAGGAATTCCTTCTTTTCCCTTGGCTGGGCTCCACTGGGACTTTTTAAAAAAAATTTTTTTTTTTTGGGAGGGGGTGGAAAGGGCTGTTTTGGTGGAATTTCGGGAAGATTTGGCATCCCAGAGAATCCTCAATTTCCAGGGGTTTTTGTTTGTTTGTTTGGGGTTTTTTTTTTTTTTTTGTTTTATTTTGGGGGTGGAAAGGGCTCTTTTTGGCTGGAATTTCGGGAAGATTTGACAACCCTGAGAATCCTCGGGTTTCCGAGGTTTTGGGGGTTATTTGGGGTTTTTTTGGGGAATAGAAAGGGCTGTTTCAGATGGAGTTTTGGGAAGATTTGACATCCCTGAGAATCCTCGGTTCTTCACGTTTTTTGAGGGGTGAAAAGGGCTGTTTTGGCTGGAATTTCAGAAAAATCTGGCATCCCTGAGGATCTCTGATTTTCCAGGGATTTTTTGGGGGGAATGGAAAGGGCTGTTTTGGCTGGAATTCCAGGAAAATTTGGCACCCCTGAGGATCCTCGGTTCTTCAGATTTTTTGTGTGGTTTTTGGGGTTTTTTTGGGGGGTGGAAAGGGCTGTTTTGTCTGGAATTTCAGGAAAATCTGGCATCCACGAGGATCTGTTGATTTTCCAGGTGGTTTTTTTTTTGTTTTTTTGCTGGCCCAGCCTCTCGGCTCCCGGCGATCCAGGACATCCCTGGGAGCCGGAGCCGCACGTGGCCGGGTTCGGGGTGCAATTAAAGCCAAACCCACCTCCCTAAAATTCCTGGGGCATTCCCGGGCTCCATAAAAACCCGGCCAGCCCCCGCCTTTCCCGGGCGCTTCTCTCCCGGCTCTTCCCCCTCATGAGCTGGGTAAGTCCTGGGACTCCCAAAATTCTCCTTTTTATCCCCGAATTCTCCTCCACCCACTTTTGGGATGCGCTGAGGAAAAACGGGGGAGAAATCCCATAGGGAATGGGATTTTTTGGGGGGTTCTCGCGCTTTTTTTTCCCGGTAGGATTTGGCTCCATAAAGAGCCGAATCCCAGCAGGAATCGGGTGTGGGACGGGAAGAGCCGAGGCAGGTCCTCCAAACGAACCAAAGGAATTCCCTGCTGCTTTTATGGAATTTTAAACAAATTAATTTTTTTTTTTTTTCCCCCGGCCCGAACAAGGAACTGACGGAATTCCAGACGGGAAAAATCCCCAATTCCTAAAAATTCCCGGCTAAACCCCCTAAAAACGAGTGGGCAGTGCAAACAATCCCCTTAATTAGGAGGCGTTTTGTTCTGGTGTTGCGGTAATTGCTGCCTTTGTTTTCCCTGCGTGGTTTTTATTGGACAATGATTGTTTTGATTGTGATGATAACGAGTTTTCCTAATGAGCCGGGCGGGTGACTCTGTCCTGCCTTAGAATTTGGGAAGATGAAACCTTAAATCCTGGAATGATCAGAATTTGGGATGCTCAGTAAATGCAGAATTTTATTTATTTTTTTTTTTTTTTTTTTTTTTTTACATTTTACAATGTAGATTTTTTTTTAATGTTGTACTCTCAAAAAAAAAAAAAATGGAATGAAACGATTTTTGGTCAAAATAATCCTGTTTAAAAGTGGGAAATCTCCCTAAAACTGGAGTTCTTCTGGAGCGGGATGGTGCTTCCTGCGATTTCCAAGGAAAAGGGAAACTTCTCAGAGGAGAAAAGTGGTGCAGCGCCAGGGGCTGATTTATTGGGTGCAATTCTCCCAAAATCGGTGAAGCTGGAGCCATTCCCAACCCTGTGCCTTGCTCCGTGTCCTTCCAACCCCAAATCTGGGATATTTAATCCTTTTATCCACCTGGGGTTTCGCCTTGATTTTTCCCTTCCCTCCGCCGAATATTTCGCTGTATTTCCTAAAAAATCAGGATTTGCCCTGAGAGCGAGCCAGGGCTGCCCCTGCCCCGTTCCAGAGCCCAAATCCCCGTGGGATCGGAGCTCCGGAGAGCCCCAAACCTCTCCCGAGCCTCGGCGTGGCTTCGTGGCCGCACCCGGCTATTACCGAGCGGCCGCACCCGGAATTTTGGCTCCTCTTTCATCCCAACTTGAAAGGGCGACCCAGGGAGGGCCCCGAGGTGCTCGGGAGTCGCCCAAAGAGCTCGGGAGGGGAAGCGCCCGCGGTTTGGAGGGTGGCACGAACCGGCCTGGCTGAAATCCGGATTTTTTCGGGCTTTTGAGAGAGCAGAACCGAGGGACGGATTTTTTTCTTTTTCTCTCCCCTCCCGAACACGCCCCGCTTTGAGTCACGGGCCGCGAGCAGAGCGGGGCGCGTTTTGGTGCTGAATCACTGTTTTGGGGAGATAAAAAAAACTCTACGGCTTTGTGGAAGTTGTGAAGCCGGTGTGTTTATTACAGCATGTGGAGATTACTCTCCTTAAATGACATGCGTACTTCTGGGAACTTCGGGTCTTTTTAAATTTTTTTTTAATTTTTTTTTTTCAAATATATATGCATGCAATTTCACAATAGGTTCACGCATATCCATTTTTACGGATTTTGCGTGACATTTCCTCTAGTTCTTGTTTATCAGAAAGAATTCCTGGGTCAGGTTGAGACTCTCAGAGCAGTCTCTGTCTCTCTCTATCACCCTCTGTCTCTCCCCCCTTATCTCCGTCCATCACTGGAGCAGTTTCCCTGAGCCCAGGCTTTTGCAGTCAGGCTAAATAGCCACGTTTTCTAACCACAGACTCAACTCAAAAAACGTACATTTCACCTAAATCAAAGTGTATTTCTGCTCTGGAGAATTTCTGCTCCGCCTCATCACCCAAAACAATTTGTTAAGATGTCGCTGTTTTCTCTCCCGCAGCTCTGAGCCCGCTCCGCCATGCACTACCCCGGCGAGCGCTGCCCGCCGGGCCCCAGATTCCTGCCCGAGTTTCTCCCTCCGTGCCAGGCTCACCCCGAGCCCTTCGCCAACACCTGCCACCCCCTGAGCATCACCAAGGGCCCCGCTCCCCGCTGCGGGCAGAGCTGTCCGCAGGCCGCCGCCGCCGTGTCGCTGCTGCCGTGCCAGCCGCTGGTGCAGAAGTGCCTCCTGCTCTACCCCGAGCCCTGCGAGGGCACCCGGCTGCTGCCCAGCCCGAGGGGCTGCGCTGCCCCCCAGAGCCCTCCGGCCCCGCGCAGCGACGCCAAACGCGCGGCGCGGAGCCTCCCGCCGTGCGCCCCGCGCTGCCCCGAGCCCGCGCGGCTGCGCTTCCCCCCGTGCGGCATCCGCGGCTCCTCCGCGTCCTGCCGGGCCGAGCGGCGCCCGCGCAAGGCGGCCGCGGGTGCCCCGCGCCGCTGCGAGCTCAGCGGCTGCTACTCGCTGCCCCTCCGCGGTGCCACCGAGTGTCCCCCGCAGCAGAGCGTCACCCGCGCCTTCCTGCGGGAGCAGCTGGCCGGGGTGGCCCCGCTCCGCTGCTCCAAGGGGTACCCCACGCAGGAGTTCGGCTCGGAGCAGCAGCTGAGCGTCACCAAGGTCGCCAAGGAGTGTCCCCCGCTGCGGGCGGCGCCGCAGCTTGAGGGCAGCAAGGGCAGGAGCTGCTCGGCGCAGCACCTGAGCAAGCCCCGCTGCGGCCACCACCACCACCACCACCACCCCCGGGGCACCCCGCGGCCCTCCCGGCTGGCCCCGGCCGGCGCCAAGCGCTCCGGGCACGCCAAGAAAAGCCGCAGCGCTTCCAAGTGGCTCTGGTGAGGGAGGGGTGGGGAAAGGTTGGGAACCATGCGGGGGATGGAGCCCGGGGGTGGGGGATAGACATGGGGTGATCCCCCCTCCTTGGAGCCCAGGTTTGGGGTGATTTCCCCTCCTTGGAGTCCAGGTTTGGGGTGATTCCCCTCCATGGAGCCCAAATTTGGGGTGATCCCCCCTCCCTGGAGCCCAGGTTTGGGGTGATTTCCCCTCCTTGGAGCCCCAGTTTGGGGTGGTTTCCCCTCCTTGGAGCCCAGATTTGGGGTGATTTCCCCTCCTTGGAGCCCAGATTTGGGGTTGTTTCCCCTCCTTGGAGCCCAGATTTGGGGTGGTTTCCCCTCCCTGGAGCCCAGATTTGGGGTGATCCCCCCTCCCTGGAGCCCAGATTTGGGGTGATTCCCCCTCCATGGAGCCCAGATTTAGGGTGATTCCGCCTCCTTGAAGCCCAGGTTTGGGGTGATTTCCCCTGGTTGGAGCCCAGGTTTGGTTTGGGGTGATTCCCCCGTCATTGAAACCCAGGTTTGGGGTGATCCCTTCTTTGGAACCCAGGTTTGGGGTGATTTCCCCTCCATGGAGCCCAGGTTTGGGGTGATTCCCCCTCCTTGGAGCCCCAGTTTGGGGTGATCCCCCCCTCCATTCCCAGTCCTGCCCCCCAAGCCTGGTTTCCCCCCACATCGTGCCCGTGTTCAGCTCACAGAGCAAATTCCCCGTTTTATTCGACCCCAAATTCGGATTTTCCAGCACCAGGAAGGTGCTGGGGAGAGACTGAGGAGCTCTGAGCCACTCGGGGCCTCACCCCAGCACCTTCCTGACAACGTCTGCACCCTGGTTTTGTGTTGTGGGACCAATTCCACTCTGGTTGTACCACTCACATTAAACTCAGGTCACAGCTGATTCCTGCTCTCTGCCTGAATTATTTTCCATCTTTTAAAACACCTTCTGATTCCTACTGCTGGGAAAAAAAACCCCTTTCCCTATTGTTACCCTGTCCTTTTGTGTAAAATAAGGGAAATAATCCCAATTTTAGGGCTGGGTCGCTACCATGGGTTTACTGGAGGCAGGAATGATGTTCCTCAGGAATTCCTTCCCAGTATCCAACCTCAACTTCCTCCCATCGAGCTGAACCCATTCCCCTTTTCCTGGCACTCCAGGCCCTTGGGACAAAAAAAAAAAAACCTCTCCCCAATTTCCCTGCAGTCCCTTCAAGGCCGCAGTGGGGTCACCCCAAAGCCTCTCCAGGTTGAATATTCCCAATTCCCTCAGACTTTCTTCCCCTCAGGAGGAAAAAAAAAAAAGGGAGAATAGGGGATGGATCAACAGGAAAATTAAATTGTAAAAATCTGAGCTCCTGATTCCGCGGGCTGGCTGCTGATAACGGAGCTGTGTTGAGAGGACAAAATAAAAACCCGGTGTCTCAAAGCAGCGAAATTTTGCCGTAATTCCGGCGTCTGCACACGAGGACGATGCTCGGGCTCTCCTGCCGCCCCGTCCCTCCCTCATCCCGAGGTTTTCCGGGCGGGATTTCCCTTGGAAATGTCCCGAGACCGGGAAAAGGCGACGGGGAGCCAACGGCGGTGCTGCTGCCTGGTGGCCACAGGGGCGAACTGCGCCGGGAATCCCATTCCGAATCCCAAAAAATCCCATTCCTAAATCCCATTCCTAAATCCCAAAAAATCCTATTCCCGAACCCCAAAAAATGCCATCCCGAATCCCAAAAAATCCCATTCCTAAATCCCAAAAAATCCTATTCCCGAACCCCAAAAAATCCCATCTGAATCCTGAAAAATCCCATCCCGAATCCCAAAAAATGCCATCCTCATCCCAGAAAATCCCATTCCTAAGTCCCAAAAAATCCTATTCCCGAATCCCAAAAAATCCCATCCTCACCCCAAAAAATGCCATCCTCATCCCAGAAAATCCCATTCCTAAATCCCAAAAAATCCCATTCCTGAATCCCAAAAAATCCTATTCCCGAATCCCAAAAAATGCCATCCTCATCCCAGAAAATCCCATTCCTAAATCCCAAAAAATCCCATTCCCGAATCCCCCAGAATGCCACCCTCATTCCAAAAAATGCCATCCCCAAAAATCCTATTCCCGAATCCCAAAAAATCCTATTCCTGAATCCTAAAATATCCCCTTCCCAAATCCCAAAAAATCCCATCCTCATCCCAAAAAATCCCATTCTTTAATTCCAAAAAACCCCATTCCCGATTCCAAGAGGAGTTCCCACTTCCAGAAATCAAAGGGAACCAAAACTCCCACCCCAGGTTCCCGATGTCAGTTTGCAGGAGGCAAACTGGCGTCATATATTCCCAATCATCTGCAAATTATAATAATAAATAATCCGATTCCAATCTGAAATCATAATCCCGATAATAAATCTCGATGGGATCAGCCTCGGTTTGGAAGGAGGGATTCAAACCCTGAATTATTTTTTTTTAAACTCTGTGAGAAGCTGGGGTTGCCTTTTGGGACGGGATGAGGGAAATAATCCCGATAACGAGGTTCCCACGCAACAAAACACCTCCGGAATGTTCGCGGGTGATTTATGCATGCAAAGTGTTTTCTCCTTGCGATATAAATAACAAATGATCCCAGGAAAACCCCTCGGGGCTCGGAGCAGCTCTGGAATATTCTCCCCTGCATGGAATAAATCCCACAAATAAATAGGATCTTGTTCTCCAGCCTAACTCCGGGTGTTTTGCGTATTCATGAAGCAAAACTATCGATTTCTCCTCGAAAATCACTCCAAAACTGGGTCTGGGGCAATTTCCAGGGGCAGGAATGGATTCCTGGGAATTTCTACTGGCATGGATTGTCCAGCGAATGTTGGGATCTCCCTCAGTGGGGATATTCCAGAGATATCCTGAAAATCCCGTGCCAGGTTTGGGCGGGATCCCTTCCCGCCCGAAGAATCCCCAAATTACCCAATGAATCCCACAAAATTCCCAATTGGTTCCATAAAACACCGATTCTGGAATTCTGGGATTCTCTCAGCTCTGAGGATCCACCCAAATCCTCAGAAAATCAACAAAACTCCATGAAATTCATCAAGTTTTTCCAGCTTCTGCAGGACTAATTTTCCGCTCATATTTAAGTTTTTAATGTTTAATTTGTTTTTAATTGAACTTTTTTTTATTTACCATAAAGTTTTTAAACTTTTAAATGAAACTTTAAATTTTTTTCAAATTAAATTTTAAACTATTTTTTTAAATTAAAAAAAAAAAAAAGTCTTAAATGTTTAATATTTAATGCCTTGAGGCATTTTTAGCCGAAGGAAAAATTGGGATGGGGCTTTGAGTGAGGAAGCACCCCTGTCCCTGGAAAAACGTTGGAATAGGATGAGATTCAATCCCCTTCCCACCCAAAGCATCCCAGGGCTGGAAATCCAGGCAGAAATGTTAAAATCCCCTCCAAAATTGACTTTTCCTGCAAAAAAAAACCAAAAAAACCCAACGGGAATATGGGGGATGCAACAAAAAAATCCCATTCCCGTTCCACTCCAAAAATTCCCATGGAAAAGGGAATCATGCGGGTAAACAACCCCGAAATAATTACCAGTAATTAAGATTATTACACATGAGGGGAGGGCAATTAAAGCCTCGCGCCCAAGGGCTGCCTCAGCTTCCTGGAAGTTCGGGGGTTCTTATAAAACTCCCAAGGATTTGGGGCTCCCCCGGACATCCCTGGTGATTCTCTCCTGGAGCATTGGTAAGTCCCTCTCTCTTCCATCCCGTAATTTGGGGAAAATGGGAAATCAAAATAAATATTTGGGAAAATTTAAATAAATATTTGGGGTTTCACGGGAATTCTGTGGTTCCAACGATTCCAATAGGAGATTCCCTGCTGGGAATTATTTTGCTGGGTATTTGGGGTGAGTAAAGGGTTAAAAATTCTTGTTAAATTAAAAAAAAAAATCTGCTGGAATGTTGTTACTATCAATGAACTGTCAATAACAATGAAAGTCACTTTAATTTTAATTCTGGTGGGATTTGTCATAAAACCGTGGAATGTTTTGGGATAGAAGGGATTTTAATGCTCAGGATGCTCAGCAATATTTGATCTGTATTTTTCCATTAAAAATCAGAGAAAACCTGGGATTTTCTCTTTTTTCCCCCCAAAATTTTATTATTCACAAATCAAATTTATTTTCTATGGGATGGAAAGGGAAGAAAATCTTTTTTCCTCCTTATTTTCCTGCCAGAATGATCCAAACCGAGCCCATTTTCCCTAAAAAGTTGTTTCCAAATGATTTCCAACCAGCCAAGGAATTTCTTTGGTGCAAAACCTCCATTTTTGTAGCACTTTTGGGAAGAAGAAACTGCAATTCCATTGTTTTCCCATCCAAAAACTTCGGGAATTTTCTGAAAAAAAACCCCATTTGATCTCCATGGAAATCCCCATCAGATGAATAATGGGAATCCCCTGGACTTTTCCAGAAGAAGTTTTGGAGAAAAAAACAGGAATTTGATGAATTTGAGGAGTTGAAGGCAACACCTACCTCTGAAGGAGCCTCTGGAGGAGCCCGGATTCCTCCAGGGACAAAAATTCCAGGGATTTGTTTTTTGGGAATCATCCGCATCCCACAGCTTTGAGCCCTGCCAGGTAAATCCCAGGAGAAATTCTGCAATTAATTCCACGAGAATGTGGATTCAGGGTCCAGGGGGGTGAAAAAAAAAAATTTGGGCACCAAAATTCCCTGTGGAGTTCTGGGCCCTCTGGAATTCGTGCGGAGGAAGGGTTTCTCCAGAATTCCAGGGATTTTGGAGGCGTTAGCACTCCGGACGCGGATCCGGCAGCGATCCCAGGCTCTGGAATCTGCTCTGGGTAATTATCCCAGGGAGGGCTGGGCAGGCTGAGATAAACAAATCACCTGGGAAGGATGGAAAATGCTGGAATCGGGGCCTGGAAAAAGCCTGGGTGGGGTTTTTTGGGAAGGTTGAGGTGGGTGGGGAAAAGGGGAAACTGAGCTGGGAGTTCAGTTTCAAAGCAGCATTTAAAAAGTTCCATGATTTTTTTTTTAAAAAACTACAATTCAAAAAACCTGAATTTTAAAAATACAGCGAAAATTTAAGAGGATTTTAAAAACCGAGATTAAAGAAAGGAATGAAAGTTTAAAATAACAATGAAAATTAAATAAAATTTAAAAAATAGAAACTACATTTAAAATTAAATAGAACTTGAAAAATAAAATTAAAGAACGAGATAATTTAAAAAAAGAGAAATATTTAATTAAAAATACGATTAAAAACTGGATTAAAAATTGAATAAAATAAAACTAAAATAAACATTAAGTAGATCAAGGTTTTTTTCCCCACCGGGATTTTCAAATAAACGGGAATCAATGTTCTAATTCCTGAATATTTTCGCTGTCCTGGCTGCAGGTTCTCCCTGGTTCCCCCCAGATGCGCTCGGAATTCCAGGGGCCGTGTGCGGGCCCGGCGGCCTCCGGCTCCAGCCAGGCCTGCACGATTTCCTGCAGCGCTTCCCGCGTCATCATCTTCCCTCCTCCCGTGCTCGTGACATTCCCGGGGCCCATCCTCAGCACCTGCCCGCAGGACACCGTGCTGGGGTCCTCGGGAATTCCGGAGGGATGCTCGGGAATAGCGCTGGGATCCCCGGGAGCCTCCCTGAGCTCCCACGGAGCGCCAATCCCGCGTTCCGGGGCTTTCGCCCCAAAATTCACCTCCAGGCCCATCCTCGGCGTGGATGAGACCCTGCTGGGATGCTCGGGAATGCTGGAGGGGGGAGCGGGGCCATCCCGAAACTCTCTGCGGTCGCACGGAGCGCCAATCCCGCGTTCGGGGGGTTTCACCCCAAAGCTGGGCTCCCGGCGAGGGTCGCGCTGCTCGTACATTTTCACTTCCCGCTGGATCCATCCCTGCCGGAGGAGCAGCTGTGGGAGCCAGCAGCCGGCCGGGAACGGGAGCCAGGAGCAAATTCCAGACCCGGAAAAGCCGGGAGCGGAAAACGAGGAGGCGGCAAAGGAGGAGGAAGAGGTCTTGGAAGTGTGACGCGGACCCGGCCCCGATCCAAAGGCTCTGGAGGCTCCTCCAAAGCAGATTTGGGAATTTAAATTCAGCTTAAGTTGGGTTTTTTTAAGGTTGAGGTTTTTTAAGTTGGGTTTTTTTTCCCCTCAGACATTCCCAAACAGTGGAATAAAGCCATTAAATAACAATTTCAAATTTTGGGATAGCCTGACACTCAGAATCCGGTTTGGGGGAGCGATTTGTTGTTCTTCTGTGGTTTTCCAGAGAAATCAAGCTTGGGAACGCCCCAAATGTGGTCAGATCTGACAAAGCCTTTGCCTGCCAGGCCTAATTGAGTCTGGCTTAGCTTTTATGGGAATTACTCACCAGGAAATTCCCTTTCATTGGGATAAATACGAGCACAATCCCATCACCACTTCCCAGCTTTCACTTGCACCACAGGAAAGTCAGGAAAGGGAATAAATCAATCTCCTCACATTTAACTTTAATAAAAAGGGGGAAAAAAGGGTGGAAATTAATTTTTGAATATAAAAATTAACCCAGCAGGAAGGTTTAGCCACAAAAATGGATACCTGGAAGTGTCCAAAGCCAGGTTGGATGGGCTTGGAATAACCTGGGATAGTGAGAGTGTCCCCACCCAAACCATTCCAAAATTCCATGATAAAAGTAAAGAATCCTCACCTGGACCTGTATCCTTTACCCCATTTATTTTATTTTATTTTATTTTATTTTATTTTATTTTATTTTATTTTATTTTATTTTATTCTTTATTTTATTTTATTCTTTATTTTATTCTTGTTCTTTCCCTTCCCATTAAAGTTATTCTGCATTATCACAGTGGTTTCCTGGTTTTCTTTTCCAGGGAAATTCTCCTAATTGGAAAATCTGGACAAATTCCAAACCCGTGAGGTTTTTTGGGACCGGGGAGGTTTGAGAGCTGCCCTTGAATGATCGGAATTTTGGAATTCCTCACCAGCCTCAGGGTGGGCTCCTCCTTCTTGGACCAGCCCCGGCCCGGGAGTTCCCTTCAGAGGGAAAAGGGATTGTGGAAAATTTGTCAGGTTCATTTAAACAGTTAAACAGGCAGAAGGAGGAATTCCAACCTCTGAGGAGGATTTTTCCATGTTTTTGCTGGATTTCTGTGCCCACCCTCCTCACCTGGGCATCCACGTGGGAAACAGGAATTTTTTCCATGCTCCCAAATCCCCGCAAACCTGTTCCTGCTGAAACAATCCCCCTCGAATATTCCCAGCCCATCCACATTTAAAATATAATTTTTTCCCTTTATTTTCCCCTTTATTTATAGGGATTCCCACTTCAGGAGCTCCCATAAATCCCCGTGTTTACCCCATTCGTGTGTGCCCCACTTTCCCCGTCCCGCTCCCGTTCCCGGTCCCAACGCTGATGCAACCATCCCGATATCTCAGAGGATCACCCCATGAGCCGTGGGCAGCTCACAGATCCCACATTTCTCGTTTGGCTCTTGGGGAAAAGGTTGGGAAAACTCCGGCAATGAGGTCACGGGCGGGGCGGACCCCAAGACCTCGGCATTGACTCATCGGCCCCAGCGGCTCCACCCCATCCAGCTCCAGGGCTTGGACAATCTCCAGCTCCACGCGGGGCTCGGCAAGAGGAGCAATGGGAATTATTCCTTTTATAGGTTTTGGAGGTTTTTTTTCCTTCAAGGAACATCCCGGAGTTGTTGAGGTTGGAAGAGATCTCCAAGGTTGAGTCCAAGCTGTGGCCGATCCCAGAACAATGTCCAGGAATTCCTCGGACACCTCCAGGGGTGGCCACTCCAAACCTCCCTGGGCAGCCCCTTCCAAGGCCTTTTCCCTTTTCCAGGAGGGATTTTCCCAAATTTCCCACCCTGAGCCTCCCCCGGCACAGCTCGAGGCTGTTCCCTCTTGTCCTGTCCCTGTTCCCTGGGAAATGATCCCAAATTCCCCCTGGAAGAGCCCAAAATTCCCTCCTGGAGTCTCCTCACTGAGGCATTCTGGGGGAAAACCACCAGCTTTTCCACCAAGAACTCAGAGCTGGATCCCTTTTGGATCAAGCTGGATCCCCTTTGTATCAATCTGATCCCTTTTGGGTCAATCTGATCCCCTTTGGGTCAATCTGATCCCATTTGGATCAATCTGATCCCCTTTGGATCAAGCTGATTCCTTTTCGATCCAATTGATCTGAATTTTTTGTTTGAGTCCATTCCATGGTTTTTTTTTTCCCCATCAGTATTTCAAAAGCCCTCAGCATTTTCCACTCATCTGCCTATTATTATTATTATTATTATTATTATTATTATTATTATTATTATTATTATTATTATTATTATTATTACTATTATTATTATTTGCAGCCCGGAAAACCAAGGGTGCATCAGGAAACCCTGGATTTTTCTGCCAATTTGGCTTTTTTCCCCCCCTTTTCCCCCCTCCCACAAACCCATCCCACCTGTTTCTCTCCCAGTGCTCCCATATTTTTTATGGCCTTGCACGGGGAGCTCGGCTGTTCCTCCTCTTCTGATCTTCACAGAATGCCGGGATGGTTTGGGATGGAAAGGACCTCCAGGATGATCCAGATCCCTCATTCCCTTTCCGATATCCCATCCCATAACTCCTCCTCTCAGGCCTTTCCCTTTCCCCTCTCCTGGCCCAGTGAAATACTCATTTATTGGGGGCAATCTGATGCCCAAACGTGACCCAACCTGCCCGAGGATTCTCCGTGCCGAGGGTGGATCTGAGGCCGGGGCACACCCCGGTATTAATGGGGTTGTTCCTGATAACCTGTCATTATATTCCCAATATTGCACGGCAGCAAAATCTGGGATGAGGTTGGGGAGATCAAGGCTTGGCCCAGGGGAAGGGACAGGGCTGCTTTTCCTCCTTAAATCCCTTTTCAGGCCCAAGAACCTCAAAAACCTGGAGTGGTTTGGGTAGGGAAGGTCCTTAGAGCTGCTTTTCCTCCTTAAATCCCTTTTCAGCCCAAGAACCTCAAAAACCTGGAGTGGTTTGGGTTGGGAAGGTCCTTAGAGCTGCTTTCCTCCTTAAATCCCTTTTCAGGCCCAAGAATCATAAAAACTTGGAGTGGTTTCGGTTGGGAACATCCTTAGGGCTGCTTTTCCTCCTTAAATCCCTTTTCAGGCCCAAGAATCATAAAAACCTGGAGTGGTTTGGGTTGGGAACATCCTTAGGGCTGCTTTTCCTCCTTAAATCCCTTTTCAGGCCCAAGAATATAAAACCATGGAATGGTTTGGTTTGGGAATGTCCTTAAACATAATTTTATTCTAATTCCTTTCCATTTTCCCAGGATGCTCCAACCTTCTCTGGGAAATGCATTCCAGGGCCTCCCCACCCTCACAGGGAACAATTTCTTCCCTAACCCCAACCTAAATTTCCCCCTTTTCAGCTTGAACCCACCCCCCTTTTCCCATAACCACAATTCCTGGTGAATTCCAGGAGAAAGGAGAGCCCTGGAATTCCTGACAGATTTTTATTCGAGCTGAACATTTGGCCTTGTTGAGCTGGACTAATTAGTGCTGTACCAATAATTGCAGCTGGAAAAAATTCCAGTATTTCCTCTGGATAACAAAACTCTGCACTTTTTTCCCTGGGAAAATTTCCTTTTCCTTCCTTAAATCCAACAATAAATTCATTTTGCAGCATTTTGTGCAGCCAGCTCTGGGTTTAATCCTTGAAGGAACTCAGAGGAAGCTGCCAGATTTTCTTGCTGAGATGAGCAGCTTTAATGAGGCAATGAAGGCAAATGAAGATTTAATTAATATCTTTCTCATTAATGGATGATTAAATTGGATCTTAGCACCACGCCTGGGTGAGCCATGGGGCGATACAGGAATGGGAATTCGCTCCGTGGCGTTGGCTCATTCCACGGGCACTAATGAAATAGTAAAATTAATTATTTGCAAGGGCGGGACTTCTAAGATGCCCCAAATAACCCCAAACTCCTCCCATGAGCACCCACCCTCCCGAGGAGCAGATCCTGCAGCTCTTTAGAATCCCAGGATCCCGGAGGCTGGGGAAGAATTCCGAGGTCGTTGAGTCCAAGCTGTGTCTGATCCCACCTGGACACCCAGAATTCCAGGAATTCCTCGGACACCCCCAGAACTCCAAACCTCCCTGGGAAGCCCCTTCCAAGGCCTTTTCATTTTCCAGGAGGGATTTTCCCAAATTTCCCACCCTGAGCCTCCCCTGGCACAGCTCGAGGCCGTTCCATCTTCTCCTGTCCCTGTTCCCTGGGATCAGATCCCAAATCCCCCCTGGCAGATCCCAAATTCCCCCCGGATCCCCCTTTTCTCCAGGCTGAGCCCCCCCAGCTCCCTCAGGATTCTCCATTCCCTTTTCCAGCTCTTCCAGCCCCATTCCCATCCCTGGCCACGCTCCAGCTCCTCAGGGAAGGTCAAAGTCTCCTTCTCCTCAATCTTCTGGGGGTTTGGGGTTCGGCTGAGCCCTATCAGAGCTCCTTCACCCAATCCTGGGGGCTCCAGAACCTCAAAAAAAAAACCCCAGGTGAGACTCTGGGGACTCTTGGGGCTGGTTCTGTGCCTGATCCTTGGGGTTCCCTTCCACCCCAGGATATTCCAAGCTCCTGGGATGTGCTGGAGGTGACCCTGACGTGGAGAAGGCGTTTGGGTGGTGGCCCCAGAGGGACACCTGGCCCAGCTTTTAAACAGACCCAAATCACACCCAGGCACTCCAGGCTTCCCCCGTCCAGGGCTGCAATTCCACCTTGCCTCGAGTTTTATCCGGGGAATTACAGAGCATTAGCTGGGTTTTGTTTCCAAGATGAAAGATTCCCAGGAAATTGGGGTGCCGTCATTGTTCCTGAGCTCCCAGCAAAATCTCGTCGGGTGGTGGGGAAGAATTCCGCAGTTCCGGAGTTATTTGTGTGTTTAATTCTTTAATCACCACCTTTGGTGGTGCTGGAGGTAAAAAATGTCCCCAGACCTCTCCATGGGAGAGGAAATCCAAGTGGAAATGTGTTTTGTCCCTAAATTCTTAGGGATGAGACTGAAATGTCCAGAGGGAAATGGGAGGCTGCCAAAAAATTGATTTTTTAATAGGATCGATAATCACATCAGGGGGAATCAAATCAGAAATGGGCAGAAATGGACAGAAATTTGACATAAATGGACATAAATTATCAGAAATGTACATAAATGGACATAAGTTAACAGAAATTACAGAAATGGACAGAACTGAGATCCTGCTCTGGTCTGAGCAATAAAGCAAATAATTAGCAGTTGGTGGTGATTTCATTTAATCTCATATTTCCCCTTCAATCTCACAATGATCCAATGAAAAAAACACCCCAAAACTTCACCCCTTTATTTGGAAATTGGATTCCAGGTGAGAGCCCAGAAACTGTTCCAAAACTGAGATTCCAGGATCCAAAGCAGCCTCAGCTTCACTCCATAATTCCCAAATTTCAGCCTGTTTATTCTCCTGCTGGGTGTTGTTGGCTGCTCCCTTCCAAGCCTGGAACTGCCCCGATAAAATCTGGGGGAAAATGAGGGCTGAGGATGGTGCTCTGCCCCCATCTGGGATGATGACACCGACGATTTCCTCTCTGCCAAGCGGCCTCGGAGCCCAATTTGGAAAATTACAGGGAAGAGCAAAGCAGCTGCAGCAGCTTCCTCTGATTTCATCTCCGTATGCAAAGCAGCCGGGAAGGATCAGAGCAGAGCCCTGGAATTCCTGAAGCCAGAAAATCAATTTACGGGCCACGACAACAACAACAACATCAACAACAACAACAACAACAACAACATCATCAGCGTGCCAGGAAGAAACAGGATGAGGAATCTCCCAGGTAAAATCTCTGGTGTTGGTTTGTTTGAGGTGAGTCTGGGGCTCCTCAGCACAAAGTGCTGCTCTTTAAAGTTTATTTTTTTAATGTAAAAAAATATGTTGTTTTTTTGGGTTTTTTTTCCCCTGAAAATCCTTTGCAAAAAAGAAAAAAAAAAGAGACAAAAATTCCCGATATTGTAAAAATTTAATTTATATTTCCAGAAGGATTTCTCTTCCAGCTGGGAAGGGAGTTTATCTCCTTCTCTTATCTCTTAAGGAACTCTTTGATCTGAGGCAGGTTCAGGGCTTGTGAAAGGAGCTTTGGGCCTGTGCCAGGGGTTTGCATTTGGGAGCTGAAATTTTTTGGAAGGATCTCTGTGGAATATCAGGGCTGTGAAATTCCACAAAAGAAAGGATCCCATTAGAGCTTCCAGGGAAAAAATCCAATTCCAGAAACCAAACTCGAGTGAATTTTTTTGGCAGTTTTGTGTTTTAAAATTTTCTCTCCTCCAAGACAATGGGACGAGGTTCTTATGGACTTTTTTCAAATATTGGATTTAGTAACTCCTGGAATTGCCTCAGCTGTCAATCACTGTAATTAATAGGTGCTTTTAATTGCCACAAATTAAGTGAGTCAGGCTGTTCTGTGCTGCTCATGTGTCTCCTCTGCTCATTAGATTGATTCCAGAGCCATGAAATGTAAATAAAATAATTTATTTGGGGCTTTGTTTCTGTGTTTTCCTTTCGTTTTAATAATTCACCACAACTGAGAAGGAAGAGTTTGGTTTTTTTAATGTAAATATGATCATGGAAATCACATTATCAGCATTTTCCAGGCCCTGGGGATTTTTTGAGCTGAGTTTGTGGTCCTGGACTTCAGGTAATGTTTGCTCTGAGTCCTCTAACCCTAAACTAAATTACTCTCTTCATCTTGGCCTCTAAAAAACAGATCCCCAAAGGACAACTCAATTTCTTCCCAGTTTTTAGTATTTTTAAGGTGTTTATTCTGAAGGGGATAACCCCTGAGATGAGGAACTGCTAATAAAATATAAAATCCTGGGCAGGTGCCCTATTTTAGCTGAATTTATGATGGAATTCTTGTTCAGGAATTGCTTTGGCACCTCAGACTTCCCACTTGGAATGTGAAAAGGAAATCCTCTGTTCAAAGGACAGCTCCAAGTCAGAAATTCCATAAAAACCCATGGGGCGAACACAAAGTGACCACAGACACACAAAATGAATATTTTAGGGAAAATCCACCTGTTTTAGGGCAAATCCCCCTCAGTGAATGGAAGGATTCCCAACAAAGGTCCTGGAAGGGTGAAGCACCCCTAGGCCTGGGCCTGTGTGGGCCTGGGAATTTATGTTCCAAGTCAGAAATTCCATAAAAACCCACGAGGTGAACACAAAGTGAGCACGGACACACAAAATGAATATTTTAGGGCAAATCCCCCTCAGCGGAGGGAGGGATTCCCAACAAAGGTCCTGGAAGGGTGAAGCATCTGCAGAGCCCTGAGTAGGCCTGGGGATTATCCCACATCCCCTTGTGCGGCTGGAAATTTATGTCCCAGGACAGAAATTCAATAAAAACACACGGGGTGAACACAAAGTGAGTATTTTAGGGAAAATCCCCCTCAGTGGATGGTGGGATTCCCAACAAAGGCCCTGGAAGGGTGAAGCACCCGTAGGCCCGGGGATTATCCCACACCCCTGTGTGTGGAATTTAGAAGTCAGAAATTCCATAAAAACCCATGGCATGAACACAAAGTGACCACGCACACACAAAATGAATATTTTAGGGAAAACCCCCCTCCGCTTTTAGGGAAAATCCCCCTCTCCATCCCCCAGGATGGAGAGATTTCCAGCAAAGGCCCAGGAAGGGTGAAGCACCTGTGTGGGACTGGGAATTATCTCCTAATCCTAAGGCGTTATCAAAACAGTTGCGACAAGGGGAGGCAGGAGCAGGGAAAACATTCCATTTCACAAGGAGTTGCGTCAAGGTGGCTCCCAATTTCCCTTCTCCATGACAGGATATAAAAGTGCTCCTGACTGCTGGCCCTGGAGCTGCCTCTGCTGACTCCTTCTCCTCGCTGACTGGGTAAGTCAGATTTAACTGAATCAGCTCCTAATTAGAGGTAATTTGGTTTATGGGGAGCTTTGAACTGAGGTTTTATATCCTATCCTATATCAGGGTAGAGTTTATTTTCCAAGCCCGTTCTTGCGTGGGAAGTGGGGCTTGGGATTAGGGTGGATAAAAAGGGGGAAAGGAATGGGAGTTTTAAAAATGTTGATGGGAGGAACTTTTAGGAATTGAACATTTATTAATGGAGAAGAGTCACTCCAAACCTGTGATCAGGGTGGGATTGATTCCCAAAAGGAACAGGAAAGGGAATGAAGTGGGAGAAGGACAGGGAGGTTCCTCCCAGAATTCATTCTGGGAATAGAGACAGGACAAAAATACAGAAAAGCTTTGGGGTGACCCAATTGTGACCTTCCAGGACCTGAAGGAGCCAAAAGAGAGATTTTTTTTCCAAGGGATGGAGTGCAAGGAAAAGGGCCAATGGGTTCACACAGATGGACAGGAGGTTTGGGTGGGATTTTAGGGATAAATCCTTCCCTGTGAGCATGGGAAAGCCCTGGAATGGAATTCCCAGGAAAGCCGTGGCAGCCCCATCCCTGGAACTGCCCAAGGCCAGGTTGGACAGGATTTGGGGTCCATGGAAAGTGTCCCTGCCCGTGTCAGGGGTCGGAACTGGATCTTCAAGGTCCATGCTGTGATTCCATGGAGCACTAGAGAGGAGTGGGAACAGAATCAGAAGCATTTCCCCAAAATGTATCTCCTTTGACTGGTGCAATTTATGGAAAAGCGGATTGTGCCTTAGAAATGATGATTTTTTTTTAAATTATAATTTTGATTTTTTTCAACCACAAACTGATTTATTCAGATGATTTAATCCCACACATCTGCACCTCTCCATCCAAACACCATCCAGCAAATCCCCATTCTCAACTCCCTTTCCAGCAAATTCCAAAGGGAATAATCCCCCATACACCTTCTGTTTCCTGCTGGATATCTCAGAATTTAGGGACAAAACACATTTTCTTCACCTGGATTCCCTCTCTCACTGAGAAGCCTGGGGACATTTTTTACCTCTAAAAGGCGGCGCTTGAAGAATTAAACACACAAATAACTGAGGAATTTTTCCCCATCCTTCCAATCCACCTTCCCAGGCCGTGCCTTCATTGGGTTGGGACCTTCTCATCCTTCCAGGTTGGATTTGGAACGATGTCCTCCTATGGCCAGCTGCTCAGCGCCCGCTGTGCTTCGCCCTGCGAGGTGACGTGCGCCCAGCCCTACGTCGACGCCTGCAGCGAGCCCTGCGTGGCCGCCTGCGGAGACTCCCGAGCCATCGTCTACGCCCCGCCCGTGGTCGTGACATTCCCGGGGCCCATCATCAGCTCCTGCCCCACCGAGAGCATCGTTGGGTCGTCCATCCCTGAAATCGGCGGGGAATGGGGTCTGGAGGGGGTGGGATGGGGTCTGGAGGAGGTGGCATGGGGTCTGGAGGTGGGATGGGGTCTGGAGGTGGTGGGATGGGATCTGGAGGAGGGATGGGATCTGGAGGAGGGATGGGGTCTGGAGGAGGGATGGGGTCTGGAGGGGGAGGAATGGGCTCCACCTGCGGAGGGGGAATGGGAGGGGGCTCCTCCTGCGGAGGGGGAATGGGAGGGGGCTCCTCCTGCGGGGGTGGGATGTCACGGCTGGGGAGCCTCTACCGCGGCTCCTATTTCTCAGGCTACGGTAGGAATTATTACCCCTATTATTCCCGAGGGTACTACAGGTATCGCTACGGGAACTACGGGAACTACGGGAACTACGGGAACTACGGGCCTTTTTAACCCTTTAAAGCTGAGGAATGTCCAAAGGAAAAATAGGATGCAGGGTAGTAGTTGAGAGCTAGGAATTCCAAGCAGTCTCTGCTCCAGCTGGTCGGTCGGAGCTGGGTTGTTTGGATCTTGTTTGTGCTTTATCCAAGGCTTAGGATCCCGATGTTCCCTCCCTTTGCCCCTCACTCCTGTTGTGTTTTGTACTCCCTGAACCCAAAGAGTCAAAGCAGTCATGGGACTTGGCTGTGAAAGTGTCCTGCTGGAAAGAGAATGTCTTGGAATGACTGCTGGACTGGAGTCCAGGCTGAAATGGGAATGCTGACATGGGAATGCTGAAATGAGAATGCTGAAATGGGAATGCTGACATGGGAATGCTGACATGGGAATGCTGAAATGGGAATGCTGACATGGGAATGCTGACATGGAGGTTCCGTTCTTTGTCTCTGCACTGCCTCATCCCACTTTTTTGTTTGTATTAAAGCCCTGTTGCATCACAGCCCCAGGTTCTGCCTTTTATTTCACCACAGTTTCAGTTACAAACTGATCTGAAAGAAGGGAATCCTTGTGCAGTAATTAACTCTCATCAGAGAGGAATTAATTCTGCTTTAATTCAAATATAATTAGTCTGAAATTCCTCAATAAATTATTTTCCCTTTCTGATCTATTCCACATTATCCAATAAATAACACAGAATAATTTCCAATAGGCTGGAAAAACCTCCGGGGACGGACTGGTGCAGCTCCCAGTTAAAACCAGTTTACTCTTAGAGCCAGGGTAATGGGGGATTGGGATGTTTAGGGGTGACCTCATTTTGTGAGGATCAAAGGTTGGACTTGATGACCTGGGAGGTCTTTTCCAGACTAAATGATCCTGGGATTCTGTGGAAAGGAAAACCAGGAAGCTGCCAGTGCAATTCACAAAGATTTTTATTAGGGCGAAATAAATGAAATAGAACAAAACAGAGCAATTCATGGGTGGTGCCAGGGCAGCCAGGCCACCCTCATGGGTGACAAAAGCCACGCCACAAGGTGAAACCGGGGCCTTTACAGAGAGCCCCGCATGGAATTCTGAAGCATTCCCACCCCACCAGAAAGGACACAGGAACAGGATTAATTAAAGAGTTCCAGGAGAGACATCGTCCCACGGAGCGGCGTTTGGTCGAAGATGAGGCACAGCAGGAAGAGATGTGGGCCAGGTTTTCAGGGATCAGCCTCGGAATTCCAGGCCTGGCCGTGGATCTGGGTCCTGGGTTTCCATCCTCCGGGTTGCTCGGCCTTAGGATGAGCCCCAGCTCCCCTGGCAGGACCCACCGCGGATGCTGCGGAACCTCCGGCCGTACGAGGAGCCCCCCGTCCCCAGGGAGCCTCCGTAGCCACAGGCACCCCCAGACCCAAAGGAACCCCGAGCCCCCAGCACGCCCCCGTAGCCAGAGGCCCCACGGGAGCTCTGCATTCCATAACCAAAGGAGCCCCCATATCCCGCGGGACCCCCCATCCCCGAGGAGCCCCCGTAGCCAAAGGAGCCCCCGAAGGAGGGTCCTGGCCCCGCCATGCCCCCAGCCCCAAAGGAGCCCCCCACCCCATAGGGCTCATCGGAGATGCTGGCGATGGGAGCGCCCAAAACCGTGGGCTGGGACGCTCCCACCACGCTCTCCTGGGAGCAGGTGCTCATGGTGGGGCCCGGGAAGGTGAGGACCACGGGAGGAGGGAACACCACGGCTTTGGAATCCCCGCAGGAGGCGATGCAGGGCTCCAGGCTCCTGCTGTAGGCGCAGGGCTGGGTGCAGGCCACCTCGCAGCCCGGCAGGCACTCGGAGCTGACGTTCGACATCATCTCTTGGGATTTGGGATCAGCTGGGAGAGGAAATGTGAGGTTAAGGAAGCAGCCATGGGTTCCCAGTATGAACCAGTTGTTCTTTGTCCTTCTCCAGCTGCTCCCAGTTCAATCCTCCCCCAGAGATTCCCATTTTTCCTGCTATTTCCTTCCCTCCTGACCTGTTTGAGGCTTCTCAGTTCTTCCATTCCTACCACCACAACTCTTTCTCTTCTGAATCTCTCTCAAAATAAAAAATTCTTCCCCTTTTCTCTGGGGCTGAACTGTTGATCCTTAAACAATTCCTTGTCCAGAATATTTCCCTTTTCAAGTAGATCTACAGGAAGATTTGCCTTCAGAAAATCCCCAAGAATAATCGTCCCATTAATTCCCTTTTCAAGTAGATCTACAGGAAGATTTGCCTTCAGAAAATCCCCAAGGAAAATCTTCCTTGCTCTGTTCTTCCCTTTCCCCCAACTTTCCTAAATCCACTCTTCTCTCCCTCAGCTTTTCTAAAACTTCTGGAATTTTGCAAGATAAAAAAGGAGAAATTTCAAAGTATGGAGGAGTGCAATGCAGTCAGACTTACCTCGTTGTCTTGGAGGGAATAACTCAGTGGAGCTGCGAGGATGGGAGATGTCTCAGGTCTCTCCCCTTTTATTCCATTTTCAGACAATAAGAAGGACGTGATGTCACCCATGGTTTACTAAATTCTTATCACTTACAAAGAAAAAGATCCTCTTAAGCCTCGCCATTGTTTTAATTTCATCTCATAATTGCTGATCATTTCCAGCCCTGGTTTGAGTGACACAAACCCAACACCCAAAAGTCTCCTTTTGTCTCAGACTTCATGGAGGAAAATCCTTTTGGCATCATTCTGGTTCCAAAAGAAACAGGAGCTGATCTCTGTGTTTATTTTCCTTCAGTGACTCGCAGGAAGGTGGCTCCCCTCATGTCACTCACACAATTGGGGTGTAATCCTCAGATTTGGGTGAAATCCCTCCCAAATGGAATCATCCGACCTCGGATGGGGCCAGGGCTCTTTGCAACCCTTCGTGCACCCACAGATTGAGGGGATGAGACAGCAAAACTCATTTCAAAGGCATTGAAGTGACGTGCAAGGTCCTCTAAGCCCTGAAACCTCTGAGTAATTTTAATCAAAACTCATTTTGGGGATGCTGAGCTCAGCGTTGTCACCAGGATGTCACCAGTGCCACTGCAAGGGTGCAGCCCAAGGTCACCAAGCCCTTGCGCTCCAAGGTGGATCCCAAACTTGGAATCTTGGTTGGAAAAGCCCTCCAAGGTTGTCAAGTCCAGCATTTGAGCCACCACCGCCTGGTCACCCAGACCAATGTCCAGTTGTTCCTCGGACACCTCCAGGGATGGGGACTCCAACTCCCCCTGGTCAGCCCCTTCCAAAGCCCTTTCCATGAGGAAATCCCTCCTGAAGCTCTTCCCAAATGGGTTTGCCCTTCAAAATTATCTCATCATCAACCCAAGCCGTTCTTTAGTGCAGACTTGCAGGGTTGATCTTGTCCAGGCCTCACTTAAATCATTAATGAAAAATAACAGGCAGGGGTCAGGTTCCATTGTAAATCCAGTCATCCCTGGGATATTGCACAGGAACTGGGGCTGTAAAATTCCCACACAATGAAAAAGCCAAATTTATGATATGAGAGTCAGATTGTATATGTCGAGGGTTGATTTGCTAATTGGGAACTATGAAAATAATTACAGGCGTTAGAGGAGTCACACAGAGGAAAAAAATCAGAATTTGGTAAGGGTGAGAGATTTTATGGGATGTTTCATACCCCAGGAGCTGCCTCCAAAGAGGTATAAAAGCAGGGACCTCTCCGGAGTCTCCTCAAACCTTCTCCTGACTTCTCCAGCTACTCCAGGTGAGTTGGATTTAAGCTGATCTTTGCTCTCTCTCATTCTCTGCAGTGATAGTTTAAAAAAGGACTCGTTCCTTGATTTTTGGGATTTTAGCTGGGAGACGGGGCAGTGAAATCCTGCTTTTCACTGGGGTCTCGCTGCAGTCATTGGAAGAAATCAATCTGACATTTAAAGACAGAATTTTAGGAGTTCTTTGAATTTTTCTTGTGGCTTTTCAAAGCTCGAGGCACAAATTTAAAGCTTAAATTTACTGAAAAAGCCAAATCCTGGGTGCCTTCTACAGGGGAGGGAGAAATGGTGCCCCAGGACAGGAGGATTTGAGGGAGGAGGTGAAGCCACACCTCGATCCTGTGGCCAGTTCTGGGTCCCCCCAAGCCAGGAAGGTCACTGGGGGGGCTGGAGAAGGGTCTGGAAAATCCTGAGGGAGCTGGGGCAGCTCAGCCTGGAGAAAAGGGGGATCCAGGGGGGATTTGGGATCTGCCAGGGGGGATTTGGGATCTGAGCCCAGGGAACAGGGACAGGACAAGAGGGAACGGCCTCGAGCTGTGCCAGGGGTGGGAAATTTGGGAAAATCCCTCCTGGAAAAGGGAAAAGGCCTTGGAAGGGGCTCAGAGAGATTTGGGGTGGCCACCCTTGGAGGTGTCCAAGGAATTCCTGGCTGGGTGACCAGGTAGGGGCTGGAACAGCTTGGACTCGATGCTCTTGGAGCTCTTTTCCAACCTCGGGGATCCTGGAATTCCGCAAGCAGGAAGGAACAAGGACCTCGTTCCCTGACTCCGTCTTGTCCTTCCCAGCTCCTCCTGCCGCCCAGAGAACCATGAACTGCATCAGCTCCCGGTGCCTGCCCGGCTGCGAGGTGGCGTGTCCCGAGCCCTGTGCCTACAGCAGAGGCCTCGGCCCCTGCGTGGCCTCCTGCGGGGACTCCACGGCCCTGGTCTACGCGCCCCCCGTGTGGATCACCTTCCCCGGCCCCATCCTGAGCTCCTGCCCCCAGGAAAGCATCGTGGCCTCATCCATGCCCCAGCCCTCCGGTGGTTCCTCCTACGGCTCAGGGATGGGAGGCTACTCTGGTGGCCTGTCCAGAATTGGGGGTTCCTATGGATCTGGGGGCTCCTACGGATCTGGGGGCTCCTACGGATCTGGGGGCTCCTATGGATCTGGGGGCTCCTATAGCTCTGGGGGCTCCTACGGATCTGGGGGCTGCTATGGAGGTGGGAGCTCTTCGGGGAGGCTGGGCTCCTCTGGGTGTGGGGGCTCCTCCTCGGGGGGCTGCTACCTCAGGAAGTTCTACACCAGCAGCAGCCGCGGATCCCGCCTGGGAAACTGAGGCAGCCGAAGATGCACAGGGAGACGGAACCCCACGACCCAGAGCCGCAGCTGGGACCGGCTTCTGGAGATGGCACAGAAGCATCCACGGGAGCCACCCTGGCTCAGGACCTCTGGGAACTGGGCCCACGCCTCTTCCCTGCTTTCCCCCTTTGTCTTTAATTAACAACAGCCTCTGTTAATCACCCTTCAGAGCCAGCTCCTTCTTTCCATTGTGCCGAGAGAAGAAAAACAGAACAGCTTGAAAGGCCTGGCACGGAGCTTGTCACTGCAGCCCTGACAGGAGAAGAACAATGGGTGGAAGGTGGATTCTTCTCGGGCAGTGGGCTGAAGGAAGGAGTGGCTGTTTGGTGTCATTTGTAGTGTATCCTATTAAAATCCTCCTGCATCATCACATTTTGTTGGGATTTCCTTTCTCTGCGGGGCCATTGCGGTCCCGTCCTCTCCTCTACCTCCCCAGGCTTCCTCAAGCTGGTTCTGTGAGCAGCAATTATGGGGTTTTATGGTAATTGGGAGGTAATTGTTTAATTAATTTGGGTTGTGAAATGGAGGGTTGGGTGAAGCACCCAAAATTTAAGCACAAAGGGCTCAGTTGTTCTCTGGGGGGCATGGGGGGTCTCTGGAGGTGATGACTTTGATGAACGTGTGAGAGGTGGGATGTGGTCAGCTGGCGGCTGGAAAGCCACAAGGTTTTTATTTTACACCCTGGTTTAGCTCAGCTCCTCCCTCCTGAAGGATTCTGTTCATTCCTGGAGTCATAAAATCCCGTCCTTGAGGCTGGAAAAAATCTCCAAAGTCACTGAGTCCAACCTTTGGTCAATGTCCATCTCCCACCAGACCAGTGCCATGTCCAGTCCTTTCTTGGACACCTCCAGAGGTGGCCACTCCAAACCTTCCTGGCCACCCTTTTCCAGGAGGGATTTCCCCAAATTTCCCACCCTGACGCAGCTGGAGGCCGTTCCCTCTTGTCCTGTCCCTGTTCCCTGGGAGCAGAGCCCAGCCTTGCCCCTTCTGCATCCATATTTAAAACCAGCTTTTGGGAATTATCAAAACCAGTTTTTGGGAATTACCGCGATTCCCTGCAGAACTCTGAGGTTCAGGAAAGCTGAACGCATTTTCAGGCGTATCAAAGAACGCGAACCAAGGCAAAAATGTGAGGATGGGGATGGGAACCAAAGGAAATCCACCGAGGAACCTCTCCTTGATTTCTGAGCCGGCAGTGCCAAACGCTTCGAGACGTGGGGAAATTTCTCCCGACTGTGGCATCATCAAAGGGCTGCTTTTATATGACAGCAAAATGTCACCAGGCTGTGCAAGAGAGGATTTCCCAAGGGAGGAGTGACACAAGAGCTCGGATCCCGCCTGGTGCTGTCGTTTTCTGTCGGGATGGGAACGCAGAGGGAGCCCTGGGTGAGCCCCAGCTCTAAAGATGTGCCCAAAGTGACCTAAAACCCGGCTTTAGTCCCTTGGAAAACGTGGGAAGGAGAGCAGGAACCCCCCCAAAAAGTTTAAAATATGTTTTAATGCTTTTTATTGCACTATAGAATCGTTAATATTTATTAAGTCAAGAAGGATGAACTGAAATATGGGAAACATAAAAAAAAAAAAATTGTCCATATGAGAGATTCCTGCTTGGAAAATCAAATTTTTCGCTTTCTGTTTAAGCTGAAAATGGGTTTAAAAAATTGAATTGACAGCTCTGGAGGTAAATAGAAAATTAGATGACGCACGACTAAAGTTGCTTAAATTCCCCGTGTGCCTAAAGAGGTTCAGGAATTTTAATCTGCGATTAATTTAATGATGGCACCCAATAAATTCATCAGCTCGGAGCAAAACCTTAATGGGGCTGAAGGAACAGGCTCAATTGGAAAACAATTAGATAATTTGTTTGCAATCGTGGTGAAGCTCTGGAGAGAGGAGGCAAAATCCCACAGAATTCCAGTTCAGCAAATCCCGGAATGTGTCACAGGGTGAAACCAGAGCTCCAAATTCCTGTTAAAGGGGCCTGAAAGTCACTCCAGGATTTAAGAGAGGATGATTCCTGCTGGCTCTGGGCAAACTGGTTTCCAACCGAAGGATTTGTAGGAGAAAAGGTGGAAAAGAAAATGTGGGGCAGAAATAGGGATATAAAAGAGTTTTAATGGGAAATATTGGTGGTGGAAATTTTGTTGTCCCCACCCTCAAACCCAGTGCTGAGTGGGATAATTTGGCCTGGTTTTCATCCTGGAGCCTCCAACCCTCCCAAATTCCTGAATTAGGCAAAAAGATGAGTTGGAAAAAGGAAAAAAAACCCAACGATGAGAATTTGAATGCAACAGAACTTTAATGGCAGGGAAGGTTTGGGGGCAGAGTCACACGCAGGGAGCACAAAGGACGATTCCCAAGGCTTTGGGAAGTGATGCAGGCCCACAAAGGCTGGAGAAGGCAATTCCTGGGATGTCCCTGGCTTGCAGCTTCCCCAGGAGCTGAGCCCAGCCCGTGGCTGCTGCCGGGGCAGCCGGGGCTGCCTCAGAAACAATAGGAGCCGCAGTTTCCTCCTCCGAACCTCCTGGAGCTGGAGCTGCCCCCTCCGTAGGATCCCCCTCCACAGGAGCCGCCCCCAAAGGAGCTGCCCCCGCCGCAGGAGCCCCCAAAGCCGCCGCCCGAGGAGCCCCCAAAGGATCTTCTGCCCCCAAAGGATCGGCTCCCCCCGTAGGAACCCCCGGAACCAAAGGATCTGCCCCCTCCACAGGAGCCTCCCATGGAACCACCTCCATAGGATCCACCCATGGAGCCTCCTCCATAGGATCCCCCAATTCCTCCCATGGAACCACCTCCGAAGGAACCACCCATGGAACCACCTCCATAGGAACCACCCATGGAGCCACCTCCGTAGGATCCCCCAATTCCCCCCATGGAGCCGCTGCCCCCTCCGTAGGATCCCCCAATGGCGCCCCCAGACCCAGAAGATCCCATGGCCCCCGACGGGAAGGAGGTGCCCACGATGCTCTCCTGGGGGCAGGAGGTGAGGATGGGCCCCGGGAAGGTGATGACCACGGGTGGAGGGTAGACCACGGCCCGGGAGTCCCCGCAGGAGGTGACACAGGGCTGGCTCCAGGCGTCCGCGTAGGGCTGGGGACAGGACACCTCGCACGGGGACGAGCAGCCGCTGCTCATCATCGCTCCTGACGACATTCTGGGGACGGACGGCGACCTGCGGCAGCACAGCAATCAGAACTGCAGCGCCCAAAATCCCAGAGGGAAAAGAAACCCTGCTCTGGTGCCTTCCACGGGCAGGAAAAAAGGGGGGAAGGAGAGGTTGGGAAGAGTCAGGTTTGTCTCTTTTCTGCGTTTTTCTGCACTGAGCTCTGCTGATTCTCAAAGGGTTTCCTGCTGCCCTGGAAGTGCTGGGAATCCTGGAGAGCAACGCCAAGCTCCGGGGCCTTTGGAAGCAGCTCATCCCCAGGAGTTTGTTGGACCATGAGATAAAGTTGTGGTGGTCACCAACAACCTTGAATTGATCCCAGCGCCTGGGAAATTCCAGTCCTGCCGTTGATCCCGTGCCTACAAATGCAGGCATGGGTGGGACTTTGGATTTTAAAGCCTGGAAAAGGCAAATGGGATTGCTGGGCACCACAGGTTCTGCAGGAGAGCAAGACCTCCGTGTCCTGGAGACACCTTTTGGGGTGGGGAGGAACCTGAAGCAGGGGATAAATCCTAACTACAACGCCCAAAATCCCAGGGAAAAAGAATCCTACTCTGGTCCCTTCCCTCAGCAGGGAGAAGGAGAAAGAAAGAGGAAGAAAACATCTTTTGGGAAGGAGAGAAAAGACAGAAAATATTTTCCCCTATTCACACAGGGGACAAAGAAGATCCAACTCACCGGGTCTGGAGAAGTGGAGACGAGGAGCAGCCGTGGATGGCACTGCAGAATTCCAAGAGCTCTTTTATACTTTTCCTGACCCCCAGTGGGATGGGAACCACGCTTTGTGCAAGAGCTTCCCACGCGTTACCAAACTGTGTTTTGCTGGGCTGGATTGTTTCATTAATTGTCCTAATTGTTCTCCTAAGTGACAGGATAAATTCATTATTAATCCCAAGTCACATTCCAAGCGCTGCACCCCTCGGGTTTGATCCCATTTGCTCCACATTCCGAAGCCCAGGGAGTCGCCTTGGAGCTGGTGCTGTCCCTGGGCCTCGCTGGAATTGAAGCTGGAATGAGTTTAGATCCATTTGAGGGATTTATCGATGAATAAATCGGTTTCGTGCACAATATTTCACTTCCCATCCCAAAATCTGGATTTTGGGGATTTGATGGAAGTGCTGCCACTTCCCAGAGCTGCTGGAATGGGACAACCAGCAGCAGAACCCAGAATTTTCCGTGTAAATTGATATTTCCCAATTGGAGGAACCCAGAAAGCTTCACTTTAATTGAGGAGTCAAGGAGGAATTGCTGACTGGCAGAGCTGTCAAACCCGGGGATGTCACCGGGGCCTGACAGGGCTTGTTCAGGTTCTGTTGCAAGATCTTAACCCCGATATCAGCTCCTCGTGTTCTGTTTTCCATTCGGGTCTGGAAACACCAGAAATGTGGGCATAGGAGTTATGTAAACACCGACAATAAACTTTATCGTGATAGAAATGCGAAATATGGGATGATCACGGAGTTTTGGGGTTGTTGAGGTTGGAAAAGAGCTCCAAGGTCCTGGAGTCCAGCCTGGGGCTGATCCCCATCTGGTCACTCAGAACAATGGCCAGATGTTCCTTGGACACCTCCAGGGAGCCCTTTCCAAGGCCTGGCCACCCTTTCCAGGAAAAACAGGATGAAATTCCAGCTCCAAACTGGAGTCGCTTCCCTCCCGCAGCTCCTACTGAGAATCAAATCTCGAACCTCGAATCTCAGACCTAAAATCTCAAATCTCAAATCTTAGATCTCAAATCTCAAATATTCCATCTCAAATCTCAGATCTCGAATCTCAAATCTCAAATCTCGAATCTCAACTCACGAATCTCAAATATCAGATCTCAAACATCACATCTCGAATCTTGAACATCGAATCTCAAGTCTCAAATCTCAAACCTCGAATTTCAAATCTCGAATCTCTCCAGCTGACTTTGATTCAGAATCAAATCCCCCCCAAGTTTGGGGTTTGATGACACCCATGTTTGTGTGAGATATTCGCCTTGGACAACCACCCCAAAATATCCATCATGTCTAAAACCCTCCCGGGCGTTTCTGGTGACTGATAAAAGGAATTTTGCTTGGAGATCTCTCCTCCTGTTTATGCATTTCTGCCTTTCACCAGGTGAGGTTTAAACCCAGGAATTCTGTTGGAATTTTCAGGGAATTCAGGAACTCCCTGAAAAAATAATCCTGGCCAGTCTTGAGGCGCTTTTATTGTGTTTTAGGTGGAATCAGCTTCATGCACTCAAAAATACTTAGGTTTTTTCATCCAATGATGCCTCCTGGACACGCGTCTCCTTGGAATATTGCAGCCGTCCCAAAAGGGGACAAAATTAGGATAATTAGGATGACAAAAGGAGAATTACAATAATTAAATGCTCTCACACAGGGCTTCCTTGGATGATAATAAGCATCCACGGAATTAATTTAAGTCCTTTTTAATGAGTTCCTTGGGTTAAATAGGTATAAAAAAATTACCCTCCCCAACCGAGGATTTACAAACACAAATTTGTGTTTTCCCAATTCTGGATTTCCAGGGAATTTTCTGCAGAACAGAAAATATTTCCCCCGACAAAGCCACACCAATTTTTGCCCTTGCTGAGGGAATTCCTGATCCTTCACCCTTCCAAGCCAATTCCCAAGTCAAAGCAGGTCAGGAAATGGCAGCTGTAATAAATAATCTAAAAATTATTTAAGGATTAAAGCAAGACAAAGGGTGTGTGCATCAGGTATTGGCTGATGAGGAGTTGATTTACGAATCATTAGCAGTTATCAAAGCAATTATTACAATTAGAAGGCGCTTATACAGCAAAAAACTGTCGCTGGTGATGTCCCAAAATTGTGTTGCATGGGCTGGGAGCTGTGGGGAAGGGTATAAAAACCGGGATTTTCCTGCAGCTTCTCCAGCACCTTGTCCTCAGCCCGGTTTTCTCTGCGAGCCCGGTGAGTTCTCTGCCTCTGATTCCATTTCCATTAACTGGGACGCGGCTGTGGGTGCTGAATCGGGAAATGATTCCATGTCAGAGCTCTGAAATGATCGGGAACATGGACCTGGGGCTCTTTTCCAAGCCAAATTATTCCATTTTATCCATTCTCTCTCTTGGGCAGGGAAGTTGTTTTGTGGCTGGAACTGCTGGGAGATGCAGATCTCCAAATGTGAGGTTGTGTTGCTCCCAACCACAAGGGGAAAGTGTCAATTAAACCCTGATTATCTGATGGGGAGGTTACAACTTAACTACTCCGAGCTTGGCTTTTATTCAGGATGGAGGGAAATGAGAAGAGATCTCGTTTTTACAGGGCAATAATTCCGTCAATCAGGAAATTACAGATTTTATCTTCCTGGAGATTGTGTAAAGGCCCAGATCTCCCTGAACATTTTAATTTTACTCCAGCGTTGCAGTTCTCCCTCGATCAAAAAAGATGCTGTCAGGAATCTTCCCAACCTCTCCTTCCCCCCTTTTTTCCTGCCCATGGAAGGCACCAGAGCAGGGGTTTCTTTTCCCTCTGGGATTTTGGGCGCTGCAGTTCTGATTGCTGTGCTGCCGCAGGTCGCCGTCCGTCCCCAGAATGTCGTCAGGAGCGATGATGAGCAGCGGCTGCTCGTCCCCGTGCGAGGTGTCCTGTCCCCAGCCCTACGCGGACGCCTGGAGCCAGCCCTGTGTCACCTCCTGCGGGGACTCCCGGGCCGTGGTCTACCCTCCACCTGTGGTCATCACCTTCCCAGGGCCCATCCTGAGCTCCTGGCCCCAGGACAGCATCGTGGGCACCTCCTTCCCGTCGGGGGCCATGGGATCTTCTGGGTCTGGGGGCGCCATTGGGGGATCCTACGGAGGGGGCAGCGGCTCCATGGGGGGAATTGGGGGATCCTATGGAGGTGGCTCCATGGGTGGTTCCTATGGAGGTGGTTCCATGGGTGGTTCCTTCGGAGGAGGTTCCATGGGGGGCTCCTGTGGAGGTGGTTCCATGGGTGGAATGGGGGGATCCTATGGAGGGGGCTCCATGGGTGGTTCCTTCGGAGGTGGTTCCATGGGGGGCTCCTGCGGAGGGGGCAGATCCTTTGGTTCCGGGGGTTCCTACGGGGGGAGCCGATCCTTTGGGGGCAGAAGATCCTTTGGGGGCTCCTCGGGCGGCGGCTTTGGGGGCTCCTGCGGCGGGGGCAGCTCCTTTGGGGCGGCTCCTGTGGAGGGGGATCCTACGGAGGGGGCAGCTCCAGCTCCAGGAGGTTCGGAGGAGGAAACTGCGGCTCCTATTGTTTCTGAGGCAGCCCCGGCTGCCCCGGCAGCAGCCACGGGCTGGGCTCAGCTCCTGGGGAAGCTGCAAGCCAGGGACATCCCAGGAATTGCCTTCTCCAGCCTTTGTGGGTCTGCATCACTTCCCAAAGCCTTGGGAATCGTCCTTTGTGCTCCCTGCGTGTGACTCTGCCCCCAAGCCTTCCCTGCCATTAAAGTTCTGTTGCATTCAAATTCCCATCGTTGGTTTTGTTTTTTTTTCCTTGTAACTCCTTTTTCCAACTCATCTTTTTGCCTAATTCAGGAATTTGGGAGGGTTGGAGCCCCCCCAGCTCCCTCCCGACCTCTCCAGACCCTTCCCCATCCCAAACTTCTCAAATAATTCATATTTTTTTAAATTTCCTACTCTCAACCCCTTTTGTAACTTCACCACTTTGAAGCCTGAAATTCTTTTCCAACTGGGATTCCACAACCACTTCCTCATCCCCGATTTTATCCACGTAAATAAATAAAAGCAGGCAGGAGCAGAAATTCACTCCTGCGTGCGGGAGCTGGGCTGGTCCAAAAGCTCCCTCTGGAGCTGCTCCGGGGAAAGGAATTTGTGCCAGCAAAGGGCAGAGCGGCTCTCCCCTTCCAAGGGGCTTTTGGGGAATTCCTGGGGCTGGAACCTGGCAAGGAATGAGGACCTGGAGCTGGGAATGCCCACAAGAGAGCCAAAACCAGGATAAAAGCTGCAGGAGGCTGCTGCTGTTCAGAAGAGAGGAGGAGGAGGAGGAGGAGGAATCCTCCTGGCAGGGGTGCACTGCTGAAAGGAGCTGGGAAGGGATTTCAGGGTCTCCAAGCTTTTCCGAAGCTGCCAGAGGTTGCTGGGTTGGGCTGCTCCAGGGAAAGCAGCCCCTGACAGCTCCTACTGATCCTGATCCTGATCCATTAATTCCCCGTCCCTGGAAGTGTCCAAGGCCAGGCCGGATGGGAACTGGAGGAACCTGGGATGGTGGGAGGTGTCCCTGCCCATGGCAGGGCGTGGGATGAGGGGATTTTTAAGGTCCCTTCCCACCCAAACCATCCCATTTCTGTGATTCCTTTCAAATCCTCCCTCAGGAGCCCATCCCACCTTCCCAGCTCCGGAATTCTGTGTCACACTCAGCTGAGGAGCCCTGGATCACGCTGACACCACAATCCCAGGACCTGCCGCCCCAAACCAGTTGTTTTTGAGCACCCCCAGCATTTCCTGGGCTCATTTCCCTCCTTCCTGTTTGGTTTTTTTTTTTTTTTTGGTTTATTGTTGTCACAATCTCCGTGCTCTCCGTTCCCTCCTGGAAGCAGAGCGATCCCAGAGGCTCCCCTGGGCGAAAGCAGCGATGGGGAATGCTGTGAGGAAATGCTTGGGGATGGTTTTGCAAACACCCACTCATGTTTTACCCATGCAAAGCGGCCGTGGCTCTCTGAAGTTAATGACAGGCTGCGGGTATTAGAGCAGGACTGAATCATAGCGTCCCTTCCAAACAAATGTGTCAGGGCCACCCACGGGGCTTCCCTGACTCAGCCTCGGGAATTCGGATCCCTCTGCTGCTTCGGGATTAAAAGCCTGCCCCTGTGTTTGTTATCCTAATGATACCATTTCAATCCACTTGGCCAAACACTCACCTTCCCAAATCGGGCCATATTTGGGGATTTAAATGGGACCAGGCTTCTCTCACCTCGGGGGCTGAGCTTCCAGCATGCCATGAATTTCTGCTTCGCCCCAGCACCAGCTGGGGCTGTAACTCCTTGTCCTCTGGATTCAAAGTTGTCCTGAATGACCTTAAATAAATCCTGGGGATTTTTTTCCTGGTTTTCCCTGTGTTAAACAGGGAATGATTGTCTTTGGTGGCTTCTCCCCTCGCCCCGAGTTTCCCACACTCCTCCACACTCTGACGTTTTTCTGGTGACCAAAACCACTGGGAAAGGAACTGGGGATGGAGTGATTTATCCCATACCAGCATCCCTCTGACCATCCCACTTTTCCCAAAAGGGACTTTCCCACTTCCGACTTCTTCCCGGGCACGAGTTCTGTGGCAGAGGAGGAGTTTTGTGCTAAACCAGGGCTCAACCAGCCACATCAACTCTTGGTGCTGTTCTATACCCCAGAATCCCAGGATTGTTGGGGCTGGAAGTGACTCTGGAGATGTCCCAGGACAGGTGACACGGGGACACATCCACGTGGGTTTGGGATGACTCCAGACAGGGACAATCCCAATTCTGCCCTGCCTGGGCAGCAGCTCCGTGGAAGGAAGTTCTCCCTCACGCTGAGGTGGAACTCCTGCAGGTTTGGAACTTGGGATGAGTCGGATCCTGGGCTTGGACACCAAACAAGGAGCCAGAGCCCCACGGGCTCAGCCGGGAGTGGCTCTGGGAGCCGACTCGGCCACTCCAGTCCGGCCGTTCCCATAAACACGTCCCAGCAAGTTTGGAAGCAGCCGGGAACACTCACGGCTAATGCTGGGTTAGGCTCTGCTGCCTTCTTGAAGGCCAGGAAAACAAACCCTGGGATTAAGGATCTTGCAAAGCTCAGGAGCTCCTGCAAAGCAGAGCTCAGCCCAGGTTTTCACCTTGGAAGAGCTGCAGGAATAAATTTGAGCCTCAAAACTCTGAAATGAGAAGAATCCGGGACCAAACAACGGCGGTCACGTGCTGGTGAGAAAAGGGTAATCAACACCAACAGTGAGCAAAGCAAAGCAATTACTGTAATTACCCCTCAAATTTGGTTTGGGGAGTAATGGGACCTAATGCCCAAATATGACGTTATTTTCTTGCATCAGCCTGGTGGTCCAGCCGGGGATATAAAAACCATTCCTGACTCAGGGAGCTTCCAGCGGGTCCTGTTGGCTTCTCCTCGGTGAACTGAGTAAGTTGGATTCTGATATAACTTCTTCCTAAAATAATAAAATTAGTCTAATTTAAAAAAAAAAGTTTACGTTTAACTCAGGGCTGAATTTTGGATTCATTGGATTCGTTTGGATTCTGCCGTTCTGGAAAGCAATTCAATTTATTTTCATGGAATAATCAAAATAGTTTTGATTATTCATCCAGAAGCTCTGCGGGATCAAAGTTTTAAAACGTATTTGCAATCTAGATAATATTAAAACCACTTAATTCCATTGCTTTATGGAAATGTAATGGATACAACCTTTAGGTAACCTGAAAATACCTCAGCCAGCAGCTTTCACCTGGCGGGGCGGTTCTGACCTTGTGGCTTCCAATTTTTATCTGATTTTGGGCAGACGTGGTGTGGAAATTTAAACACAAGTTTTAGAAATATCGAGATGGGCAGAGCTGCAGTCGCCTGTGGATGAGGACACAGCATCCCTGTGGATGTGGCACTACAAAATTCCTGGTTTTCCTGTGCAGAAGATACGGGAATGACCCAAAAAGTGTCAGCTTGGGAAGCTTCTTTGGGTGGTTTTGTTCTGTTTATGCAAAGCTTTGGTTTTATGCAAAGCCAGAATATTTGAATCTGCTTGGGATGTGTTGTGCTCTGTGTTCAGTCTGGTTTTAAGTTATTCCTTTCCTCTGGTTTGGTCTCTGATCAGGGTCAAGTCAAGGACAGGGAATTCAGAGTTGTAGCAGATTTAAAGGGTGGGAAGCTCAGGAGAGCACCTGGATTAGGGTTTAAATTTGGGTGAATTATGCACATTTGGGCATCGTGTTTAGAATGAGGAAAGAAAACAAAAATGGCTTGAGTCAAACTCAACCCCACCCAGGCTTCTCCAACATACAGCTTAAAAAAAAAATAATCACCTGGGCTGAGCCCAAAATATTCAATTTAATCTGCAACAACAGATTAAGCGGCTCCTTCACTCAGTGCTTTGAGGTGGAATTTGGGTATGGTTGAAATGACAACTTGAAATGGACTTTTACACTGTTTTCCAAATCCCCACCCTTAAATTTATTTCAAAACCAGAAAGAAGAATTCAGCCCTGGTTTAGGGTCAGTTTTAATCCCTCTGAAATTTAAATCTGCTGCTCTCAGGTTTTTGTTGTGTTTCAGTTTTTCCTCATGATCTTGCAAAAGTTTTTTATTGAATTTTCCAAGTGAGTTTTGTGCTCAATATCCGTGGCAAAAGCACCTGTTATGAACAGACTGCACTAAATCCATAATTATTGGTATCCTTATGGATCAATTCCATCATAGGGATGATATTCCATGGATTTTTATCTTCTCAGCCCAGACTTTGTCCAAATTGGGTGCAGTAAAACCTCTCGTGCTGTCCATTCCTACAGTGGTTTATGTGTTACCCTCATTTTACTGAGCTCCACCTCTGGAGCCCAAATTGCACGGGAGAAAACAGATATTAATTAAACAACAGCCCCAAAGTGGTCATTTGGTGTCCTCAAAGAGGTGTTTTGGTGTCCCCAAAGTGGTGTTTTGGTGTCCTCCAAGAGGTGGCTTGGTGTTCCCAGAAGAGGTGGTTTGGTGTCCCCAAAAGAGGTGGTTTGGTGTCCCCAAAGAAGTGTTCTGGCGTCCCTAAAAGAGGTGGTTTGGGGTTCCCAAAGAGGTGTTGTGGTGTCCCTAAAAGAGGTGTTTTGGTGTCCCCAAAAGAGGTGTTGTGTTGTCCCCAGAGAGGTGTTGTTGTGTCCCTAAAAGAGGTGGTGTGCTGTCCCTAAAAGAGGTGGTTTGGGGTTCCCAAAAGAGATGGTTTGGTGTCCCCAAAAGAGGTGTTCTGGTATCCCCAAAAGAGGTGTTCTGGTGTCCCCAGGGAGGTGTTTGGGTCCCCAGGGAGGTGTTTGAGTCCCCAGGGCTCTGGAAGGTCACCAAGAAGGGCCAAGCCAAGCAGAGCAGGGCAGTTATCAACCCACCCACCACCTCGTGCCTTTCCAGGGGTTGATCCCATCCCTCCATCTCCTTGGGACTGACATTTGTCCCCTCCTTTCAGGTCCAGCCAAGCCGCAAGATGTCCTGCGAGAAAACCGTGTGCGCCGAGCCCTGCCCCGACCCGCGGGCCGCCGCCTGCAACGAGCCCTGCGTGGTGGCCTGTCCCGACTCGCGGGTCATCATCTTCCCGCCGCCCGTGGTCGTCACCTTCCCGGGGCCCATCCTCACCACGTACCCGCAGGAGACCGTGGTGGGCTCCACCGAGTCGGCCGAGCTGGCCGGGGCGCTGGAGGCAGGCGTGCCCATCGGGACGGGCCAGACGGGCCTGGAGTCCCTCTGCGTGCCGCCCTTCGTGGCCAAGTGTGACCCCCCGTGTGTCACCCCGTGCGCCCCGCCCTGTGTCACTCCGTGCACTGCCCCGTGCGCCACCAAATGTGCCCCGCCCTGTCCCCCGCCTTGTCCCCCGCCTTGTCCCCCGCCTTGTGCCCCACCCTGTGCCCCGCCCTGTGCCCCGCCCTGTGCCCCGCCCTGTCCCCCGCCTTGTCCTCCACCCTGTCCTCCACCTTGTGCCACCAAGTGTGCCACCAAGTGTGCCACCAAGTGTGCCCCGCCGTGCCCGGCGCCGTGCCCTGCGCCCTGTCCCACCAAGTGCGTGACCAAGTGCGTCCCCACCTGCACCACGCCCTGCGCCACGCCCTGCGCCACGCCCTGTGCCACCAAGTGCGTCCCCGAGCGCTCCTACACCTTCTCCACCCGCTGGAAGCACCCGTGCCAGAGGGGCCTCTGCAAGAAGATCTGAGCGGTTTTTGGGGGAAAGAACCACGGAAAGGAACGAGGGAAGAAGCGAAGGAATACGGAATGTGTGACCCGAAGGCTGCCGGAGAGGGAAGTGCCGCTGGAAACCAGGACCATGCGTTTTAAGTCTAGCATAGAGCTTTAGTTTAGTTCAGGCTTTTCTTTCTTCTTGGGGCTTTGCCTCTTCTGTCTGTGCTTTGGACTTTCTCTGCCCAGTTCGACGCCGAGCGTGGATCGGAACCGAGGGATTTGGGGAATGGTGGGGATTGGAAGGTCTCAGCAAGTGTGAGGGGAGGAGGTGTCAGGCTGGAAGGGGTCAGGCTAAAGCGGGTGATCGCGATTTTGGGTGGTTTGGGGTGATTTGGGGTGATTTGGGGCTTTTCTCGGAGTCGGCTCCTCTTTGTCTGCATTATTCTCTCTTCAAATGTTCGACTCCACTTTGCATTCCCATTAAAACGCTGCTGCATCAAACTCGTTCCGAATTCCCTTTTTCCTCTGCTCCTTGGGCTCTCTTGGGGACACTCAGCCTTGGATAGAGGGACAGGCGACCTCCAGGCTCTTCCTGGACTGCTCCAAACTTGACTAAAGGTAAAATTTAGGGTTACATTTCTGTGATAAGAGATTTTATCCCTAAAAAAACCACCCTGGCTCTGCATTTTTTGGGATAAAATGTTTCATTCCTGAAAAATCCTGGCCTTGCATTTTCCAGGATAAAACCTTCAGATTGAAGCAAAATGGGACGTTTTAAGTGTCCTGTTCATACCCAGCTCTGTTTGGGGATTTTCTTCCCTCTAAACAAAGGGAACTGAGCCAAACCCAAGCTTTTTTTCCCCCGCATTTCTGCATCCAAACTTTTCCTGAACTGCTTTTCCAAGGACTCTTCTCCACCTCTCGGCGGTGACAGGGAGGGACCCGGAGCTCCAAATTCCAGGGGCCGGTGCCAGCAGCGGATCCCTCCGGGCAGTTCGGGATGCCAGGCGTGTCCTGCTCATCCCATTCCGAGCCATTCCAGGCGCTGTTTTTGTCCTAAAGACCACGTTCGGTTCGTTCCTCCCTAATGGCCACGTTGGAGCTGGAATTCCGGGTCATTCCCCGCAATTACCCCCGCCCCGAAATATCCCGGGGCTGCCGCACAACAAAGGGAGCCAGAACGCTTCCAAAACACTCCCGGGCTGCATTACGCCTGGACATGGAATGTTAATTTAATGTTAATCAGCTCTTATTTGGGTTACGTGCCCTAAGACTGGAATAATCAATTTGGGGGGAAAAAAAAGAAAAAAAAAGATTAAAAAAAAAAAGGAAGTTGTGACCCCTGGTGAAAACTTCCGGGTCCAAGGACGAGGGGCTGAATTGTGAGGAAAGCGGGAATTCTGGTGGGAATTCGGGAGATTAAAGGTGTCCCTGTTAATTTTGTGTTGTTGTGGGTGCCGGTTGTGCTTCTCGTGCCCATTAAAAACCATTTTCTGCACCGCCCTGCCCCGGGGTTATTCCACCTCTCTCTTCCTCCTGGGATTCCTCGTTTCTCTCCCAGATGATCCGTTTGGTTTCCAGGAATCGCCGATGGTGGTTTCCTCCCAGCCACAAGTTCTGGGTAATTTTGGAAAATGGGAATTTGGGCCCTTCAGTGTCAGAAAAAAAAAAAAAGAAATTTCCAGGGGATAATGGAATTTTAATGACATTGATCTCGCTGACAAGTCCCGGCCGTGCCCGAGATCTCCTCCCAGTGGTGCCCCGCATTGCCGCGGGGTGTTTTTATAAATCCTCTGCGCTTCTCTTCATCATCTCCACCAGAAAAATAAAATAAAATAAAATAAAAACCCGTGATTCCCCGTCTGGCGTGGGAGGTGCGGGCCTGGCAAGAGCGAGGGAAAAGGTGATTATTGCTAATTAATGCTTAATCAAGAGGGATTTTCTGCGGGCTCAGCAGCTCCTGGGGGAAGTCTGGGCCGGGCGCGGGGTCCTGAGTCAGGAGTGACCATGGGAGAGGCAAAGATCTCTGTCAAAAACATCTCCAGATTCCTGAATCATTGTTTGCCCTTCTTCATCCTCACCCCAAAACCTTCCTCCTCCTCCTCCTCGGGGGCTGGGAATGACCCCTGGATTTCTGCCTGCCGCCTTCCCTGGAAATCTCGTTTCCCCTGCGATGGCACCGGCTGGAGCTGCTGCCAAAACAATTTAATTTTAATTTTAACTTTAATCCCGGTGCTGTCTGATCTCGGGGCGATGCCAAGCCCTTGTTTTTCACACCCAACCCCTCGTTTTCCCGGCACCCCGAGGGGAATTGGGCAATTTCTGGGGCCTGTTTATTATTAAAAAGTCTGGGGTGAAATCCCAGCCCCGGCTGTTGATCCAGAGGGGAAGGAGATGCAGGGAGGAGCCCGAGGCCTCGCTCCTTTCATCTCCTGCGCCGGCTCTGAGCCAGGAATTCTCTGTTTGGAGAAACAAAAACAGGAGATGGAGAGGCCGGGCAGCGCGGGGATATTAAATTGGGGGATTTTGGGACAATTTGGGGGGGAGAAAAAATCGATATGGAAAATAAAATCTCCATCTCGGGAGTTGTGCCAAGGGTGGGAATCGCCCTCCCTGTCTGACATCCCAAAATCTCCGGGATTTAACGGAGCGCCAGGTGGAGTTTTGGGAGAAACAATGGCCACAAATACCTGGATTGAGAGACAAAAGCAAAAAAAAAAAAAAAAAGAAAAGAAAAAGGCATTTGAGGGACAATGGGGACAAAGAGGACAGGAGTGGTTCCCTTCCTCCGGGGCGAAGTGCGGCTCTATAAAAGCTCCTGCAGAAAGATTTAAAATCATTTTTCTGCCATTCTCATCCCATCTCCTGCTGTGACACCGCCTAAGTCAGGTCTGGGGGTCGGGCACGGTTTGAGCTCGAAAATTGTAAAAATTGTGAACTTTTACCTCTAAAAAATTCACATGGGGTGGTGGGAGATGGTTCAAGGTTTGGGAACAGAACAGTCGGAAATAAATGGGGTAAAATTGGCGTTAATAAAATAAAATGGCGTTAATTCAGAGTTTAATTAATAAATGAATATAATAAATATGAATATAAGAAGTATTAGTACTATAAATATGAAAGTTGAAAACATTAATAATGGAAATATGAATATTGAAAAGATGAATTTTTAAATAAATGAATATTTGAAATACGGATAGAAGAAATATGAGTATTAGAACTATGAACATTGGAACTATGAACACTGAAAATACTAAAATTGGAAATGTGAATATTGGAATATACGAACGCTGGAAATACGAATATTCAAATAAATAAATAAATAAATAAATAAAAATAAATATAAATATAAATTAAATAAATATAAATATAAATATAAATATAAATAAATATAAATAAATATAAATATAAATAAAATAAATAAAACAAACAAATAAATACATAAATAATGATAATAAATAATAAATAAATAATGAATAAATATAAGAAATAATAAATAAAAAATAAATACAAAGTATAATTACTAACAAATATAAATAACAAAAATAAATAATGAACAACAATAATAAATAATAAATAATAAACAATAAATAGAAATAATAAAATGATAAATGATAAATGATAAATAAATAAGGGTTCCCCTTTGCTCTGTCCCCTCACGCTGTCCCCTCTCTGTCACCTCCAGCCCCGCGATGTCCTCCCAGTCGCTCTGCGCCATGTCCTGTCCCCAGCCCGTGGCCAGCGCCTGGAGCCAGCCCTGTGTCACCTCCTGCGGGGACTCCCGGGCTGTCATCCACCCCCCGCCCGTGGTCATCACCTTCCCGGGGCCCATCCTCAGCTCCTGCCCCCAGGAGAGCATCGTGGGCTCCGCATTCCCAGCGGGAATGGGGAATTCCTTCGAGTCGGGAGGTGTCTCCTCCTCCTGCTATCCTGGAATTCCCTTCCCCTCCCACCCCCAAAAACCCTTCCCCTCCCATCCCCAAAAACCCTTCCCTTCCCATCCCCAAAAACCCTTCCCCACCCATCCCCAAAAACCCTTCCCATCCCATCCCCAAAAACCCTTCCCGTCCCATCCCCAAAAACCCTTCCCTTCCCATCCCCAAAAACCCTTCCCGTCCCACCCCCAAAAACCCTTCCCCTCCCATCCCCAAAAACCCTTCCCGTCCCACCCCCAAAAACCCTTCCCCACCCATCCCCAAAAACCCTTCCCGTCCCATCCCCCAAAAACCCTTCCCGTCCCATCCCCAAAAACCCTTCCCATCCCATCCCCAAAAACCCTTCCCATCCCACCCCCAAAAACCCTTCCCAACCCATCCCCAAAAACCCTTCCCAACCCATCCCCAAAAACCCTTCCCAACCCATCCCCAAAAACCTTTCCCGTCCCACCCCCGCCCTCCCAAGCCCAGCAAAGGATCCCCGCATGACAAAAACCAGCAGAAAGAGAAGTAAATCTGCAAATTGTGAGTGAGGGAAGAGCTCCGAGAGGGGCCGGGGCTGCTCCTTCATCCCAGGAACAATCCAGGAATGACCCCAAGAACGATCCCAGGAATGACCCCAGGAACCATCCCAGGAACGATCCAGGAATGACCCCAGGAGCACTCCCAGCCCCGTGATTCCCTCTGGATCAGATCCCCGCTCTCAATTCCCGTCGATTCTGCTTTGCTGTGAATTTGCCCCAATTCCTCTGGGGTTCCCTCTGAATTCCCCTGGAATTCCGGGCGGCGCTGCTGTCGCGGGATGAATCCCATTGCTGGGCCCCAATAAAATCCTTTCTGCATCACGATGTGGAGTTTTCTGTTCGGGTGGGACGAGCTCTTGGAGCAGTTCTGGAGTGGATACCTAAATTTTTCATGGGATTTCTTTCGTCCCACCTGGTTCCCTGGGAAGGTGAAATGGGAATTTTCTGATGGGTGAATCCATAAAAACATTCCCTGGAGGAGCCAGACCCTCCTCCCGAGATCTCCAGGATGGTTTGGTCCCATGGGTTTGCAGAGGTTTTATAAAAAAGAGAAGAAACCCAAGAGATTTGAATGCAAACACAGAAGTTTATTGGGATAAAAGCGGGCAAACAATTCGGGGTTTGAGGAGGGAAGAGGCAAATTCAGAGAAAAGTGACATTAAAAACAAGAAGGGGGAGAGGAAGAGAAGGTCCCAGGGGTGCTGAGGGGTTTGCATGGATGCTGAGCATTTCCCATGGATTCTGAGCAGTTCCCACAGGTTCTGAACAATTCCCATGGATCCTGACCATTTTCCATGGATTCTGAGCAGTTCCCATGGACTCTGATGAGCTCCCATGGATCCTGAACATTTTCCATGGATTCTGAACAGCTCCCATGGGTCCTGAATATTTTCCATGGATCCTGAGCAGTTCCCACAGGTTCTGAACAATTCCCATGGATTCTGAGCATCTCCCATGGATCCTGAGCAGTTACCAAGGATCCTGAACATTTCCCATGTATCCTGAGAAGTTCCCACAGGTTCTAAACAATTCTCATGGATTCTGAGCAGTTCCCAAGGATCCTGAACGTTTTCCATGGATCCTGAGCAGTTCCCACAGGTTCTGAACAATTCCCATGGGCGCTGAGCAGTTCCAATGGATCCCAAACATTCCCCATGGGTTCACAGCACCTCCCAGCCCCACAGAGCCCCGTGCCCCGGCTCAGCCCCAGCTCCCCCAGGTTCCCCCGTCCCTCTCCCGGCTCAGCAGGGCCCGCAGCCGCCGGAGCCCCGGCCCCAGGCGCTCCTGGAGGAGGAGAAGAGCCCTCCATAGACCAGGGAGCCCTGCAGGCCCCCGGGGCGCTCCATTCCCGCTGGGAATGCGGAGCCCACGATGCTCTCCTGCGGGCAGGAGCTGAGGATGGGCCCCGGGAAGGTGATGACCACGGGCGGCGGGTGGATGACAGCCCGGGAGTCCCCGCAGGAGGTGACACAGGGCTGGCTCCAGGTGTCAGCACAGGGCTGGGGGCAGGACACGGCGCAGGGCGCGGAGCAGCGGGAGCTGAGCTGGCTGGAGAAGGACATCGCGGCGGGACAGAGCTGGAACTGCTGCGGCAAGGGGAGGGAGGGGAGGACACAGCGCTGGGAATCGCAGAGCCCCTGCTCGTGTTCTTCTCTCTTTCCCTTCCCTCTGTCCCTCTCCTCCTCCCTCCTTCTCTCCTTCCATCCCTTCCTCAAAACACTCTCCAAAATCTCAGAACATTTTTCTCTTCCTCTCTTCTCCCTGTCCCTCTCTCATCCTCCTTCCATCACTCCCTCCCAAGCACCCGCTCTGGAAAAACTCAGATTCTCCTCTCTTTTTCCCCTTCTCCCTGTCCTTCCCTCTCTTCCAAGCATCTTTTTTTCCAAAACCTCAGATTTTTCCTCTTTTTCCCTTATTCCTGTCCTTCTCTCCTCCCTCCCTCCCTCCCTAGCACCTGCTCTGGAAAAACTCAGATTTTTCTCCCCCTTTCCCTTCTCCCCATCCCTCTCCTCCTTTCCTCCCTCCTTCCCAAACAGTTCCTCTCCAAAAACTCAGATTTTTCCCTTTTCCCCTTCTCCCTGTTCCTCCCTCCCTCCTTCCCAAGTAACCCCCTCTCCAAAATCTCAGATTTTTCCTCTCTTTTTCCCTTTTCCCTCTCCCTTTCCCTCCTTTGCTCCTCGGGTCTCTCCCAGTCTCCCCAAGGAGCGGCTCCAAAGGGTGCCCCAGACTCACTCAGAACGCGAAGAGGAGAAGCCCGAGGAGCTGAAATCTCAGGAATCCGGAGCTGGGATGGGAGGAATTGGGAGCCGGGAGGTTTTTATCCCGTCCCGGGATCGCCCGCGGGGGTTGAGCCATCCCCGGCGTTTCCCAACCCTCGGGAGGCGATCCCTGCCCCGGCTCGGGTTGTTTTATCCACCTCAAAGCAATTATCAGCTTCTCCCAACACCCTCCAGTTTCTTCCTTGAGTTTTTTTGGAAGCGGTTTCGCTTCCTGCAGCGTTTTGCTGATTTTGCAAAGTTGGGAAAAATGTTGGGGAATGAATTTTGGTTGGTTTTTTTTTTTTTTTTGGTGGAATTGCTCCACAGGCAGGGGCAGCTTCCATAGACCAGCCTGGCCTTGGACACTTCCAGGGGTGGGAAATCCACGGGATTCCCTGGGCCAGGCCCTCACAGGGAACAATTCCTCCCCAAAATCCCACCCAGATTCCCCCTGCCCCATTCCCCGTGTCCTGTCCCTGCTGTTCCTGAGGAAAAGTCCCTCTCCAGCTTCCCTGCAGATCCTGGAGGGGCTCTGGGGTCTCCACATTCCCAACATTCCCAGCCTGGATCCATCAGGGAAGGTCTCCAGTCCCCTGAAAAACTTCATGGCTTGGGGACATCAGAACCAGGCACGGAATTCCCGGTGGGATCCCAGCACAACAGAGCAGAGAGGGAGAATCCAACACCAGGAGCCAAAAGGAAGAATTTTAGGGTTCATTTGGGTTGATCCCAATAAAAGGGTTTCTCCTTTTGCCCTTTTAGGAGGATGGGACAGGGATTTCCAGCAACTCCTTCCCTGGTTTTTCCTGATCCTGGTTTTGGTTTGGGTGAATCCTCTTAACTGTAAATTCCAAGGGTTGGGAAAACTCAGGGAAAACCCTGGAAAGGCACCCTCAGGCTTCCTACCCTAAGAGTTACCAATGGAAAAAAATTGGAATAAAATGGACATTTTGGGACAGAATTCTCAGGGCCACTCAAACCCCCTCTGTTCAGTTTATAGCTCCGTAAAGGGGAGGGATTTGTGGGGGGAAAAGCTCATTTCTTGAGGAGATTTGGGAACAGTGCTGGGTATGGACAATGGGGACACAGCAGGAAATTTAATCTGTGAATGACTGGAGAGGGAGGAATCTGAGGAACAAATCTGCTGAAGTTGCAGCCAGACCTCTGCCTCGGCTGGAGCTGCACCCGGACATTCCCAGGTTTTCGGGGGTGATGCAGGATCCCCTCCCTGGCCTGGCTCACCCCAGTCCGTGAGTCCTCCTCCCTCAGCAGTGCTGATCCCACAGATTCCCCAAAAAGCGGACGTGGGTTTCTCCTGGAAAACTCCCAGGTTACTCCCCATGGAGATTTCATGAAGCTGGGAGCGTTCCTTGGCCAGGAGGATGGGAAGGAGCTTTCCCATTCCCAAATTCCACAGGAAGGTGTCTGGGTGCTCGAGTCGGAGTCACCGGAGTCACTGTGGGTCAATAACGGCAGAAATTGCACAATTTTTCCTCGGAAAAAGCAGGGTGGGATCAGCACCTGTGTCAGCACCTCGTGTTGATGGATCAAGCTCTGAGCAATCGTGAGGCAATCCCAGAAGTAGGAAAAAAGCAACAACGAAAATTAAGAAAAATAAATCATTACTGTGCCTGAGTAATGCCGTGGATGTAACAACAACAGTAATAATTGCTGAGCGAAATAATCGCTTTATCTGGGCCAGTGAGAGGTGGAGGGAATTTTTCTTGGATCATTCATCAGCCGTGGTTGTTTCAGCTCCAGCTGATTGCCCAAGAAAAGGTATAAAAACCCTCTCAGCTCTGGGCTGCTCCAGCAAACCCTCCCGACCCGCTCCGAGCTCCACAGGGGTGAGTCCGAGCCTGGGATTTTCCTGGAACTGTCGGGATCTGAGCTCAGCTTTGCTTGGATCCACAGCTGTGGGGCCAGCAGGGCAGGGATTGGGGTTTGGTGGTAATTTTGGGGGATACTGTTCATTTTGGGATTTGCTGTTAATTTGGAGGTTACTGTTAATTTGGAGGTTACTGTTCATTTTGGGATTTACTGTTTGTTTTGGGGTTTACTGTTCATTTTGGGGGTTACTGTTAATTTGGAGGTTACTGTTCATTTTGGGGGTTACTGTTCATTTTGGGGTTTACTGGTCATTTTGAGGTTTACTGTTCATTTTTGGGTTTACTGGTCATTTTTGGGTTTACTGGACATTTTGGGGTTTACTGTTAATTACTGCTCATTTGGGGGTATTTTTGTGTCAACTTGACTCCATAATTAAGAGTCAAGAGGCACAGGAGACAAGGACACGAGAAGATGGAAAACCCCAAATTTTGAGCCTCTTTGTGATCTTTTTGCCGTCCATTCTTTCTCCTCCCAGCCCAGCGTCCATTCAATCGGTCTCTGACCTTCCTGCTGCCTCGGCTCTGTGGTTCCAGACCCATCCCCTGTCCCAGAAGATGTTTTCCTACAGACAGAGCTCCAGCTCCGGCTGCCTGACCCCCTGTGGGATCTCCTGTCCCCAGCCCTGCGCCGACACCTGGAGCCAGCCCTGTGTCACCTCCTGCGGGGACTCCCGGGCCGTCATCCATCCCCCGCCCGTGGTCATCACCTTCCCGGGGCCCATCCTGAGCTCCTGCCCGCAGGAGAGCATCGTGGGCTCCTCAGCACCCTCCAACTTCCTGGGGTCCGGAAACTTCCTGGGGTCCGGAAACTTCCTGGGATCCGGGAGTTCCTACGGCTCCTACAGTTACGGGCGGTCCTACTCTTCCTACGGATCCTCTGGGAGCTGCAGACCCTGCTGAACATCCCAGGAAGGAGCAGGAAGGAGCCAAGAGCCACCACGGAGCATCCACAAATCCCGGCAGATCCCGGAGCATCCTCAGCCCCAAATCCCGGCACTTCCTGGAGCATCCTCAGCCCCAAATCCCGGCAGTTCCTGGAGCATCCTCAGCCCCAAATCCCGACAGATCCCGGAGCATCCTCAGCCCCAAATCCCAGCAGTTCCTCAGCCCCAAATCCCGGCAGTTCCTCAGTCCCAAATCCCGGCACTTCCCGGAACATCCTCAGTCCCAAATCCCGGCACTTCCCGGAACATCCTCAGCCCCAAATCCCGGCAGTTCCTCAGCCCCAAATCCCGGCACTTCCCGGAGCATCCTCAGCCCCAAATCCCGGCAGTTCCTCAGTCCCAAATCCCGGCACTTCCCGGGGCATCCTCAGCCCCGCGCTTTTATGCAAATTCCCTTTTCTTTTTCTTCTTTTTTTTTTCTCCCCCGCGGCTCCTGCAAAAAAACAAAACGACCTCGGGATGGTCCCATCCACGATCCCTGGCTGGCTGAAAGTGGGATGAGGTCGTGTCACGTTCCCACACCCAAAAACCCAGGAGTCATCCCTGTGGAATGCTCAGCCCCGGAGCCACCCTTTCCTTCATTTCTCCCGGGGTTTTCCATCCCCACCGTGGTATTTCGCTTCCTCCTTTCTCATTAAAGCATTGCGCATCAAAATCCAGAGTTTTCCTGTGCTTTTATCCATAATTTGGGGGTTTTCTGCCAGTTTGGGTGTGCGCGGCAGCTCCTGGTGCCTTTCCACACCCGGAAGGTGCCCAGGTCCTTTCGGCGGTGACACAAAGTCATTCCAAGAGGGATAAAGAGGCTTTGGAGCTCTCCCAATCCCATTCGGATCTTCCCTCAGGGCAGGCGTGGCTGTTCCCTGTTCCCAAAGAGAGTCAAACACGGGTGACTCGGATTATTGGTGTCTCAATGCCTGCCCCGGGCTGCGATGTAATTACATCCCCACACGGTAATTTTACAGGGTTTTTTTCATAGTTTAAAAACAGCCTGGGGGAAAAAAAAAAAAACCAAACTTTCCTTGGAAAACTTCCCTTGAGAATTCCCACAGGAATTTTTTACCCGAAAGGCAAATTTTTGGTGGATTCCTTGAACTTCCCCGTAAATAAATTAAAATAAATTGAAGAGTTGTTAAAGTGCTCCCTGCAGAGCAACCCACTCTCCCCTGGGAGGGTGGGGAAATTCTCTTTTCCAGGGAATTTCTGGCTGCCCCATCCCTGGAATTGTCCAAGAACGAGCTGGAGCAACCTGGGATGGGGGCAGGAGTCCCTGCCCATAAATCAAAGATCTTCCAGGTCCCTTCCAACCCAAACAATTTTCTGGTTCTGTGAAACCTCGAAGGACAATTCTTTAACCTTTATTTCCTTAATTCTCCCTGGGCTTGGAAGGAAAAGAAAGAAACACGGGAGAAAGATCCAAAAATGGCTCAGATTTTAGGGGGTTTTCTCCTCCTTTTTCCATCTCTGTTTTGGAGGAGCCTCTGGTCCTGTGACCCCTGATTATGGAGCCAGTTTGATACAAAAATCATCATTTTCTGGCCGCTGCAACACTGGGATGTGTCTGTGGCATTTCCCGAAGTTCTCGGGCATAATTTGAAGAGGAACAGGTCAGAAAAATTCCGACGGCGGCAGCTGAGGCTCCTGATCCACCTGCCACCCAAAAAGGGAATTCCCGGGAGAGGGGAGAAAACTGCGAGGATGAGAAAAACTCTGCTCTGAACCCCAGAGGTCACTGCACCCTCGTCTTACCCCGCGCTCAGTCCCAGGACAAGGGAAGAGCTGTTAATTGAGATGCAATCAGCAGCTGACTCATTAAAGGCGTTACAAACGCTGAACCCCAGCTCGGGGCAGATCCCGGTGCCAATTAAACCTCTCGTGTTTGATTTCCAGACTTTATTTAATAGGCAAAATGTTTATTTAATGGTTTTTAGGTGCTCCGGGCTGGCAAAATCTTTATTTAATGGGGTTTTAGGTGCTCCGGGCTGGCAAAATCTTTATTTAATGGGGTTTTAGGTGCTCCGGGCTGGCAAAATCTTTATTTAATGGGATTTTAGGTGCTCCGGGATGGCAATTTCCCTGCAGGCATAAAGGGCCAGGGAAGTGCCCTGCTGGATTCCAGGGCCAGACCCCCATGGGATTGGCAAAGTGAGGATTTGCCATTTTTCTCATTTTGCAATTGGAGGAGCTGCACTTCAGTTTTTTTCAGGTGTTTTAAATGAAGTTGTCCCTCAGACACACTGAAGAAAATATTTTTTAGCTCATTCCCTCCCTTTTTTTTTTTTTAGTTAATTAAATAGGAATGTCTGAAATCTTTGGTTTTTGTAGTGTTCAAGGGGCTTTGAGCAAGCTGATCTAGTGAGAGAAAACCAGAGAGGCTGGACTGGGTGACCTTTAGATGTCCTTCCCAATCCAAACCATTCCTTGATTCCATAATTCCTTGTTAAATTTAAAAAAAAGGAATAATTCTACCTGATAAATTCCCCATGTCCTGTCAGTTTTGCCCATGGCCTTTTCCAGCTTTAATGACACTGGAATTCTGTTATTTTAATTTTTTTTTTTTTTTTTTTAACTTTCAAAGGATGGAAAGCTGCTCCTGAGGAGTTTTATTGCAGAAACATTTGGAAAACCAAGTAAACTCAGGCTGGGCTCCTCCTCGGGGAGCAGCTTGGACCTGCCTGTGGGCAGATCAGCAGGTGAAGGGAAAAAAGGGGGAGAAAAGGGGCAAAAAAGGAAACCAGAAGGCTGCCGTGTGATGCAACAAAGTTTTAATGAGCAAGAAACGCCCCTTTGCAAAGCCAGAGATCACAGAAGGCGGAAAATCAGTTCCCGGACAATTTTGGGGAAAATCTGTTCCTGGATAATTTGGGGGAAAATCCATTCTCAGATGATTTTGGGGAAAATCCATTCCTGGATAATTTCGGGGAAAGTCCAGCCAAAGTCCTGCTCCGAGATGCCCTCAGGTGGCTTCTCCTGGCTGTTGTCCGAGGATATTGGTCATTGTGGGTGAAATCCATAGGGAATGGGCTGTCCCATGCTGGTCCAATAAATTGGGAATGGGCTGTCCCATGCTGGTCCAATAAATTGGGAATTCTGGAACAGGGAATGGGCTGTCCCATGCTGGTCCAATAAATTGGGAATGGGCTGTCCCATGCTGGTCCAATAAATTGGGAATTCTGGAACAGGGAATGGGCTGTCCCATGCTGGTCCAATAAATCGTGAATTCTGGAACAGGGAATGGGCTGTCCCACATCAGTCCAATAAATCAGGAATGGGCTGTCCCATGCTGGTCCAATAGATCAGGAATGGGCTGTCCCACATCAATGCCGTAGATCAGGAATGGGCTGTCCCACGTCAGTCTGATAAATCGGGAATGCCGGAACAGGCAGCGAGAGCAAACAACGAGGCGGCGCCGAACAAGAAGTAGGAGAAAGATGGGGAATGTGAAGAGGGCCCATGCTCGTGGCCGTGGATTTGGGCATTCCTGGGATTCCCCGGAGACTCGCGTGCCCTCAGCAGGGCCCGCAGGAGCCGCGGAGGAGGCGGCTGAAGCGGCGCGACGTGGAGGGGCCGCAGGAGCCGCCGGCCAGCGCCGAGATCCCGTATGCAGGGCGGGCGCCGTATCCCGGGAAAGGCGCGGAGCCGTAGAGAGCCCCGAAACCCTGGGAGCCCCCAAAAACCGGGGCTCCGGCAGAGCCCACCGCGGCCTGCTGCGGGAAGGAGCTGAGGATGGGGCCGGGGAAGGTGACCACCACGGGTGGGGGCTGGATGAGCGCGGTGGAGTCCGGACACTGCCGCACGCACGGCTCGTTGCAGCTGTTGGCCACGGGCTGCGGGCAGGAGATGCCACCAGTGGTGGGGCAGAGGTCGTAGCAGGACATTTCCTGGCAGGGGTGGAGGGTCCTGGAAGGCAGAGAAGGAGTTGCTGAAAGCTGAGGAGCTGTGGAAGGGGCAGGTGGAGGTTTGGGAGAGCTGGGAAATGGGGGAAGACATCCCCGGGGGAAAAAATGGGGTGGGATAGGAGCAGGTTTGGGGTTGGGATGGGATGGGAGATGGAAGTGGGATGGAGGTGGAAATGGGATGGGATGGAATAGGATGGGATGAGATGGAGATGGAGATGGAGATGGAGATGGAGATGGAGATGGAGATGGAGATGGAGATGGAGATGGAAATGGAAATGGGATGGGATGGAATAGGATGGGATGAGATGGAGATGGAGATGGAGATGGAGATGGAGATGGAGATGGAGATGGAGATGGAGATGGAAATGGAGATGGAGATGGAGATGGAAATGGGATGGGATGAAAATGGGATGGAAATGGGATGGGATGAAGATGGCACGGAAATGGAAATGGGACGGAGATGGAAAAGGGATGGGATGGAAATGGGGCAGGATGGAGATGGGATGATGATGGGATGAAGCAGATTGAAACAGGAGGGAGATGGGATAGGAAAGAATGGGGTGGGATGGACACGAGATAGGATGGAGATGGGACTGGATGAAGTTGGGGTGGGATGGAGGTGGGATAGGATGGAAGGAGCACAATTCCTTCATCAGATAAAAATACGGATTTAAAATACTTTTCCACCTGGATATCTGGCCATAAAAGCCTTTGGTTTAATGTATTTTTCCAGTAAAAATAGAAATAATTTTTTATTCACTGGATCAGAGCACGAATCTGCTTTCCTTCATTTTGGCTGTGGTGAAAATAACTAAACAATTAAATATTTTATATATATATACATATGTATGTATGTATGTATGTATATAAATGACTGGAATTAAAATAAACTCTTTCTTCAGCTGGATAGCTCAGGACATGGACAAATTTCCCTGGTTCATTCAAGGACTGAAATGCAGGAAAACTCAGCAATTTAAAGCTTGTGCCATCCTGAATTTTCATTCTGCTGTCAGTCCAAGAATGGCCAAATACAAATAACAGGAAAAAAAAATCCTAAATAAAAAATGCCTCAAATGGATTTGGCTTCTAAAGCCTTGCAGTAAAATACTTGTCAGGATACTGCAAAAAAAATGAAAATTTAAAGAATAAAAAGAAGAAAACAGGGAAAATAAAGCCCTGAAAATTAATGTAATAGTTGCAAACAGCAACTGGAATAAAAAATCAGCAAGCAAAGGCATTCTGGAGCTGGGAGAGGAATGAAAAGGCATCGGACTTACCGGATGGAGAGGAGAAAAGCAGGAGAATGATGGAAAAGCTCCCGCAGAGCTGCCGCTTTTATACAAACCCTGGGATGCCCCGGGGCTGAGCCGCCACCTCGGACGAGCCCAAATCCCTCCCCAAAGTGACGAAACTCTCCTGGTTTTGCAAAACCACCCTGAATCTCTGCCCAGCGCGTTCCAGCTGCCGGCTCCCTTTCATCTCGGATCCTGACGGAGCAGCTCCATCCCTCCCAGCGGGAATTAAATCCCATTTGCTGAGCCCTTCCTTCATTATCTCCATTAATGACTTCAGTCGGAGTCAGAACCTGCTGCCGTGCACAGGTTTGGGATCTGCGGCTCCGGATCTCGGCTCTCGTCACTTCTGCTCCCAGGTTTTGCAATGGAATGCTTGGAGAGGCGCAAGGAGCCTCCCGGTGGGTTTTGCACCGGCAGCCACAAACCTCGGGTCGTTGTGGGAATCGTGGATTTGCCAATTCCCAATTTCCCCCAGTGCAGAAAACATAATATTTTACTGCCTAAAACAGGGCTTAAATCAAAGTTTGGTTTGTTTGTTTTGTTGGGTTTTTTTCTGGAGGGATATCAGTGTTTTTTTCACAGATGAACATCGCCAGGTCCCACCTCAAACCCCATCATTTGCTGTGGATGAGTTATTAAATAAACACATTCGCACCAAAGTTACACTGAAACTGGGAGGTTCTTCCCCCCAAACTTCGGCATGTCCCCAGGGGATTACAGGAATAATTCCCCTCAAAAAGTGTCCAAATATTTTTTTGGGTGTGTTTTTAAGCAATTCCCTAACCCTCCTTAATAGTTTATGCTTGAAATGGGGTGTGATTATTGCAATATAAATACGTGCTTGTGTTCTAACAGCCCAGCATTTTGAAATGTAATTAGTCTTAAAATTATTATTAAAAATAAAACATTAAAAAAAAGTGTCCATGTGAACTCTTCCTGTTCCCTTCACCACCTCATGGCTTCTCACCTCAGTGGATTTTCTCGTCTAATTCAAGTTTTCATTTATTTGGGTGAGTTTCTTCTTCAGTGCTGATGTTTTAACTCACATTTTCTCTGTTTGTAGCCTGAACATCTGTGAGACAAAACACGGATCTGGATGGTTTAAAAAATATCTGTCATTTCCTCTGAAAAGTTCAGAATGGTTTTGCCCAAATCCAAATTCCAACAACACATAAAAGCTGCTGATTTCACAAGGAAGCCACCGAGGTTTTCAGCGATTTTTTATCTACCATGGGCGAAGAAGAAAGGAAAAAATCTTGCACCTTCAAGCAGATGAAAATGATGATTAACACCTGAGCCAGCATCATCATGCCAGCTAATGAGAGGCGAATAAATGAAGCAGCAGAATCCGCGCTGTCATTCTGAATGTATTTCATGGAACGTTACCAGGCGTGAACCTCGGCCAATTAAGGTGCTGAGATGAAAGAAACCTTTGGGTTGTAATTTGCGTTTCGTGCAGCGTCAGAATTTGAATCAACTCATAAACAGAAATATTGAGCAAAACCCTTTCGTCACCGCGGGGTGGCCCAGGTGTGATAAACGCGCTAATGGGAGCCTCGCAGGACGTACCAAAAGCCCCTCCTCGAAACCGCCTGCGATTTCACAGAATCACAGAGTTATTTCAGTTGGAAAAGAGTTCCAAGGCCACAGAGTCCAACTGGGGCCACCCCCAGCCTGGTCATCCAGACCAATGAACAGGAATTCCTCAGGCACCCCCAGGGGCGGCCACTCCAACCCTCCCAGGGCAGCCCCTTCCAAGGCCTTTTCAGGAGGAATTTTCCCAAGTTTCCAGCCCTGGCACAGCTCGAGGTCGTTCCCTCTTGTCCTGTCCCTGTTTCCTGGGATCAGATCCCAAATTCCCCCTGGCAGACCCCAAATCCCCCCTGGATCCCCCTTTTCTCCAGTCTTTGCCCCCCCAGCTCCCTCAGGATTCTCCATTCCCTTCTCCAGCTGCTCCAGGCCTGTTCCCATCCCTGGACATTCTCCAGCCCCTCAATGTCCCCCTTGCCATGAGGGGCCCAGAACTGGACACCGATTCTCCCATTTCCGTGAGATTTCCAAGCTTTTCCCCGTGTCCTTCAGAAGGGTCTGCCGGGTGATGGCCACGCTCGTGTCACCCGATGACCATCACATTTCCTGATGAGCAACTCAAGGACTGCCCTGACCCGAGGGTGGTGGCTCAGCCTGTCCCTTCCCTCCGGAAGCACCACAGGATCTCCGTTAGAGCCTGGTTTAAATGCTGCTTGAGGGCTCTTTTTGTAACCGGAGCTTTTCTTACTCTGCTCTTCACCACCACAGATTTTCTGACTGATTTATCAGGTCCTGGCAGGAGGTAGATAGATTTTTTCAGACTGATTTATCAGGTCCTGGCAGGAGGCAGACAGATTTTTTCAGACTGATTTTTCAGGTCCTGGCAGGATGTAGAACATCGACTCTGCCTGTCCTTTGGACACCACTGGGGAAGCTCTGGGTCGTGCTGGAAGTCATTCAATTTTGCAGCAGGTTTTGCCTTTTTTAGTTCATGTTTTCCCTTCAGTTTTCTGGTCAGAATGACTCTAAATGTGGTGATGTTCAACAAATGTTTTTGCTGCAGGAAAATGCGTACCCTGAGATCTTTTGGCAGCTGAACCAGATAAGGAAAACTCCCAGTGAGATAAGGATCTGCCTGAATCAGGAGGTGGCTTTGTGCTTTGCTGATGACATAAGAAGATAATGACATTTATGGTGCAGTGTTTTTGTTGGGTTTTAGGCTATTTATAAAGTACAGACACAAATTCCATTTCTATTTAATATATAAATAAATTAAACCCATGGTCTTGACGATCTTCAAGGCTCTTCCTACCCAACTCAGTGATTCCATGACCACTCATGAGGTCCTTGTTGTGCATTTAAAGGAGTTGCCTCTGCACATGGGGCTCAACTTGTAGAGGAAACTTCTGATAACCTTTGGCCACCATGCTGTGACCACGTTGTAATTCCACAAATGCAATTTACTGAAATTGTAAATTCGTGGGTAAAAGGCTCTCCATGGAGACTTTCCCCTCTGGGCAGGGTTTGCTCAATGTTTTTGCAGCCTCATGCAGAGCAGAGAGCTTTACCCAGCGAGGTTGGCAAACTCAGGGTGGGTGAGGACACAAAAGCCCAACACAAGGATTTTCAGTGATGCAACAGTTTTAATGAGAATCAAAAGAACACAAACAACATGGTAACATCAGGACTGTAAATACAGGCAGAGCTTGAAAGACACTTCAGTCTGTCACTGCATTCAGCCACAGGGTGATAAAGAAGATAACAAGGAATTGAACTCAAGGAGGTATCAGGACAGAATTTAAAGGGAAGAAAAATCTGCATTTTGCTTTGCCCAGAGGGTTTTCCGCAGGGTTTAGCAGGAGCCCCAGCGGCCGTACCAGGAGGAGTAGGGGCTGCAATAGCCAGAGCCAAAGCCTCTGCCATACAGGCCCCGGTAGCCCCCACAGGACCCCAGACCCCCATATCCATAGAGACCCCCGTAGCCCAGGGATCCATAACCCCCATAGCCATAGAGACCCCCATAGCCCCCGGAGCCAAATCCCCCATATCCATAGAGACCCCCATAGCCCAGAGATCCAAATCCCCCATAGCCCAGGGAGCCGTAGCCCCCATAGCCCCTGGAGGCCCCCGAGGCTGCGAGGACGGGAGCTCCAGCAGATCCCACCACGGAATCCTGCGGGAAGGAGCTGAGGATGGGCCCGGGGAAGGTGACCACCACGGCGGGAGGCTGGATCACGGTGGTGGAGTCGGGGCACTGGCGGACGCACGGCTCGTTCCCGCTGTCGGCCAGGGGCTGGGGCCGGAGGGCGCCGCAGGCAGCGGAGGGGTACAGGTCGTAGCAGGACATCTTGTAGGGGTTGGAGGTCAGCGGACACTGGGGAGTGAGCAAAAGGCAGAAATTCAATGGTTAAAAGATTTCACAGTTGGACATGTGGATGAAAATAATTGTTATGTCTCAAGTTTTGGTTGTCCTTCCTTCTCGTCAGTGCTTTTGTAAATCTCTGAGCTGTCATCTCTCCTGGGGTCTCATTCCTAATTTCTTGTACTTCATTCCCACCCATAGAAAATTCTTATTGGCTGAACAAACCTTCTGCAAGGTTTTGGAAGCTGCTTTGGTTTCTAATTCTAATTTTTTCTAATTTCTACTAAGAAAAAAGAATGATTTTACCATTTTGAACTTATGAATGTCCAGCAACAACTAAAAATAAAGCCATCGCAAAATAACCCAACTATTAAGAATCTTAGAATCCTTATGGATGATCCCAACCTTGATTAAGGCCAGCAGAAAAGAGAGACTGGAATTTTCCGAGGGAAAATTCCAAGGGAAGAGATCCCTTAGAATGGTGCTTACCTTTCTCACGGTGCTGAATGAAGCGAGGGAGGCGAAGTGAAGAGCCCCAGGTTGGGAGAGCTTTTATACCATTCCCAAGATCCTGGGGAACATCTAAGGTGCAATTTGGGGATGTGCATAATTGGGACAAACCTCAAATGAATGTGACACGTAGCTCCTCAAAGTTCTGCTGACTCTTTGTTTATTTGCTGGTCCGAAGTCTCGTGAAATGTGATAGGTGTGTTTCATCACTGAGCCCTCTTTCATCTGGAATGGTGACAAGTCATCCTCGTTCCTGTTATCATTCCACTCACAGCCCTGGCGTTGCAGCAGGAATTATCCCAAGCTCTTCCAGAGCTTCTCCATCGTTAATGGCAAAACCTGTCTGCTCGCCTGGGGTCACCCCATGTGCAGAGCTTTTTCCATTAAAAAACAAAATACCTGGAGAAAAAATTATTTAGAGCAACTTTGGGGTGGTAATTTTTATTATTATTACTCTGCTTAATGCGAGAACAATATGGAACCCAAAGGGAGGCATGGAAATCATCCTGTGGTGCTTAAAAGGTTTTTGTTGGAGAATCTTGGAATTATTTGGGTTGGAAAAGCCCTCCAAGACCATCAAGTCCAAGCTGTGGCCGACCCTCACCCAAGGTCATTCCCTGTTTTCCTGTCCCTTGTTCCCTGGGACCAGAGCCTGTGGTTGCCCCATCCCTGGAATTGTTTTTGAATAAAATACGGTTCATGAATTTCCGGGATTTATTCAGAATTTTTTATTTCAAATTCTTTTTCATTGGGAAAAAACCTGAAGGGGCATAAACCTCCAGTATTTGCCCTTGAACTGATGATACCAAGGACGCAAATATCTTGACTGAGGTGTTTGAATGTGATGTCATTCCATAATTGTGAGGCACCTAAATCCAGCCCTGTGCCTTTAATCTACTGTACCATCAATAGGATTTGCATGGACTTGCTCCCTGGCAGCTTGAAAATATTATTGTCCAAAAGCCCCTGGCCCCCAAAGGCTGAGAACCCCACCTCAACATTTAGGGATCCCCTGTGGCGTGGAGTCTGCAATATTAAAGTGGCCCACCCATAAACGAGGCAAGAAGGAGCCTTTGTGTGGCACGTTCCAAATTCCTGATTGTTCCCTCACCCCAGAAGTTTCCAGCTCAGCCCTTTTTGGGATTTATGACTTGTGTATCACAGGAGCTCATGAATTCCTAAGAACACGAGGCAATAATTCAAAGCATTGTGTCATATTTTGACTTTTGCACCAGATGATCCATTTTTTCCTAAAAAATCCCACATTTCCTCAGGCCCGTTCAATGGTCTCAGGTGCCACCTTTGACCAGAAAACATCGGACCCTCAACACCTGGAAAAAGTCTCTTCAGGACCTCCAATCCCTTTGTGGCTTTCGTTAACTTTGTGAATTCATTCCTTGTTTATCTCCCAAACCCAAACAAGCCTCAGGAGGACAAAGGTTCCTCTCTCTGTCCTCCATGGAACTCTGCGGACACGGCCAAAATTAAGAATTTCACTGTTTTTCCTGCTTAGAATTAAATTCCGGTGGAATTTGTGATTCTGACGAACCCATGAGCTGCTCTCCAGGTATTCAGATCATACCAAAAGAAGCTGGTTTGGTGATTCCTGATGTAATTCCAAGGAAGTGACAGGAATAATGCTGGGTGTTAATCTCCCCATAATTCGTCACAAGATGAAAGAATTCTCTATAATCTCAGGTGATGCTTAGATCATTATTACATACAAATTTGAAAGGCCTCATAAAAGCCAATAATGAACCCAACAATTTCATCATCCTGATGGTTGCATGAGTTTGAAATTGGGGCGGGCCAGAGATGCTGATCTGGTACCTCCAGCTGATATAAAAGCTCCTCTCTCTCCTCGCTCCTCCAAACGCTTCCCTTGACTTCTTGGAGACTTGGGTAAGTCTGAACCTTCTCCATTGCTCTTGGTGCATATTTTATTGTTGGTTTCAACTTGAGTTGATGTCCGACGTCCTTTCTGTTGGGCGAATCTGCGTGGACTTGGGAAAGATCAAGGACCTTTCTGTCCTTCTGGCGTGTGAAGCTCTTGGTGTCAGGAACTCCAGACCTTGGAGCAACTGGACAGGGCTCTGGGTCAGCTGAGGCGCTGGATCCACTCCCCTATGGAGCCAGGCTGGAAGAGCTGGGAATGCTCAGCCAGGAGGAGAGGAGGTTGTGTGGAGACCTCAGGATCTGCAGGGGCTCCAGGGAGGCTGGAGAGGGACTTCCCCCAGGAGCTGCAGGGACAGGACACAGGGAATGGGGTCAGACCAAGAGGGGAAATTTAGGTTGGATGTTGGGAAGAAATATTTCCCTGTGAAGGTGGGGAGGCCCTCACACTGGATATTCCATGGACTCTCCAACCCTGGGAGTGTCCAAAGTCAGTTGGGACGGGGCTTGGAGCAACCTGGGATATGGGAGGTGTCCCTACCCATGGAGGGGGTGGGACTGGATGATCTTAAGGGTCTCTTCCAAACCAGGCAATTCCAAGATTCTCTGTTTAGCTCTAAATAACCCCTGCAAAGAGCAGGGAGTTGGACTTGAGCCTTTTGAGTCACTTCCAGCTTGAGGAAGCCTGTGATTCTCTGATCCTCATTTTGATACGCTTAGCCCATCTCAACATTTGCATAAAAGGCTCAGGGTTTGACAAGGATGCTACCCCTGCAGCCCTTCACACATGATAAAGCCATTTGTGTCTTGCTTCCACAAATCCTCAGGCTCTCCTACACCTTCTTGCTTTCAAGCTCCTCCTCAGAACTCTGTTAAGGATTTACAGAACATCCTTGGAGATTTGTTCTTTATGGTCTTGTCAAATGCCTTTCTGGGAAGGCCAGGAGCTCACAGTCCTATAATCTTTTGTTCCCTTGACTCTCAGCAAAATTGGGATGAGTGGGAAGATGAAGCTACTGTAATTAAGTTCTCTATAAGCTCCATCTCATGCAAACCTGCTGAACCCAAATCTGAGTTTTCCTAATGACTCATCCAATGACCTTGGACAAAGTCACTTCTCTCTGGCTGCTTTTGCTTCCCGGGTTTCAGTTTAATGTGGAGAAATCATTCATAGTTCTCTGCAGAATGTTACAAGGGACAAGGTTTTTAGAACATTCCCCACTTGCTCTTGTGTGTGGACACCCTTGAGAGAATTTTTGGAAAAAAAACGCTTTTTGAGAAAAAGAGAGCACCGAGATTGCAAAGTTCTCAGAACACTCTACCTGTTACTTTAATTTAAATTGCTGAATTTTGAACTCCTTGTCTTCTTTTTCAGCCTGTGTTGACCTCCAACCCCTACAAGATGTCCTGCTACGACCTGTACCCCTCCGCTGCCTGCGGCGCCCTCCGGCCCCAGCCCCTGGCCGACAGCGGGAACGAGCCGTGCGTCCGCCAGTGCCCCGACTCCACCACCGTGATCCAGCCTCCCGCCGTGGTGGTCACCTTCCCCGGGCCCATCCTCAGCTCCTTCCCGCAGGATTCCGTGGTGGCATCTGCTGGAGCTCCCGTCCTCGCAGCCTCGGGGGCCTCCGGGAGCTATGGGGGATTTGGCTCCGGGGGCTATGGGGGATTTGGATCTCTGGGCTATGGGGGTCTCTATGGCTATGGGGGTTATGGATCCCTGGGCTACGGGGGTCTCTATGGATATGGGGGCCTGGGGTCCTATGGGGGCTACCGGGGCCTGTATGGCAGAGGTTTTGGCTCTGGCTATTGCAGCCCCTACTCCTCCTGGTACGGCCGCTACGGCCGCGGCTTCTGGGGCTCCTGCTAAACCCTGTGGAAACATTCCCGAGTAAGGAATCACTGGCAATGGAGAGATACAGTCCTGGCCCCAGAGGAGGTGTCGTGACCACGGCCACCCCACGCCGGTGGAGCTGGAAACACACAACTCCTCCTTGATTCCTTCACCTTCTACTTGTCATCTTCTGGGCTTTTTCCTTGACTGTGTGTGTGTAATATGTGGGATGAAACAATAATTTATCTTCTTCTAAAACACAACTTCACTGTCCAACTGGAGAAGAGCAACCATGGAAGGAGTTGCCTGTGATCTGATGTTCTTCATACTCTGCAATGTTTTTCTGTGAATGCTTTTTTTTCATTAAAGTGATTCTGTTCTGCAAAAATACAAATGAAGTTTTAGTTTCAATTTCTCTGGCTGTGGGTTTGCAACACGTCTCTCTGTAGAGGGGGGGCAGGGGGGGAATACAAATCCTTACAATGGGCTGAGGTTCGGACTTCAGAACCACCTGGAATGTCTTAGCTGGGAGTGAAGTCAGTCACTGTTCCTTGGTCCAGAATTTGGGAGCAGGAATCCTCCCTCCCCAGCTGTGCTGGGGCACAGCAATAACAGTGCAGAGTCATGGACTCATGGAATGGGGTTGAAAGGACCCCAAAGATCTTCTTCTTCCACCCCCCACCACGGGCCGGGACACCTCCTGCTAGACCAGGTTGCTCCAGCCTGGCATTGGACACTTCCAGGGATGGGGCAACCAGAGATTCCCAGGAAAACCTGTGCCAGGGCCTACCCACCCTCACAGGGAAAGATTTCTTCCCAGTATCCACCCTGGATTTGGCCTCTGTCAGTTTGAATCCATTCTCCCTTGTCCTGTCACTCCAGTTCCCAATGAAAAGTCCCTCTCCAGCTTCCCTGTAGATCCTGGAAGGTGGAATCTCACCAGAGCAAGAAGAAGGGTGGATTTGCTCACAGGTTAAGGTATTTTCTACCTTTTAATTTTTCCAGATACCATTTCCCCAGGTTCTCTCTGCTCCAGCTATTCTTGCTGGAGCGAATGAATCCTTGAAGGAGCTGCTTTTTTGTCAAAAAACATCCAGACAAATAATGTTTGCATTTCATGGTTATTTAGAAATGCATTTCACGATTATTCAGAAAAATTTCAGATTTCAAAACTCCACTCTGTGGCCCAGAAAACTTTATTTAAAGATTTGGCAGGAAATTGATTTAACTTTTTGCCAAGGTTGTTCCTGAGGACAGAGTTTAAATATTTGACGAGGAAATATTTGAGTCAGAACACGAAGCTCAAAGAGATGAAAGCTTTACCTGGAAGAATTCACACGGAAATTTAATTTTCCCTGTTTTTTGGGGCAGGACATTTATCTCCATGGTTTGGGGACAGGTTGGATGAAGCTCTGAGCCACCTGGGCCGGTGGGAGGTGTGCCTGCCCGTGGCAGGGTGTGGAATGAGATGAGCTTTAAGATCCCTGCCAACCCCAACTGTTGGAAAGGATGAAAGTTTGACAAGTGTCACCCTGGTTTTTTAAGATTTTCTAGGCCTTCTGATGTTGACATTCTTGTGGTGAACTTTCTCAGACACTTCCTGTAAATAACCGATTGTTTTGTCTTCTTTTATGGAGGAGGAGAAAATGGATGGACTGTTGTGTCATTGGAGAGGTGTCACTGTCGCCCTCCAATCCGCTGTCACTTTTGGAAAAGTATAAATGTTGGAGTCAGAAAATAAACTTCCTCTTTTCTCCCTTCGCCTTGAGAACGGTGCTGTGCTTGTGTTCTTTCGTGTCCTATAGTGACAGACAAGAAAGCCTCACAGATATGTATGCTTGGCAGAAATATTTTTAAATGTAGAATCTGAAGAAGGAATGGAGATGGAAGCAAGTTTTATATAGAAAAAAAACAATTGCTGAGCCAGCCTCACTGGATAACAAAGGAGGCAAAGGGTGTGTTAGTTAGAAGGGGTTTTTATGACTTAGAACAAAGCATAAACCCACTCCAAACAAGAAGATGTTTTTACCAAGCAGGAAGAGAGCACAGGCAAACAAGGCAGCAAACGTTGTAAGTAGAAAAAAGGTCTCAGAATTTTCCACTGCAAGAAAACTGAAAAACAACTTCTGCCTTAAACTGTAATGTACTGACTGTTAGTGATTGGAGAACAGTAACATGAATATGGTAATTATAGTAGTTATGATGGGCTATAGGTAAAAGTTAAGGTATAGATTGGTTCTGCTGTATTAAGATGCTCAGCAAAGAAAAGTCTATAATGCCTTGTAACCAAAACGAATTGTAACCAAAACAAATGCATTATAAAATATGTAATGCAATGTAACCAAAACCAAAGGGTCTCCAGGCCTGCCTGCAGCTGGGGCTGACAGCTGTGGGCACAGCTCTGTCACACACGACCTGGACTGCTGTAACATCTTGGGTGGAACAAACTGCATTTTGGAGAGCTGCCTGCAGTCCCACATCCCTCTTTTTGGCTCTTACACCAAACATTCCATGATTCCAGGATGTTTTAGGCTGTTACTGACACCTGCACAGGTCAGGCTTCTCCAAAGGCAAATAACAGTGGTGAAAACAGGAGAAAAGACCACCAGAACATGGCAACTTTGATTCAGTAAAGTTTTATTGAAAGCAAGCAAAGCAATGCATTTGCAGAATCTCCAAGAAGCAAGAAGCTCTTCTCCAGCCAGAGGCAAATTCACATGTGATTGTTTGGGGTTCTCTTCCAAATCCCAGATGTTGATGTGAACAAACAGGACCCATTTGGAGCCCTTTTGTTCCACATTTACCCCAGACCACACAGAAATGGGGCAGAAGAAGCATTAAGGCAGAAGCTGAAAGAGGAGAAATCCAAAAGGGGCTGAACAGCTTCAAATCTGCAGTGTTGAGATGGAGCAGCAGTAGTTCCAAGCTCTTTGGCTGTGAAACCATCACATTTCATCTGTTGGTGAGACCTCTCTCGGGATTCTTCCCTCGGGTTTAGCAGGAGCCGCAGCTGCCACGGCGGTAGCGGCCGAAGCGGGAGGACCAAGGGCTGCAGGAGCCAAAGGATCTCCCAGAACCATACAGACCCCGGTAGCCCAGCGAGGAGCCCCCACAGGACCCCAGACCCCTGTAGCCCAGCGAGGAGCCCCCATAGCCCCACAGACCCCCATAGCCCAGGGATCCAAATCCCCCATAGCCCCCAGAGCCAAATCCCCCATAGCCCAGGGATCCAAATCCCCCATAGCCCAGGGACCCAAATCCCCCATAGCCCCCGGAGCCAAATCCCCCATAGCCCAGGGACCCAAATCCCCCATAGCCCAGGGACCCAAATCCCCCATAGCCCCCAGAGCCAAATCCCCCATAGCCCAGGGACCCAAATCCCCCATAGCCCCCAGAGCCAAATCCCCCATAGCCCCCGGAGCCAAATCCCCCATAGCCCCCGGAGGCCCCCGAGGCTGCGAGGACGGGAGCTCCAGCAGATGCCACCACGGAATCCTGCGGGAAGGAGCTGAGGATGGGCCCGGGGAAGGTGACCACCACGGCGGGAGGCTGGATCACGGTGGTGGAGTCGGGGCACTGCCGGACGCACGGCTCGTTCCCGCTGTCGGCCAGGGGCTGGGGCCGGAGGACGCCGGAGCCGCCCGTGAGGCCGGAGCCGCCCATGGAGCACAGGTCGTAGCAGGACATCTTGTAGGGATGGAGGTTATTCTGTGGAAAGTGTTAATTTGTATTAATTTTAAAGGAATGGCAAACTTTAGGCTGTGCTGAAGCAGTCCAAGGGTATTAGTAATAAATCTGGGAAGTAAATGTGTTTCCTTTGCTTGTTTTTCCTATGGCTGTGTTCTTCAGGCTACTCTTGACTTCAGTGCAACACAGTCTGTACTCTTCAGTTGTATCTTTGAATTTCCAGACCAGATAATTTCATCAGCATTACATTACTCTTAGCTGATGATTTTACTCAGATTTTATCTTTCCTGCTAAAAACTCAGCAACACTCTGAGTTTTGTGGCTACCAAATGTAGCCACATATACAGGTTATTCTTTATCTCCTAAAATACAGACAAGGAACCCTTTGGAGTGCTAAAATAATACAAGTTTGGGGTTCAGTACCACTCAGTGACTCTCTCTCTTAAAAGACATAGAGATAAATGAAAAATCAAACACCAAATATCCTACAGAGCACCGGCAGCCTGACCCCAACCACATTTCTTGACTGGAAGTTCAGTTTAGAGAAGTTCGAGACAAAAGTGTCTTACCTGGTTCACGAAGGCTGAACAGGTGAGAGAAGTGGATGGGAGGACCTGGTGCAGACGCCTTTTATAGAGCTCCCTGCTTGCCCACAGGGCACTGGGCACCTGATGCACTGGCTCATAATTAGGTCCCAATCCCAAATTGCAGGCCACATAATTCCCCAAAGTGCTGAAATTGTCTTTGCTTATTGCTGGTGCACTCCAACCCCACACATAGCGTGAGCTGCACATTCCACCCCAGACCTCTATTGTCTCCGGGCTTTATGCGGGGAATTATTTTTTATGATCCCATGGCTTTCCTTAGCGTTAGGGGAGGAAATAAAGCTGACTTGATTTATTTATGAGTCCCTCATAGTTAGGATGACTGGAGGACACTCATGGTTTTGTCCAGGCAAAGGTCCCTGAGTGAGATCACAGGGGACATGGAGGCAATGGAGTTTCTTTTAGGGACTCAAATGAGAACTGGGGACAAATAACAAAGGAAAAAACTTTGGTTCTGCAGGCTCAGCATTTCCCCCTCCACCCACTCAAGGCAAGGCAAACACAACAGTCAGGAGCATCTTTGAATAGACTTTGTACCATAAAATGCTATCATGGAATGGTTTGGGTTGAAAAAGACCTTAAAGATCATCCAGGGACACCTTCCATAGACCAGGGTGCTCCAAGCCTTGTCCATCCAGGCCTTGGACACTTCCAGGGATGGGGAATACACGGAATATCCTGTGCCAGTGTGTCCCCACCCTCACAGGGAACAATTCCTGCCCAATATCCCATCTAAACCACCTCTCTGTCAGTTTTAATCCAACCCCTCTTTTCCTGCCAATTCAACCCTTAGAAGAAGTCTCTCCCCATGTTCCTTTTCAAACTCTCCTCTGGTTCTCTTTCAGTCCCTGGAAACAGAAATATTTCACCTGGCAGCCACAATTCCATGGAAATTGAGTTTTCTCAGTTGTTTCATCGAGCTTTCCTTTCCTTTTGCATGTTTTCCCCTCCTATTCTTACATGTCAGAGACACAACATTCTGTGTATTAAATAAAAAGGAAAAACAGATTTTATTCTTAAGGTCAAAGACAGGAAGGTCAATGTTATAAACCAAGAGCTGATTATGGGAGAAACTCAAGTGGCCTCAATTTATGCATTTTAATGAGATAATCTTATAATTGTGGGGTTTACACCCAGGCAGAGATTTTATATAACTCTGACACAGTAGGAATAAGTCAGTAATGGGTGTTCAGGAGGTGCTTGAAAATCCTTTGGAGCGTTCTTGTAAAACTTCAACATGAATTTTTTTTCCAGGATAATGGCTCAGGAACTCCCCATGTGTATCTCCAGATCTGAAAAAGCTCATAATTTATAAATAATACATGGTGTGAAGATAACCATGTGGGTGATTATGATAACGATGATAATGATAGAGTAGGATGATCGTGGTGTAAACAGAGAGAGAAACCTCAGCAAATCCAACATTTGCTTTTCCCAGCAGATTCTTGCCTTGTAATTGCTCTGTGCTGAAAGACACAACAAGGACAGCATTAGGTGCAAGATCCTCTCTAAAAACAAAGGGGTTTTATTTCCACTACAGCTACATTTGGGATTTCTATATAGAATTATGGAATGGTTTAAAATTGGCAGGGACCTCAAAGACCCTCTTGTTCCAACCCCTGCCATGGGCAGGGACAGCTTCGACTGTCCCAGGTTGATCCAAACCGGCCTTGAACACTTCCGGAGATGGAACCTTCTCAATAAAACATAAATTTGATTATTAATTCAATGTACACTCTGATTATTTTGAGCTTTCCATTCTAATCCTTAAAATCATAAATATCTCTCCCTTCAGAACTAAACTCAGGTTTAAACTGTGGCTTAAGGGTCGGAAAAAACATAAGACTTTTCTGGATATTTGTGTCCCCAAACCATTCTAAGAGTTTCATAATTTCTGTAAATGTCTGAGCACAATTGTCTTATAAGACAGGACAAAAATATTTGCGTGTAAATGGCTCAGTACATGTTGTCACCCCAGAAACCTGACATGAATTCACGAATCATGTTTTAGGATGAAAGATGCACCAATTTCATCCATCAGCGTTCCAGATCAAAGGACCTCGCGTGACGTAAGGCGACATTTGAAATCAAGAATAAACACAAAGAGCGGCAATTTCATCACTTTGAGGAGCAATCAATAAAAAGAAATGTTCTGTGTCAACTAATGAGCTCCTCTGAGCCCTGAGGCAAGTCTGAACTGTATAAAAGCTGTCTCCACTTGGGGTTCTCCCAAACGTCTTCCCTTCACTTGTTCTTCTCGACGACTTGGTAAGTCTGGAGCTGCTCTTTGCTGCTTCTGGAATTGCTCTTTGCTGCTTTTGGAATCTCTCTTTGCTGTACAATTCATCCGGGGCGCTCTCTTCCATTGGGAACTCGTAGGCAAAGTTTTAGGTGAAGAGATAAACCTTGCAAAAACCTTATGGAAGGCTGCTCTCTGCTTTCGAGGCTGGAGTTCCTTATCAGAAAATTCTGTTGGATGCTGGGTCGCCTTCACCAGTTGTATCCATAATGTGAAAGGTTCAGGGTTTATTCCTATCCTCTGTTTGGTTAAGTGGGTGACTGGAAATTATTTGGAAAGTTTAAATCTTCCTGGTTCACAGGGAAATGTTGAGTTTAGAGGCAAACCTGCCATTAGATCCAGTTTGTTCTATTCCAAATCAACAGAAATGCTTTTAATTCAAGATAAATGGGCATGAACACCCCAAGAGACTGGCTTGGAGTAGGACACAGAGAAGAATTGAGAACTGTTTAAAACGCCCTGTATTCGATTTATTTAAGATTAAAAGGGATCCTGGAGAGAACTTAAGGAGCTGAAACATGAAGCGCTGGGTTTCTCCAGGTTAATGAGGGCAAGTGGTTTGGTGGGAGAATTTTTCAAAAGAGTTCATAGCCCTAAATCAAAATTCTGGGATGTTAAGCTCATTGTAGGGCTCTCAAAGCCCTGATTCAATGTTTGGAAATTTGGGACAACCATCTTTGTAATTCCCTTGTAATGGTCTCTTTCAAGAAGCTACCGAGCAAATCTGAAGAGACAATGAGTTATAATCCCTGTTTAGACAAGGATCAGCACAAAGGAGATCAGTGGGAATGAGGAGCCGGAGCCATGAAATCCTGAATAACAACACGCTCTACTCCTGGAGCAGACTCCCACTCCTTGTTGATCCCCTGACTCACCAAAGTGCCCCAGCAAATCATTTTTGCTCTTACAATTTAAGAACAAATAATTGTTCTTATCCAATTTTCATCTTTAAGAGACATGGGGAAATTCCAGTGCTTCAAAGCTCCCCTGCCTGGGGAAAAGCAGCCAGCTCCAGAGCCTTTTTCTCTTTGTAAATAACATCTTGTACTTGCTCCAATCAACCCTTGCAGAATAACCTCCATCCCTACAAGATGTCCTGCTACGACCTGTGCTCCATGGGCGGCTCCGGCCTCACGGGCGGCTCCGGCGTCCTCCGGCCCCAGCCCCTGGCCGACAGCGGGAATGAGCCGTGCGTCCGGCAGTGCCCCGACTCCACCACCGTGATCCAGCCTCCTGCCGTGGTGGTCACCTTCCCCGGGCCCATCCTCAGCTCCTTCCCGCAGGATTCCGTGGTGGGATCTGCTGGAGCTCCCGTCCTCGCATCCTCGGGGGCCTCTGGGGGCTATGGGGGATTTGGCTCTGGGGGCTATGGGGGATTTGGGTCCCTGGGCTATGGGGGATTTGGCTCCCTGGGCTATGGGGGATTTGGATCCCTGGGCTATGGGGGATTTGGCTCTGGGGGCTATGGGGGATTTGGATCCCTGGGCTATGGGGGATTTGGCTCCAGGGGCTATGGGGGATTTGGATCCCTGGGCTATGGGGGATTTGGATCTCTGGGCTATGGGGGTCTGTGGGGCTATGGGGGCTCCTCCCTGGGCTACGGGGGTCTGGGGGTCCTGTGGGGGCTCCTCCCTGGGCTACCGGGGTCTGTATGGTTCTGGGAGATCCTTTGGCTCCTGCAGCCCTTGGTCCTCCCGCTTCGGCCGCTACCGCAGTGGCAGCTGCGGCTCCTGCTAAACCCGAGGGAAGAATCCCTCAACTCGGCAAACGACACCAGTGGATCCTCACCTGAGCTCCTGACGAAGGGGCAAAGCTTCAGAACTTCAGATCATGGAGACAGAACCCCTCTAGAAATTCTCCTTTTTGTTTCCTCCTTCCATCATCCGGTCTCCTCTTCCCTGCCCCTTCCTGTGGCCAAATGTGCGGCTCCACCATCTGCTGGCTTCTCCCTGGAACTGCTGCCTCCTGCCACAAGGCTGAGGGAGCAGCTCTAGTGAGGAACAACCTGCTTGTCTTTGCCTCCCATGTCCTTGTCCCGAGGCATCTTCCCTTCCCTTGCAATAAAAAAATCCTGCATCCAACACCTGCCTTTGTTTTTTCTGAAAATTCAAATTTTCCAGAGTGGGATTCCTCCCCATCAGAACCAGGCTGAGATGCTTCTGGTCAGACCTGCAGCTGAGAGTCCTCTCTGCCTTACACTGATTATTCCAGTTGTCAGACTTCCAGTAGTTATTCCAATTATTTCCATCCAGTTTGGCGCTGGGACAGGGAACTGTCACATCCCCAAGGCTGCCAGAGCTCAAGGACAGCGGTCTCAGGCACAGCGTGGGATTCCTGGGGTGTCTGTGCAGGGCCAGCAGTTGGACTCAATCCCCATATGGCCCTTCCAATCCAGGATATTCCATAGTTCTTTTTTTTAAGTCGTTAATTTAGTGCTGGAATTCCTTTTAATTTTACATCTTCCAAGCGATGTGTTAGAAATCATCCAACTGCCTTCAAAGACAGAGCTAAAAAATACTGCCTGAAGTTCTGCCAAAGCATGTTCTGAAAAGGAATGATAGGAGGAAGGTGAACAAAGGGAAACAATTTTTGAGATAGGTATCTGATGAGCAAAGATGAGGCACTACCTTCTCTTTTTTCATTAATCACTGCCGTGATAGTTGCCTCAGGGGAGGTTTGGCTGAACCTGTCAGCAGGTGAGGCAAAAAGAACATGATCTGATGCATTAGAGAGGATTTACCTCTTCCTTCACCGGGACTCTTTCAAAGAAATTATCTTGATCAGTGTCAAAGAACAGCAAATCTTATTTTTCACGGGTAATTTCAATATTCTTCCTTGTATTGGACGGCTTCTGTCAGATGGCCATAAGCAATAAATTGAACTGGAAATTAGTCCATGGTACCTGCGAATGCTGCTTTTATTTTCACAAAACAAGAATTAATTTTTATGGGTTTACAAACCCTTATTTGAGAATATATTGACCAAAAACCCCACAGAATTGTTTAGGTTGGAAAAGATCTCTGAGATCATCCAAGCTGTGCCGGATGCCCACCTGGTCACCAAGCCCAACACCCAGGAATTCCTTGGACATCTCAAGGAATTCCAAACCTTCCTGAGCCCCTTCCAAGGCCTGACTGCCCTTTCCAGGAGGAAATTCCTGTGTCCAACCCGAACATCCCCTGCTGCATCTCCAAATCTCTCCCCTGGCACGTTCTCCTCTCTCTCCTTGCTTCATCCTCCCTGTCCCCTTTCCTCTCATCCAGCTCCTGGAACAACTTTCCAAAACGCCGATGCTTTTCCCTCCGTTTCTCTTCTGACCTTTGCTTCCCCCTGCAGCCTCCAAGAGGTGCTTGGGTGTAAATCATGAGCCCAGCCGAACACCTGATCTGTGACTGCCAAATTTCACCCGATCCTCTCAGCCAGGCAGTGCCAGGCAGGGAGCAGCCTAATTAGCTGTTGTGTCAGACAAGTGCTCAGCCCAAGATAACGCCCCTGAAGAAAGTCATTAACACTTAGGGAACAACGATTACACGGCTTTAATTTGGGCTGGATGCCTGCTCAGGGTGAGCTCATGTCTGATTGCAAAATCCAGCAAGGGGCTGACCTTTCTCTCAGTGTCTGCTCGGGAGTTCTGGGGTGGAGGGAGTTCACTCCATTCGTTACTCAAGGATCCCGAAAAAACCTCTAATTATTCATCTGCATTCCTGGCATTGGCACATCTTTTGGGAGCCCTGATAACAGGAAGCTGAGTGGCACCAAGCCGAGGGAATCAGAGTTTCAGACTGGAAAAACGGGGTGGCTGAACTGCTGGGAGCAGCAGTTATGGAGTGACCATCATGGGACAGGGCAGAGCCGGGTGCCTGCTGACTGCAGGGAAAGGAGGTGGTGCAATGGCAAGGAAACTTCCCTGTGCCACCTTCCAGGAGCCACTTCAGCATCCCAGGAACCAGGAAAACACCTCCAGCATCATCGAGTCCAACCCAGGACCGATCCCCACCTTGTCAGCCCAGGGCACTGAAGGTCGCCTGCAGTTGAACCCTCTGAACCCTCTGAGCCACTACTGGTTCCAGTGACCACTGGTTCCAGTGACCTCTGCTTGAGTCCCCACACCTCTCACAGTCACAGTCACGCAAGGATTTCTCACTGCCTTGACCCCAGGTTTTCCAAGCAGAGTCTCAGACCTCTAGATGCTTAAAATAATTTAAATGATGGTGCAAAAAGAGAATACCAGCTCAAGATGGTGCCTCCAAGGAGGGACAAACAAAGGGCATGTTGGGATTTTGTGCCCTCAAAGCTGGGGGACATCATCTCCTGCTGGAACAATGAGTGTGCCAGAGGTCCCTGTGACCTTTACACACTCTGGAGTGAATACACTGAAAATAAAAAATACCCAAGAGTCATTGTAACAGAAGCAGAAGTTGTAAAACCAACGTAAGGAGAACATCCAATTTCGCTTTCACTGCAAACATGCCCATGCCTGTCAGACAGACAAACTGAATCCAGGAAAAAATATTGGAATTAATCCTGAGTAAACCAAAGGGTAGAAGATGAAGTGATACAAACAAAGCGGAAGTCAACTGACCTCTCCAAGAGGTAAAAATCGTATGATATGATACGCCCTCGTGAAAAATGGAGGGAGCAGAATCTACCCTCAAGTTGAGGAGGGAACAAAATTCCAGAAAAATAAACAGAGAGACAGGAGATGGATGCAGGAAAACTTTATTTAAGCCAAGAAGGGCAGGAGGGGCAGGGAGAGGGAGGGTGGTCAGGCCGGAGGCAGGCCGGGTGTCACGGGCCGCAGGAGGCCGGGGCAGCTTGTGCAGAGCTCAACTCCTCCATGCTGGGCTGAGGCGGCGCCAGGGCCTTTGGGGCTGTTGCTGGCGGCTCTAGCAGGGCCCCCAGGTGTCCCAGAGCTTCTTGCTGTAGCGGGGCAGGGCGCAAGGGCTGCAGGCGGGAGCAGCGTAGGCTCTGCCAAAGGTGCAGAGGCCGCCCGAGGCCTGGGTGGCGCCGGCGCCGTAGAGGCCGCCCAGCCCCAGGGAGCCGCCAAAGGCCGGTGCTCCGGAGGAGCCCACCACGGCCTGCTGGGGGAAGGAGCTGAGGATGGGGCCGGGGAAGGTGACCACCACGGGCGGGGGCTGGATGAAGGCAGACGAGTCGGGGCACTGGCGGGCGCACAGCTCGTTGCAGCTCTCAGCGATGGGCTGGGCACAGCCACGCTGGTCCTGGGCGGGCACAGCTCAGCGCTGCTCTTGGGGGGGCACAGGTCGTAGCAGGACATCTTGGAGAGGATCCCAGGGTGCTCTGCAAGAGAGGGCAGCCATGGCAGGAGAGCAGCCCAGGGCAGCGCCCGAGCCACAGGGGCCGGGGCTGGAGCAGGGAGCCCCCAGCAGAAGCGCTGGCACACTTACCCTTGTTCCTGAGGAGGAGAAGGTGGCCAGGGCAGTGCTTGGTGCAGTCTGGCCCAGGCAGGGCTTTTATAGCAGCCCCAGCATTGCTCAGCTCCAGCCTGGCCAATCTGCACAGGGGACACTCCCTGCTGCTGCTGCTGCTGCTGCTGCTGCTGACACCAGGGCTGTGTGGCCCCTGCCCCTCCCTGAGTCAGCATCCCCCAGGTGCCAGCCCAGCACATCCCACTGCCCAAGGGATCTTGTCCTTCCTGCCACCTCAGATCCTTGATAAATGTAATGGCATCCAGGAATGGGCTCCAGGAACATCTTTAATGGTCCAAAGTGTTGGGGCAGGGATGGAATCATGCTGGGCCAGATGGACATATCTCCTTTTTGCCCATGTAGATCAGGCCTGACAGGAGAGGTCTTTGCTCTCAGTCTCATTGAACCCCCTTGGCAGTGACAGCTAACACATTGGGTCTGGTTCTGCGGGGCTGTTCTGTGCTGCACAGATGCCCTCCATGGTGAAGGCTCCTGAAATTCCTGCCCCTGATGCACCAGCCCCTGACAGCCGTTCCTGGAGCCCATTCCTGGGTGCCATCCCTGTTATTGAGTCCCTCACGTGGCAGGAAGGACAAGATCCCTTGGGCAGCGGGATGTGCTGGGCTGGCACCTGGGGGATGCTGACTCAGGGAGGGGCAGGGGCCGCACAGCCCTGGTGTCAGCAGCAGCAGCAGCAGCAGCAGGGAGTGTCCCCTGTGCAGATTGGCCAGGCTGGAGCTGAGCAATGCCGGGGCTGCTATAAAAGCCCTGCCTGGGCCAGACTGCACCAAGCACTGCCTGGCCACCTTCTCCTCCTCGGGAACAAGGGTAAGTGTGCCAGCGCTTCTGCTGGGGGCTCCCTGCTCCAGCCCCGGCCCCTGTGGCTCGGGCGCTGCCCTGGCTGCTCTCCTGCCATGGCTGCCCTCTCTTGCAGAGCACCCTGGGATCCCTCTCCAAGATGTCCTGCTACGACCTGTGCCCGCCCAAGAGCAGCGCTGAGCTCTGCCCGCCCAGGACCAGCGTGGCTGTGCCCCAGCCCATCGCTGAGAGCTGCAACGAGCTGTGCGCCCGCCAGTGCCCCGACTCGTCTGCCTTCATCCAGCCCCCGCCCGTGGTGGTCACCTTCCCCGGCCCCATCCTCAGCTCCTTCCCCCAGCAGGCCGTGGTGGGCTCCTCCGGAGCACCGGCCTTTGGCGGCTCCCTGGGGCTGGGCGGCCTCTACGGCGCCGGCGCCACCCAGGCCTCGGCGGCCTCTGCACCTTTGGCAGAGCCTACGCTGCTCCCGCCTGCAGCCCTTGCGCCCTGCCCCGCTACAGCAAGAAGCTCTGGGACACCTGGGGGCCCTGCTAGAGCCGCCAGCAACAGCCCCAAAGGCCCTGGCGCCGCCTCAGCCCAGCATGGAGGAGTTGAGCTCTGCACAAGCTGCCCCGGCCTCCTGCGGCCCGTGACACCCGGCCTGCCTCCGGCCTGACCACCCTCCCTCTCCCTCTCCCCTCTTGTCCTTATTGATACAATAAAGTTTTCCTGCATCCAACTTCCGTCTCTTTGCCTCCTTTTCCCAAGACATGAATTGCTCTGGGGATTGAGGTGTTCCAAGATTGGGAGGGGAAATGGTGATGCTGGGATGGCCACTGGGAATGGAAAATCTATGACGAAAGGGAAGGTTGGACAGAAGACGGCGTGGGTATCTAGAGGTTGAAGTGAAGGTGACAATGAAATGAAAGGGGAAGTGGAAGGATACGAAGGAGAACTTTGGGAACAGGAGATGTTAGGAGAGAGAGAAATAGGAGAAGGAGAATGAGACACAGGACGTGAAATAGAGGGAGGAGGACAAGGAGAAGAAGGAGAAGGAGAAGGACAAGGATAAAGACAAGGACAAGCACAAGTTGAAGGTGCTCCAAGCATTCTGCCTGAAGACAGAGAGATCCCCTGACTTGCTGGCCATGAGACCAGGAGCTCTTACACACGTGCAGTTGTGCTGGCAAAGAGTGGGCTTGGTAATGGAGCTGGGAGCCATCCTGGGGCAAAGGCTACCAGAGCTCCAGCCCCTCTGTGCTACCATGGCTCTGCTAAAGGACCTGGGACTGAAGTCAAAGAGACTTCCCCCTCTCTCTTCCCTGTACGTTAAATTTCCTTGTCATCAAATCCTTCTCCTCCTCCTGCCACATCTTAGTCTATCTTCTACAAACTTGTCCAAATCCTTCCTTCCCATCTTCTCTTTCTTCTTCTCCTTCTTCTACTTCCTCTTGTCTTTCTTCTTTGCATTTCCTTTTCTCTTCTTATCCTCCTGCTCCTTATTCTTCTCCTTCTCTTCATCTGACTTGTCCTTCCCCTTGTCCTTATTGTGCTTCTCGTCCTCCTCCTTCTCCTCTGTCTTCTAACCAAACCCCTTCCCAAGATTAGCTATCTTTTGATTCAGTCTCCATTTTGGTCCCATTTTCTTGCCCACATTACTGTCCTCAGTCCCTGCCCCTCATCTCTTTTCCCTTCCCCTTCCAGCTTCCTTTGCCCCTGGCCATACCCCAACACCGTTTCCCCTCCTACACTTGGATCTCCCCCACACCCATGAAGTTCTTTGTTTAGGCAAAGGAGGCAAAGAGACAGGAACTGGATGCAGGAAAGCTTTATTGAACCAAGAAGGGCAGGAGGGGCAGGGAGAGGGAGGGTGGTCAGGCCGGAGGCAGGCGGGGTGTCATGGGCCGCAGGAGGCCGGGGCAGCTTGTGCAGAGCTCAACTCCTCCATGCTGGGCTGAGGCGGCGCCAGGGCCTTTGGGGCTGTTGCTGGCGGCTCTAGCAGGGCCCCCAGGTGTTCCAGAGCTTCTTGCTGTAGCGGGGCAGGGCGCAAGGGCTGCAGGCGGGAGCAGCGTAGGCTCTGCCAAAGGTGCAGAGGCCGCCCGAGGCCTGGGTGGCGCCGGCGCCGTAGAGGCCGCCCAGCCCCAGGGAGCCGCCAAAGGCCGGTGCTCCGGAGGAGCCCACCACGGCCTGCTGGGGGAAGGAGCTGAGGATGGGGCCGGGGAAGGTGACCACCACGGGCGGGGGCTGGATGAAGGCAGACGAGTCGGGGCACTGGCGGGCGCACAGCTCGTTGCAGCTCTCAGCGATGGGCTGGGGCACAGCCACGCTGGTCCTGGGCGGGCACAGCTCAGCGCTGCTCTTGGGGGGGCACAGGTCGTAGCTGGACATCTTGGAGAGGGATCCCAGGGTGCTCTGCAAGAGAGGGCAGCCATGGCAGAGAGCAGCCCAGGGCAGCGCCCGAGCCACAGGGGCCGGGCTGGAGCAGGGAGCCCCCAGCAGAAGCGCTGGCACACTTACCCTTGTTCCCGAGGAGGAGAGGTGGCCAGGGCAGTGCTTGGTGCAGTCTGGCCCAGGCAGGGCTTTTATAGCAGCCCCAGCATTGCTCAGCTCCAGCCTGGCCAATCTGCACAGGGGACACTCCCTGCTGCTGCTGCTGCTGCTGACACCAGGGCTGTGCGGCCCCTGCCCCTCCCTGAGTCAGCATCCCCCAGGTGCCAGCCCAGCATATCCCGCTGCCCAAGCCATCTTGTCCTTCCTGCCACCTCAGATCCTTGATAAATGTAATGGCACCCAGGAATGGACACCAGCAATACCTGAAAGTGGCTGAAGCATCTGAAGCAGGAGGTGCAGGAGCCTTTAGCATGGTGAGAATCTGTGCATCACTGGACGGCTCAGAAGAACCAGGCCCTATCTTCCTACCTTCAGTGCCCAGGACTTCCAGAATGCTGAGATCAAAGATTTCTCCTCTTAGATCTGATCTTCACAGGGCAAAGAGGAGATATGTCCATCTGGCCCAGGCTGATTCCAACCCGGCCCCACCCCTTTGGACCATTAAATTTGTTCCTGGAGCCCATTCCTGGGTGCCATCCCTGTTATTGAGTCCCTCACATGGCAGGAAGGACAAGATGGCTTGGGCAGTGGGATGTGCTGGGCTGGCACCTGGGGGATGCTGACTCAGGGAGGGGCAGGGGCTGCACAGCCCTGGTGTCAGCAGCAGCAGCAGCAGCAGCAGCAGCAGGGAGTGTCCCCTGTGCAGATTGGCCAGGCTGGAGCTGAGCAATGCTGGGGCTGCTATAAAAGCCCTGCCTGGGCCAGACTGCACCAAGCACTGCCCTGGCCACCTTCTCCTCCTCAGGAACAAGGGTAAGTGTGCCAGCGCTTCTGCTGGGGGCTCCCTGCTCCAGCCCCGGCCCCTGTGGCTCGGGCGCTGCCCTGGGCTGCTCTCCTGCCATGGCTGCCCTCTCTTGCAGAGCACCCTGGGATCCCTCTCCAAGATGTCCTGCTACGACCTGTGCCCCCCCAAGAGCAGCGCTGAGCTGTGCCCGCCCAGGACCAGCGTGGCTGTGCCCCAGCCCATCGCTGAGAGCTGCAACGAGCTGTGCGCCCGCCAGTGCCCCGACTCGTCTGCCTTCATCCAGCCCCCGCCCGTGGTGGTCACCTTCCCCGCCCCATCCTCAGCTCCTTCCCCCAGCAGGCCGTGGTGGGCTCCTCCGGAGCACCGGCCTTTGGCGGCTCCCTGGGGCTGGGCGGCCTCTACGGCGCCGGCGCCACCCAGGCCTCGGGCGGCCTCTGCACCTTTGGCAGAGCCTACGCTGCTCCCGCCTGCAGCCCTTGCGCCCTGCCCCGCTACAGCAAGAAGCTCTGGGACACCTGGGGGCCCTGCTAGAGCCGCCAGCAACAGCCCCAAAGGCCCTGGCGCCGCCTCAGCCCAGCATGGAGGAGTTGAGCTCTGCACAAGCTGCCCCGGCCTCCTGCGGCCCGTGACACCCGCCTGCCTCCCGCCTGACCACCCTCCCTCTCCCTGCCCCTCCTGCCCTTCTTGGTTCAATAAAGTTTTCCTGCATTCATTTCCTGTCTCTTTGCCTTTTCTTCCCATGTCATGAAGACCCTGGGGAATGGGGATTTCTGGGAGTGGGAGGGGAATCGGTATTCCTGGTAAAACTGACAATGGAAGGAGACAGGAATGGTAGAATAGAATTGGAATGTTACATTGGAGGGTAAAGTGGAGAAGAAAATGCCATCAAAGTGGATTTTTATGGATATGAAGGAGAGAAGTGGGAAAGAATCACCAAATGATAAGAGAAAGGACAAGGACAAGGACAAGGACAAGGACAAGGACAAGGACAAGGACAAGGAGCTCCAAGCACTCTTCCTGAAGACAGACAAGTCCCCTGCTCACCGGCCATGATACCAGGGGCTTTTACAGACCTGCTGCCATGCTGGCAATGAGCAGGGCTTTCCCCGGAGCTGGGAGTCATCCAGGAGCGCAGGCTGTCAGAGCTCCTGTGCCTCTGCATCAGCCATGGTTTTGACTAAAGGACCAGGGACAGAAATCAGAGAGAAACTTGCCCATCGCTATGCCCTATACATTTCATTTCCACATCATCATATTCTTCTCTCTTTCTCTCTTTCTCTTTCTCTTTCTCTTTCTCTTTCTCTTTCTCTTTCTCTTTCTCTTTCTCTTTCTCTTCCTCCTTCTCTTTCTTTATTTTCTGTCTTTTTGTACATTTCTTTGTCACCTTATGTCTCATGTTCTGTTTCCGCTTCTCGTTCTCATTCTACTCCTTCTCCTTCTCCTTCTCCTTCTCCTTCTCCTTCTCCTTCTCCTTCTCCTTCTCCTTCTCCTTCTCCTTCTCCTTCTCCTTCTCCTTCTCCTTCTCTTCCTCTCTCTAAGTGCAATCCTTCCAGCAGTACTTTATCTTCTGATTCCCTTTCCCCTTTGAATTCATTATCTTCTCCATGTCACCATGCACTGTCCTCTTCCCTTTTATCTTTTTCCATCTCCTTCCATTTTCCATTGCCCAGACCGTCCCCGAACACCATTTCCCCTCAAACTCTTGGAACTCCCCCAACCCCGGGGTATCAATGACTCCAGAAAAGAAGGCAAAGAGACAGGAATGGGATGCAGGAAAACTTTATTGAACCAAGAAGGGCAGGGGAGGCAGGCAGAGGGAGGGTGGTCAGGCCGGAGGCAGGCCGGGTGTCACGGGCCGCAGGAGGCCGGGGCAGCTTGTGCAGAGCTCAACTCCTCCATGCTGGGCTGAGGCGGCGCCAGGGCCTTTGGGGCTGTTGCTGGCGGCTCTAGCAGGGCCCCCAGGTGTCCCAGAGCTTCTTGCTGTAGCGGGGCAGGGCGCAAGGGCTGCAGGCGGGAGCAGCGTAGGCTCTGCCAAAGGTGCAGAGGCCGCCCGAGGCCTGGGTGGCGCCGGCGCCGTAGAGGCCGCCCAGCCCCAGGGAGCCGCCAAAGGCCGGTGCTCCGGAGGAGCCCACCACGGCCTGCTGGGGGAAGGAGCTGAGGATGGGGCCGGGGAAGGTGACCACCACGGCGGGGGCTGGATGAAGGCAGACGAGTCGGGGCACTGGCGGGCGCACAGCTCGTTGCAGCTCTCAGCGATGGGCTGGGGCACAGCCACGCTGGTCCTGGGCGGGCACAGCTCAGCGCTGCTCTTGGGCGGGCACAGGTCGTAGCAGGACATCTTGGAGAGGGATCCCAGGGTGCTCTGCAAGAGAGGGCAGCCATGGCAGGAGAGCAGCCCAGGGCAGCGCCCGAGCCACAGGGGCCGGGCTGGAGCAGGAGCCCCCAGCAGAAGCGCTGGCACACTTACCCTTGTTCCTGAGGAGGAGAAGGTGGCCAGGGCAGTGCTTGGTGCAGTCTGGCCCAGGCAGGGCTTTTATAGCAGCCCCAGCATTGCTCAGCTCCAGCCTGGCCAATCTGCACAGGGGACACTCCCTGCTGCTGCTGCTGCTGCTGCTGCTGCTGACACCAGGGCTGTGCGGCCCCTGCCCCTCCCTGAGTCAGCATCCCCCAGGTGCCAGCCCAGCACATCCCGCTGCCCAAGCCATCTTGTCCTTCCTGCCATGTGAGGGACTCAATAACAGGGATGGCACCCAGGAATGGGCTCCAGAAACACTTTTAATGGTCCAAAGGGGTGGGGCCGGGATAGAATCAGCCTGGGCCAGATGGACATCTCTCCTCTTTGCCCTGTGAAGATCAGATCTAAGAGGAGAAATCTTTGGTCTCAGCATTCTGGAAGCCCTGGGCACTGAAGGTAGGAAGATAGGGCCTGGTTCTTCTGAGCCGTCCAGTGATGCACAGATTCTCACCATGCTAAAGGCTCCTGCACCTCCTGCTTCAGATGCTTCAGCCACTTTCAGGTTTTGCTGGCGTCCATTCCTGGGTGCCATAACATTTATCAAGGATCTGACGTGGCAGGAAGGACAAGATGGCTTGGGCAGCGGGATATGCTGGGCTGGCACCTGGGGGATGCTGACTCAGGGAGGGGCAGGGGCCGCACAGCCCTGGTGTCAGCAGCAGCAGCAGCAGCAGGGAGTGTCCCCTGTGCAGATTGGCCAGGCTGGAGCTGAGCAATGCTGGGGCTGCTATAAAAGCCCTGCCTGGGCCAGACTGCACCAAGCACTGCCCTGGCCACCTTCTTCTCCTCGGGAACAAGGGTAAGTGTGCCAGTGCTTCTGCTGGGGGCTCCCTGCTCCAGCCCCGGCCCCTGTGGCTCGGGCGCTGCCCTGGGCTGCTCTCCTGCCATGGCTGCCCTCTCTTGCAGAGCACCCTGGGATCCCTCTCCAAGATGTCCTGCTACGACCTGTGCCCCCCCAAGAGCAGCGCTGAGCTGTGCCCGCCCAGGACCAGCGTGGCTGTGCCCCAGCCCATCGCTGAGAGCTGCAACGAGCTGTGCGCCCGCCAGTGCCCCGACTCGTCTGCCTTCATCCAGCCCCCGCCCGTGGTGGTCACCTTCCCCGGCCCCATCCTCAGCTCCTTCCCGCAGCAGGCCGTGGTGGGCTCCTCCGGAGCACCGGCCTTTGGCGGCTCCCTGGGGCTGGGCGGCCTCTACGGCGCCGGCGCCACCCAGGCCTCGGGCGGCCTCTGCACCTTTGGCAGAGCCTACGCTGCTCCCGCCTGCAGCCCTTGCGCCCTGCCCCGCTACAGCAAGAAGCTCTGGGACACCTGGGGGCCCTGCTAGAGCCGCCAGCAACAGCCCCAAAGGCCCTGGCGCCGCCTCAGCCCAGCATGGAGGAGTTGAGCTCTGCACAAGCTGCCCCGGCCTCCTGCGGCCCGTGACACCCGGCCTGCCTCCGGCCTGACCACCCTCCCTCTCCCTGCCCCTCCTGCCCTTCTTGGTTCAATAAAGTTTTCCTGCATTCATTTCCTGTCTCTTTGCCTTTTCTTCCCATGTCATGAAGACCCTGGGGAATGGGGATTTCTGGGAGTGGGAGGAGAATCGGTGTTCCTGGTAAAACTGACAATGGAAGGAGACAGTAATGGTAGAATAGAATTGGGAATGTTACATTGGGGGTTAAAGTGGAGAAGAAAATGCCATCAAAGTGGATTTTTATGGATATGAAGGAGAGAAGTGGGAAAGCATCACCAAATGATAAGAGAAAGGACAAGGACAAGGACAAGGACAAGGACAGGGACAAGGACAAGGAGCTCAGAGCACTCTTCCTGAAGACAGACAAGTCCCCTGCTCACCGGCCATGATACCAGGGGCTTTTACAGACCTGCTGCCATGCTGGCAATGAGCAGGGCTTTCCCCGGAGCTGGGAGTCATCCAGGAGCACAGGCTGTCAGAGCTCCTGTGCCTCTGCATCAGCCATGGTTTTGACTAAAGGACCAGGGACAGAAATCAGAGAGAAACTTGCCCATCGCTATGCCCTATACATTTCATTTCCGCATCACCATATTCTTCTCTCTTTCTCTCTTTCTCTTTCTCTTTCTCTTTCTCTTTCTCTTTCTCTTTCTCTTTCTCTTTCTCTTTCTCTTTCTCTTTCTCTTTCTCTTTCTTTATTTTCTGTCTTTTTGTACATTTTCTTTGTCACCTCATGTCTCATGTTCTGTTTCCTCTTCTCGTTCTCATTCTACTCCTTCTCCTTCTCCTTCTCCTTCTCCTTCTCCTTCTCCTTCTCTTCCTCTCTCTAAGTGCAATCCTTCCAGCAGTACTTTATCTTCTGATTCCCTTTCCCCTTTGAATTCATTATCTTCTCCATGTCACCATGCACTGTCCTCTTCCCATTTCTCTTTTTCCATCTCCTTCCATTTTCCATTGCCCAGACCGTCCCCGAACACCATTTCCCCTCAAACTCTTGGAACTCCCCCAACCCCAGGGGTATCAATGACTCCAGAAAAGAAGGCAAAGAGACAGGAATGGGATGCAGGAAAACTTTATTGAACCAAGAAGGGCAGGAGGGGCAGGGAGAGGGAGGGTGGTCAGGCCGGAGGCAGGCCGGGTGTCACGGGCCGCAGGAGGCCGGGGCAGCTTGTGCAGAGCTCAACTCCTCCATGCTGGGCTGAGGCGGCGCCAGGGCCTTTGGGGGCTGTTGCTGGCGGCTCTAGCAGGGCCCCCAGGTGTCCCAGAGCTTCTTGCTGTAGCGGGGCAGGGCGCAAGGGCTGCAGGCGGGAGCAGCGTAGGCTCTGCCAAAGGTGCAGAGGCCGCCCGAGGCCTGGGTGGCGCCGGCGCCGTAGAGGCCGCCCAGCCCCAGGGAGCCGCCAAAGGCCGGTGCTCCGGAGGAGCCCACCACGGCCTGCTGCGGGAAGGAGCTGAGGATGGGGCCGGGGGAAGGTGACCACCACGGGCGGGGGCTGGATGAAGGCAGACGAGTCGGGGCACTGGCGGGCGCACAGCTCGTTGCAGCTCTCAGCGATGGGCTGGGGCACAGCCACGCTGGTCCTGGGCGGGCACAGCTCAGCGCTGCTCTTGGGGGGGCACAGGTCGTAGCAGGACATCTTGGAGAGGGATCCCAGGGTGCTCTGCAAGAGAGGGCAGCCATGGCAGGAGAGCAGCCCAGGGCAGCGCCCGAGCCACAGGGGCCGGGGCTGGAGCAGGGAGCCCCCAGCAGAAGCGCTGGCACACTTACCCTTGTTCCCGAGGAGGAGAAGGTGGCCAGGGCAGTGCTTGGTGCAGTCTGGCCCAGGCAGGGCTTTTATAGCAGCCCCTGGCATTGCTCAGCTCCAGCCTGGCCAATCTGCACAGGGGTCACTCCCTGCTGCTGCTGCTGCTGCTGCTGCTGCTGACACCAGGGCTGTGCGGCCCCTGCCCCTCCCTGAGTCAGCATCCCCCAGGTGCCAGCCCAGCACATCCCGCTGCCCAAGCCATCTTGTCCTTCCTGCCACCTCAGATCCTTGATAACTGGGATGGCACCCAGGAATGGGCTCCAGGAACACCTTTAATGGTTCAAAGGGGTGGGGAAGGGCTGGAATCATGCTGGGCCAGATGGACATATCTGTTTTTTGCCCTATGAAGATCAGGCTTGACAGGAGAAATCTTTGCTCTCAGTCTCGTTGAACCCCCTTGGCAGTGACAGCTAACACATTGGGTCTGGTTCTGTGGGGCTGTTCTGTGCTGCACAGATGCCCTCCATGGTGAAGGCTCCTGAAACTCCTGCCCCTGATGCTCCAGCCCCTGACAGCTGTTCCTGGAGCCCATTCCTGGGTGCCATCCCTGATATTGAGTCCCTCACATGGCAGGAAGGACAAGATCACTTGGGCAGTGGGATGTGCTGGGCTGGCACCTGGGGGATGCTGACTCAGGGAGGGGCAGGGGCCGCACAGCCCTGGTGTCAGCAGCAGCAGCAGCAGCAGGGAGTGTCCCCTGTGCAGATTGGCCAGGCTGGAGCTGAGCAATGCTGGGGCTGCTATAAAAGCCCTGCCTGGGCCAGACTGCACCAAGCACTGCCCTGGCCACCTTCTCCTCCTCAGGAACAAGGGTAAGTGTGCCAGCGCTTCTGCTGGGGGCTCCCTGCTCCAGCCCCGGTCCCTGTGGCTCGGGCGCTGCCCTGGGCTGCTCTCCTGCCATGGCTGCCCTCTCTTGCAGAGCACCCTGGGATCCCTCTCCAAGATGTCCTGCTACGACCTGTACCCCCCCAAGAGCAGCGCTGAGCTGTGCCCGCCCAGGACCAGCGTGGCTGTGCCCCAGCCCATCGCTGAGAGCTGCAACGAGCTGTGCGCCCGCCAGTGCCCCGACTCGTCTGCCTTCATCCAGCCCCCGCCCGTGGTGGTCACCTTCCCCGGCCCCATCCTCAGCTCCTTCCCGCAGCAGGCCGTGGTGGGCTCCTCCGGAGCACCGGCCTTTGGCGGCTCCCTGGGGCTGGGCGGCCTCTACGGCGCCGGCGCCACCCAGGCCTCGGGCGGCCTCTGCACCTTTGGCAGAGCCTACGCTGCTCCCGCCTGCAGCCCTTGCGCCCTGCCCCGCTACAGCAAGAAGCTCTGGGACACCTGGGGGCCCTGCTAGGTCCAACACCCTACCAGCCCCTTGACTGCCTCGGCCTCGCTCCTGCTCCCTGTTTTTGTCCTGTCTCCATCTCCCAAGGTCGCCTCTGCCCCTCCTTGCTCCTGCCTGTGCCCACATTCCCAACTCCTCCATGATCCAACTGGGCTCTTGCTGCTCTCGGCAGCAGCCCCTGCCAGGGACCAGCCTGGAGGAGCAGCTCCCAGGAAGCCTGTGGAGAGATCCAGCCTGTGCCTCGCGTGTCTATGTCCAGTGTGTTCTTTTCTGTGCTTGAAATAAAACAATCCTGCATCTAAGTCCAGCCTCTCTGTTGTTTCTGTCACGGTTCAGGGTAGAGGGCAGAGCTTTCTTGGCCTGCCCCTGGGCACAGAGTGCCCTGCCAGGGCAATCTCTCATGACTGTATTTGCCAGGCAGATCTGTCTTTGGGCAGATCCCTCAGCCCTGGCAGCTCTCAGCACACACAGGTCTGCAGCAAATCTCCAGGAACATTTCTGAAGGCTGGCAGCTCCCATTTGTAGGAGTTGAAGCCCAGGGAACTTAATGGACTTCCTGCCAATCACTGAAAGTGCAGCATTTTCCTGCGTGACTGGGAGCCATGCAGGGGGAAAGACTGCCAGGGCGCCAGCCCCTTGTGCTTCCATGGCTGTGGGGAGCAGCTTGGGACTGATATCAAATGAGGGGCTTACTTGTCCCTATGGCTTGTACTTTAAATTCCATTGCATTTTGGTCTTTGTCTTTGTCTTTGTCTTTGTCTTTGTCTTTGTCATTGCAATTTTCTCAGTCTTTGACTTCTTCTTTATCTGTCTTTTTCTCTTTGTGTTTTTTCTGTTTACATGTGTCTTTTTTAATTTCCCTCTATATTTGTCTTTCAGTTTCTCTTTCATTTCACTTACTGTTACTCATCTTCTTATATCTATCTTTCCTTCTTCTTGTTTTCTATTTTCCCTTCCTCCACCTCCTTCTCTATCTCCTTCACTGTGTTCTTCCAGTTCACCGCCTCCTTAACTGAACCTTTCCCATTAGAATCCTTCTTCTACTTCTAGGGCAGCTTGGATTTAATTTTCTTCCCCACCTCAACATGCACTATTCCATACCCACTTCAGATTAACCATCCCATTCCCCTTCCATTTTCCATTACCCTGTGGCCATCCCAGCATCACCATTTTCCCTCCCAATCTTGGAACTCCCCCACCCCCGGGGTTATTCAGGACTCCAGAAAAGGAGGCAAAGAGACAGGAATTGGATGCAGGAAAACTTTATTGAACCAAGAAGGGCAGGAGGGGCAGGGAGAGGGAGGGTGGTCAGGCCGGAGGCAGGCCGGGTGTCACGGGCCGCAGGAGGCCGGGGCAGCTTGTGCAGAGCTCAACTCCTCCATGCTGGGCTGAGGCGGCGCCAGGGCCTTTGGGGCTGTTGCTGGCGGCTCTAGCAGGGCCCCCAGGTGTCCCAGAGCTTCTTGCTGTAGCGGGGGCAGGGCGCAAGGGCTGCAGGCGGGAGCAGCGTAGGCTCTGCCAAAGGTGCAGAGGCCGCCCGAGGCCTGGGTGGCGCCGGCGCCGTAGAGGCCGCCCAGCCCCAGGGAGCCGCCAAAGGCCGGTGCTCCGGAGGAGCCCACCACGGCCTGCTGGGGGAAGGAGCTGAGGATGGGGCCGGGGAAGGTGACCACCACGGGCGGGGGCTGGATGAAGGCAGATGAGTCGGGGCACTGGCGGGCGCACAGCTCGTTGCAGCTCTCAGCGATGGGCTGGGGCACAGCCACGCTGGTCCTGGGCGGGCACAGCTCAGCGCTGCTCTTGGGCGGGCACAGGTCGTAGCAGGACATCTTGGAGAGGGATCCCAGGGTGCTCTGCAAGAGAGGGCAGCCATGGCAGGAGAGCAGCCCAGGGCAGCGCCCGAGCCACAGGGGCCGGGGCTGGAGCAGGGAGCCCCCAGCAGAAGCCCTGGCACACTTACCCTTGTTCCTGAGGAGGAGAAGGTGGCCAGGGCAGTGCTTGGTGCAGTCTGGCCCAGGCAGGGCTTTTATAGCAGCCCCTGACATTGCTCAGCTCCAGCCTGGCCAATCTGCACAGGGGACACTCCCTGCTGCTGCTGCTGCTGCTGCTGACACCAGGGCTGTGCAGCCCCTGCCCCTCCCTGAGTCAGCATCCCCCAGGTGCCAGCCCAGCACATCCCGCTGCCCAAGTGATCTTGTCCTTCCTGCCATGTCAGATCCTTGATAGCAGGGATGGCACCCAGGAACGGGCTCCAGGGACAAATTTAATGGTCCAAAGGGGTGGGGCCAGGATGGAATCCGCCTGGGCCAGATGGACATCTCTCCTCTTTGCCCTGTGAAGATCAGATCTAAGAAGAGAAATCTTTGATCTCAGCATTCTGGAAGTCCTGGGCACTGAAGGTAGGAAGATAGGGCCTGGTTCTTCTGAGCCGTCCAGTGATGCACAGATTCTCATCATGCTAAAGGCTCCTGAACGTCCTGCTTCAGAAGCTTCAGCCACTTTCAGGTATTGCTGGCGTCCATTCCTGGGTGCCATTACATTTATCAAGGATCTGACGTGGCAGGAAGGACAAGATCACTTGGGCAGCGGGATATGCTGGGCTGGCACCTGGGGGATGCTGACTCAGGGAGGGGCAGGGGCCGCACAGCCCTGGTGTCAGCAGCAGCAGCAGCAGCAGGGAGTGTCCCCTGTGCAGATTGGCCAGGCTGGAGCTGAGCAATGCCGGGGCTGCTATAAAAGCCCTGCCTGGGCCAGACTGCACCAAGCACTGCCCTGGCCACCTTCTCCTCCTCGGGAACAAGGGTAAGTGTGCCAGCGCTTCTGCTGGGGGCTCCCTGCTCCAGCCCCGGCCCCTGTGGCTCGGGCGCTGCCCTGGGCTGCTCTCCTGCCATGGCTGCCCTCTCTTGCAGAGCACCCTGGGATCCCTCTCCAAGATGTCCTGCTACGACCTGTGCCCGCCCAAGAGCAGCGCTGAGCTGTGCCCGCCCAGGACCAGCGTGGCTGTGCCCCAGCCCATCGCTGAGAGCTGCAACGAGCTGTGCGCCCGCCAGTGCCCCGACTCGTCTGCCTTCATCCAGCCCCCGCCCGTGGTGGTCACCTTCCCCGGCCCCATCCTCAGCTCCTTCCCCCAGCAGGCCGTGGTGGGCTCCTCCGGAGCACCGGCCTTTGGCGGCTCCCTGGGGCTGGGCGGCCTCTACGGCGCCGGCGCCACCCAGGCCTCGGGCGGCCTCTGCACCTTTGGCAGAGCCTACGCTGCTCCCGCCTGCAGCCCTTGCGCCCTGCCCCGCTACAGCAAGAAGCTCTGGGACACCTGGGGGCCCTGCTAGAGCCGCCAGCAACAGCCCCCAAAGGCCCTGGCGCCGCCTCAGCCCAGCATGGAGGAGTTGAGCTCTGCACAAGCTGCCCCGGCCTCCTGCGGCCCGTGACACCCGGCCTGCCTCCGGCCTGACCACCCTCCCTCTCCCTGCCTCCCCTGCCCTTCTTGGTTCAATAAAGCTTTCCTGCATCGAATTCCTGTCTCTTTGCCTTCTTTTCCCAAGTTATGACGACCTTTGGGAATTCTGGTAGTGGGTTGGGAAATGATGTTCTTGGGAATACTGAAAATGGAACGTGACAGCAATGGTAAAATAGAATTGGGAATGTTAAATTGGAGGTTATAGTGGAGAAGGAAATGGCATCAAAGGGAAAGTGGATGGATATGAAGGAGACAAGTGGGAGTCGGTCATGGAAGGAGAAGAGGAAGGAGAAAGAGAAGGTGAAGTATAAGGTGAAGGCAAAGGGCAAGGACAAGGAGAAGGACAAGGAGAAGAACAAGGACAAGGACAAGGACAAGGACAAGGACAAGGACAAAGACAAGGAGCTCAGAGCACTCTGCCTGAAGACAGACAAATGCCCTGCTCACAGGCTATGACACCAGGGGCCTTTACAGACCTGCCACCATGCTGGCAATGAGTAGGGTTTTCCCTGGATCTGGGAGTCATCCAGGAGCACAGGCTGTCAGAGCTCCTGTTCCTCTGTATGAACTTTGGCTCTGATAAGGGACCAGAGACTGAAATAAGCAAAAAATTTGCCCATCACTATGCCCTGTATATTAAATTTCCCTGTCATCAGATCCTGCTCTCGCTTTCTCTCTTTCTCTTTCTCTTTCTTTTTCTCTTTCTCTTTCTCTTTTCTTGTACTTCTTTGTCACCTTGTTTCTCATGTTGTGTTTCCTCTTGTCCTTGTCTTTGTCCTTGTCCTCGTCCTTTTCCCTGCACGTTATTCTTCTGCTTGTCCTCCTCCCTCGAGGGCCAAACCTTTCCCACAGTACTTTATCTTCTGATTCCCTTTCCCCCTTCATTTCATTTTCTTCACCTCATTACCCTCCTCTGTCCACTTTCCACTATATTTTACTATCCGCTTCCACATTAATTTTCCTTTGCCATGACCATCACTCAACACCATTTTCCCTCCCACACTTGGAACATGACCATAGCTGGGGTCTTCCAGATTTCTGAAAAGGAGGCAAAGAGACAGGAATTGGATGCAGGAAAACTTTATTGAACCAAGAAGGGCAGGAGGGGCAGGGAGAGGGAGGGTGGTCAGGCCGGAGGCAGGCCGGGTGTCACGGGCCGCAGGAGGCCGGGGCAGCTTGTGCAGAGCTCAACTCCTCCATGCTGGGCTGAGGCGGCGCCAGGGCCTTTGGGGCTGTTGCTGGCGGCTCTAGCAGGGCCCCCAGGTGTCCCAGAGCTTCTTGCTGTAGCGGGGCAGGGCGCAAGGGCTGCAGGCGGGAGCAGCGTAGGCTCTGCCAAAGGTGCAGAGGCCGCCCGAGGCCTGGGTGGCGCCGGCGCCGTAGAGGCCGCCCAGCCCCAGGGAGCCGCCAAAGGCCGGTGCTCCGGAGGAGCCCACCACGGCCTGCTGGGGGAAGGAGCTGAGGATGGGGCCGGGGAAGGTGACCACCACGGGCGGGGGCTGGATGAAGGCAGATGAGTCGGGGCACTGGCGGGCGCACAGCTCGTTGCAGCTCTCAGCGATGGGCTGGGGCACAGCCACGCTGGTCCTGGGCGGGCACAGCTCAGCGCTGCTCTTGGGGGGGCACAGGTCGTAGTAGGACATCTTGGAGAGGGATCCCAGGGTGCTCTGCAAGAGAGGGCAGCCATGGCAGGAGAGCAGCCCAGGGCAGCGCCCGAGCCACAGGGGCCGGGGCTGGAGCAGGGAGCCCCCAGCAGAAGCGCTGGCACACTTACCCTTGTTCCCGAGGAGGAGAAGGTGGCCAGGGGCAGTGCTTGGTGCAGTCTGGCCCAGGCAGGGCTTTTATAGCAGCCCCGGCATTGCTCAGCTCCAGCCTGGCCAATCTGCACAGGGGACACTCCCTGCTGCTGCTGCTGCTGCTGCTGACACCAGGGCTGTGCAGCCCCTGCCCCTCCCTGAGTCAGCATCCCCCAGGTGCCAGCCCAGCACATCCCGCTGCCCAAGTGATCTTGTCCTTCCTGCCACGTGAGGGACTCAATAACAGGGATGGCACCCAGGAATGGGCTCCAGGAACAGCTGTCAGGGGCTGGAGCATCAGGGGCAGGAGTTTCAGGAGCATTCACCATGGAGGGCATCTGTGCAGCACAGAACAGCCCCACAGAACCAGACCCAATGTGTTAGCTGTCACTGCCAAGGGGGTTCAACGAGACTGAGAGCAAAGACCTCTCCTGTCAGGCCTGATCTACATGGGCAAAAAGGAGATATGTCCATCTGGCCCAGCATAATTCCATTCCTGCCCCACCCCTTTGGACCATTAAATTTGTTCCTAGAGCCCATTCCTATGTGCCATCCCTTCTATCAAGGATCTGAGGTGGCAGGAAGGACAAGATCACTTGGGCAGCGGGATGTGCTGGGCTGGCACCTGGGGGATGCTGACTCAGGGAGGGGCAGGGGCCGCACAGCCCTGGTGTCAGCAGCAGCAGCAGCAGCAGCAGGGAGTGTCCCCTGTGCAGATTGGCCAGGCTGGAGCTGAGCAATGCTGGGGCTGCTATAAAAGCCCTGCCTGGGCCAGACTGCACCAAGCACTGCCCTGGCCACCTTCTCCTCCTCAGGAACAAGGGTAAGTGTGCCAGCGCTTCTGCTGGGGGCTCCCTGCTCCAGCCCCGGCCCCTGTGGCTCGGGCGCTGCCCTGGGCTGCTCTCCTGCCATGGCTGCCCTCTCTTGCAGAGCACCCTGGGATCCCTCTCCAAGATGTCCAGCTACGACCTGTGCCCCCCCAAGAGCAGCGCTGAGCTGTGCCCGCCCAGGACCAGCGTGGCTGTGCCCCAGCCCATCGCTGAGAGCTGCAACGAGCTGTGCGCCCGCCAGTGCCCCGACTCGTCTGCCTTCATCCAGCCCCCGCCCGTGGTGGTCACCTTCCCCGGCCCCATCCTCAGCTCCTTCCCCCAGCAGGCCGTGGTGGGCTCCTCCGGAGCACCGGCCTTTGGCGGCTCCCTGGGGCTGGGCGGCCTCTACGGCGCCGGCGCCACCCAGGCCTCGGGCGGCCTCTGCACCTTTGGCAGAGCCTACGCTGCTCCCGCCTGCAGCCCTTGCGCCCTGCCCCGCTACAGCAAGAAGCTCTGGAACACCTGGGGGCTCTGGTAGACTCATCCCGGAGTCTTTTTTATCTGTCAGCAATGGTGAATCTTGATCTTGTTCATCGGAATTGTTGCGCCCATTGCTCTTTCCTTTAAAGCTTTTCTTTTCCTATGTTTAGTATTTTACTTTGTCTCCATTGTGAAGACCTAATCTCTAATCATGTCTTTTGTGAATTTATTTTGTATAACAATTTCATTGTTCTTTACTTATCTTTGATCTTTATTGTTTATGTCGGTTATATCAACCTCATGTCATGTTTGCATTTATTCAGCTCTGCTTCTTGACAACTGCATGAGTTAAAACATTTAGCATTATTTTTTCATTTCTCTTTTTCCCTCTCCTTTTACAATGTTTTCCTTTTTTCTCTATGTGCTTTATTCAAGTTGTTCCTGCAATAAATCTTTTATGCATCGAACTTTGGCGTTTTCACCTTTTTTTAATTTTAAATTATGCTGAGTACTGACTTGAGGTCTCACCTGCTCACAACAGAGCTATTCAGCTTGACTATTTCTGGTGGTTTAAATCTCTGAAGAGGGCCTGGGAGTGCTTGAGCCACTCTGAGAGGAGCACCCTGCCCTGGATGACACAAAAGGGAAAGTAAAGAGCCGGGCAGGGCCCGGCCTGGCCAAACCCAGCGGCTCCGAGCGATCTGATCAGGGCTGAGGTGCTCGGCAGCTCCTCCCTGCTTTGGGCGCTGTTAATCAGCCCTGGGACATGCAAGGGCTACAAAACAACAAAACAGGGAGCAGAGATCACTGCTCAGTGCTTCCCAAGTGCTCTCACAGCCCTTGTTCCTCAGAAAATCTGCACTTAGAGGGGTTTTTTTCTCACAGGGACCCCTCCAAATAAATTTTGTAGTCCAGAGAGCGCTGAAATCACAATGTTTTTAATACAGAGAGGCAATCACAGAATCATGGAATGGTTTGGGTGGGAAGGGATCTTAAAATCATCTCGTTCCACACCCTGCCATGGGCAGGGACATCTTCCACCACCCTAGGTTGCTGCAAACACTGTCCAGCCTGGCCTTGGACACTGCCAGGGATGGGACAGCCATGGAATATCCTGTGCCAGGGCGTCCCTATGCTCACAGGGAAGAATTTATCCCCAAAATCACATCTAAACCTCCTCCCTGTCAGTCTGAACCCATTCCCCTTGTGCTGTCACTCCATCCCTTGGGATTTTCTCTCCCTGTGCTTCTTGTAGCCCCTTCAGGCCCTGCAAGGCCACAGCGAGGTCACCTCAGAGCTTCCCCTTCTCCAAACAGAATAATCCCAGTTCTCTGAGCCTTTCCTCCCAGCAGAGCTGCTCCATCCCTCGGATCATCCTGGAGCCTCCTCTGGGCTCTCTCCAGCAGCCCCAGGTCCTCCCTGGGCTGGGATCCAGAGCTGGGGCAGCTCTGCAGGTGAGGTCTCACCTGAGCAGGGCAGAATCTCCCCTCCCCTGCTGCCCACGGGGGTTTTGATGCAGCCCAGGAGAAATCAAGGGGTTGGATTTAAAGGGAGTTTGAGACAGGGATGAGGCACAACTTGCTCTGACTGTCAGATTTTTGTAAAATATAAATCAAGGGAAGGAAACCCCCCCCAGGCTGGGAGATGTGGGAACAACTCAATCCCTTTCTGTGCTTGGAGAATCACTTTTTCCCTTCCCCTTCAGCAAATACAGAGGAATTTGTTGGGGCAACAAACAAAACACAAACCTAAACCCAAATCCTTTTTCACCTGCAGAGAAAATTAAAATATTGGCATGAACCTGGACCACAACAGCCAGTCTTCAGCGTAGGAATTAAGAGCAGATGTTTGATCTCTGGGGAGATTTTCTCAGGAATGACAAGAAGGATCTGTAAAATGCACTGGATACAGGTGAAGAACTAAAAGTTGTGCTCTGAAAAATCACACACACAAAAAAAAAGGTATATAATCACAAATATTTATTTTTTAATGGAAAATATAGCTTGAAATAAGGCAAATACAGCAAAGGTGGAATCTTAAACTCACAGAGGATTCAACCACAGATATGGACAGGATTTTTTTATTTAAGAAGGAAAAGAAGAGCTGCATTAATCATTAACCCTTGACTTCCCATGGCGCAAATAATGATTTAATTAAAGTAATGGCAGGCACCACCTTGTTTCCTGCACATTAAAGCAACTGGGGTTGTGTAAGAGTGAAATGTCTAAATCACTCATGTCATACAACACCGAACATTAGCTGGGTTGAACAGCAGATAATGAATGTTTGTGAAATCATTACAAAGTATTTTTCTCAAGAAGGGCCAGAACACTCTTGATAAGAGATTGCACTCATGACAATTAAGAACAACCTTGATCTGCCTCTTTGGTTTTTCCTCAAAATTGGAATCACAGGACTTGATCTGGGAACATTCAGCACCATTGACACTTTTAAAACTGAATTTCATTTCACACTAAAACCATTTTTGTTAAACGAAGTGATTTTTATGTGGGATTGATTCCAAAGCTTCCTCTCAATGGAAAATTATTGGGGAATTGCTGAGTGTCCTGGATGATCTCAGCAGGTATTCATGACCCCTCAAATCCATCTCTGACCAACAAGGTCTCTTTAATCAGGGCTGGAAAACACATTTATTCCTGGGTAGTTCTGGAATAAGCTGGTTTCTGCTTCTAATTGATTTATCAGATAATTTTAAAGGGCTGTTAAGGAAAAATGTCCATGTCAGCCAAAGATGAGTGTTACAAAATCTTGGAGCAGACAAGCCCATGACAAGGCTCTAAAGGAAGAAGCAACATGTGGAGTCAGCTTAATGAACATGGTAATTCCAGTGAGGTCACTCTAATCAAGCCAGGAGTTGCCAGCACCAATTAAGACCCAAGATTAAAGAAATCAGGATGGTGAAACTACGACATCACACGATAGGAGAATGAGAATGAAATCAGAACTGCCACAAACTCCAAACTTTTGTGACTCAAAGCTGGTAAACAATTTATTTCAGGCAGAACCCCCAGTCCAAGCAAGATTCCAAGCCCTCAGGAATGTTGGGATCCTCTATATAAGCTCCAGTGCCCGGGTCCATCCAGACACTTCTCGCAGCTCATTCGCCTTGAGGAGCTTAGTGAGTATGAATTTTTAATTTCTCTCTATTTATTTAAACAGACCCTGTACCAGAGCAGTTGTAGAAGATTCCTTTAAGAATGCTGAGATTTAGAACAGCTTTACATAGTTTCTGTCTGGAATTACTCTTAATGAAACCAATGGGAAACGGGGAATTTGGGAGTCCCAAAATCTTTGGGAGTCCCCAGATCTTCCCAACCTTGGGGAAATTCATGGGAGATGGGACTGGGGTTTTTTTATTGTTCTTCAAGGTAGACATTTCCAAAAGCTGAATGACACAACCATGTGAGGCCAGAACAAAGATCAGTCTATGAGGTCTGGTCATTCTGGGGATGGTTTTACACAGGAATTTTTTTATTAAGGTGCTCAGTGGGTGTTCACCATGATGATCAAGATGAACCACAACACAGTGATTTCCCTCATGTTGAAAATTTCTCTCATCAGTTTCTGGTTTTTATAGTTTTTATGTGTCTATCTGTTGCAAACCAACCCTGAGCCCTGCAAGATGTCCTGCTATGACCCTTGGCCAGGATAGACAGAGCCAGGCTGGGCACAGGGACTTGGGAAGGGATTGTGAGGTCTGGGGGTGTGGGGGTCAGGGCTCTGAGGGGGCTGCAGGGCACAAGGCCAGCGCTGGGCAGGGTGGGCAAAGCTGTCTGACTTTGGTCAGTCAGGGTTGGTGGAAAGTCTGGGAACAGGCCACTGGTGAATTGGGAGATCCCCATGTCTGTTCTAACCCCTGTTCTTCTGAATTCCCTTTCAGCCTCATCTCTTTCACTCCAAGATGTCCTACTACGACCTGTGCCCGCCCAGGACCAGCGTGGCTGTGCCCCAGCCCATCGCTGAGAGCTGCAACGAGCTGTGCGCCCGCCAGTGCCCCGACTCGTCTGCCTTCATCCAGCCCCCGCCCGTGGTGGTCACCTTCCCCGGCCCCATCCTCAGCTCCTTCCCCCAGCAGGCCGTGGTGGGCTCCTCCGGAGCACCGGCCTTTGGCGGCTCCCTGGGGCTGGGCGGCCTCTACGGCGCCGGCGCCACCCAGGCCTCGGGCGGCCTCTGCACCTTTGGCAGAGCCTACGCTGCTCCCGCCTGCAGCCCTTGCGCCCTGCCCCGCTACAGCAAGAAGCTCTGGGACACCTGGGGGCCCTGCTAGAGCCGCCAGCAACAGCCCCAAAGGCCCTGGCGCCGCCTCAGCCCAGCATGGAGGAGTTGAGCTCTGCACAAGCTGCCCCGGCCTCCTGCGGCCCGTGACACCCGGCCTGCCTCCGGCCTGACCACCCTCCCTCTCCCTGCCTCCCCTGCCCTTCTTGGTTCAATAAAGTTTTCCTGCATCCAGTTCCTGTCTCTTTGCCTCCTTTGCCAAATGACAAAGACCCAAGGGCCTTGCCCAAGTGAGGAACTCCAGGCATCTCCTTCCAGTACAAGAGGGAATGTCCCCCCAGAGGAAAACAATTGACAAATGAAAACCAGAGATACTTTTGTGCAACACCAACAGCGGTTTAATGTCAAAGAGAAGAGCAACAGCCGAGGGCAGGGAATGCAGGCGATCCCAGGGGCAGCAGGGGATGCAGGACTCAGGCTCTGGGAGCCAGGCCTTGCTCAGGGCCAGGATAAGCCAGGGATGGAGGGCTGAGGGAATCCCGAGGGGATGGAGGGCTCAGGGAATCCCGAGGGGATGGAGGGCTGAGGGAATCCCGAGGGGATGGAGGGCTCAGGGAATCCCGAGGGGATGGAGGGCTCAGGGAATCCCGAGGGGATGGAGGGCTGAGGGAATCCTGAGGGGATGGAGGGCTGAGGGAATCCCGAGGGGATGGAGGGCTCAGGGAATCCCGAGGGGATGGGGGGCTCAGGGAATCCCAAGGGGATGGAGGGCTCAGTGCACATCCAGGGCTGCTGGGCACACTCAGCTGCCACTGCCAGCGGCTCCTGCCCGGTGTCCCCATGGCCCCGGCCAGGCTCCAGGGCTGGCACAGCTTCTGGGGGCTGGCACTGCCAGGGGGGCTTTAGAAAACCCCACAGCTCCCGCGGCGGGACCTGCCCCATCTCTGGGAGCCAGGCAGGGAATAGCCCAGGCCCCGTGAGGAGAAGCCGGAGCTGTAGGACCTCCCGCAATTGCCAAAGGAGCCCCCATAGCCCCCCAGGGAGCCCCCATAGCCCCCGAAGGAGCCCCCATAGCCCCCAAAGGAGCCCCCATAGCCAGTGTCACCTCCATAACCCAGGGAATGGCCGTAGCCAAGGGAGCCCCCATATCCCAGGGAGTTCCCATAGCCCTGAGAGCCCCCATAGCCTGAGAAACCCCCATAGCCCCGGGAGCCCCCATAGCCCCGGGAGCCCCCATAGCCCCGGGAGCCCCCATAGCCAAGGGAGCCCCCATAACCTCCAGACCCAAAGGAGCCCCCATAGCCAAGGGAGCCCCCATAACCTCCAGACCCAAAGGAGCCCCCATAACCTCCAGACCCAAAGGAGCCCCCATAGCCCAGGGAGCCCCCATAACCTCCAGACCCAAAGGAGCCCCCATAGCCAGAGGAGCCCCCCAAGGCCAGGGGGCCCCCAGAACCCCCAGAACCTCCCAGCCCAAAGGAGCCCCCGTAGCCCTGGGAGCTGCGGGAACTGAAGGAACGCCCCGGCAAGGCTGGGCCCGACGATCCCACAACGCTCTCCTGGGGACAGGTGCTGAGCACGGGGCCCGGGATGGTCACCACCACCGGCGGGGGCAGGATCAGGGCTCTGGAGTCGGGGCACTGCTGCACACACGGCTCGTTGGAGCTCTCGGCGATGGGCCGGGGGCAGCTGACGCCGCAGGACTCGTTGGAGCAGGACATCCTTCTGTGCTGAGAGGCTGCAATGCACAGCAGGAGAAGGGTTTCAGATCCAGAAATTTCCACCTGATTCTGCCTGTGCTGTGCCTAGGAAAATGTGAGAGCCCGGAGTTTGTTGCTCTCCAAATCTGGCCTTCATCTGACCACAGAAATCATTGTGGCTGCTGTCAAGGTCCCCAAGATGGCACACACAGATGAAAACATCTGGTGTCATCTCTGGTGGCACTTCTTGCACTGTGACAAATCTGGTTTTATCTCTTTATAAATCTATTAAGTCTGACTGAAATCTAGCAATGTATCTATAGGAAGTTTAGAAGTGGCAGATACATAGCAGCAATTTTTGTAGCTTCATATCCTTTCCCAAGTAGCCCTCATCTTCCAAACCACAAAATTTACCCTTATATTCCCACAAGGTGGGAATGATTACTCAGGTATTTTTCGATTTTACAGCCACGCATTGTACCTAAAATGCCTGGAAATGGTTATTCTAAGTGGCATGGTGAAAATGCACATTTAATTCTACAACAGCCTCCTAAGACCCACAGTTTTTAACTCTGCCAATCCATAACATGAAAGAATTGGATGGGGAAAAAAGAAGGATAGAGGAGCTCAAATTGGACTTACCCTGTTCACCAAGGTGAATAACTCAGGAGAAGTGGCTGGAGAGGCTCAGAGTGGTGGCAGCTTTTATACATTTCTCAAAGTGCTTACAGGGACAAAACGCCCTCCGTGCCTCCGGTCCCACACAGAACAACCCTCACACGGAGGGATTTAATTCTGCTGGCTTTGCACTGCCACTCCCCACGCGCAAAAAAGGGGCGTGAGGCCATGTCAGGACAGACTTGAGGGCATCGAGCTGGTGAATGATGAGGTAATAATCCCCATCACGAGCGCTGTCTTTGGGTTCGATGAGTTCAGATTAATTCGTCTTTTAAAATTCAAGTGAATCCCATGAAAATCCACAGGAGTCACACAAAAAGAGGGAGGTGGGTCTGAAAAATGAAGAAAATATCAATTATCTCCAAATGCTTTAGAAACATGAGGGGTTTTTATCTGAGTTTGCAGCTCAAATGCCATTAATCACTCAACAATTCCAAGCTGGGCTCCACTGCTCCATTTCCTGCTGGCTTTGGAATGTCACGGAGGCAGTGACACTTGGGGGATGTTCCAGATCCTTCCAGGACCATGAGGGGCTTTGTGAACGCCCACAGGAAATTCATATTTGGTGTGTCAGACACGAACACAGAAAGGTCAGTGCCCAAAAGTGGGGCAGGAGCGTCACTTCAGAGACGCGTGAGCTGAGGGCTCTGTGTCATGAGGCACAATTTCATGGACAAAATATTCACAGGTGAGACTCCAAGAGTTGAGATTTTGGAACATCAGTTTGAGACCCCTTTTGTGCAGAACATTGATAGTTAAGCCTGAAAATTTGGATAATTTGCAATCGGGCTTTAATTTCTCCCCTAATATTTAAGATATTTCAGTGAAATGCTGCCTTAAATTAAGAGGAAGTTGCACTCTATATGGCAGATGATGTCATAGTGATCCCAAACATGTTAACAGGTAATAAAATAAAGAATTTCAGCTCAGGAATGAAAATTAAATCATTGCCAGCGCTGAAATTATTAATCAAATGCTGATTAAGGAATCAAGAGGAGTGACATTGATTGATATTTTTAAATGATGCTGTTTCATAACAAGGGAGCTGAGAACAAATTCTCATAACTCCCAGCCTTCATTTAATAGGATAATAACAGAAATTGCAAGCACTGACTATTAATGAGTATTTGTGAGGCAGCTTAAAGTCATTATCCTCCAGTGCCTCTCATTATTATCAGCAAATCCTGATGACACTTCACAAACAGAGCTATTTTACAATTTAGAGGTAATTTATTGCCTCTCTTTTGCAATGTCATAAAATTAAAAACAATTGCAAGAGGAAAGAAAATAAATAACTGCAGGATGTCCCAGACTCATCCTAATAAAATATATTTTTATTTTATTGCTACAATATATTTTTAATTTATTACTACTTTATTAAATTCTCTCTTTTTTCTGTAGTGGTCAGGACTTCAGGGATGGGAGGAAAGAAAATTAAGATTTTTAATGTATTTCAAACTGAACTTCTGGAAGTTGAGATTTCAAATGAAATCATGAAATATTTGGAATTAGCTTAAGGCCGAGGTGTCTTCTGGCTGTACCAATTTCTACCTCTTTGGGGACAAATTTTACAGGTCCCTACTCAGCTACCAGGAGAATTGATGTCCTCTCAGAACCACAATTTTAGGTCCAGTTGGGCAAACTTCACCTGGCGAAGGTGGCACCACAAAGGGCTCCACACCATGGCTACCGTGGCCATTAAAATGTCCCAGGATTAACAGGATATTAAAATTGGACTCAAGCAGGACTGGCTTTAACCGATGACCCCATGAGCACCCTTCAGCCCCAAGCTCCCCAAATCCCCTCGGATCGCCCTCAGAGGGAGCTGATTGCCATCAGCGGTTGTGTCACAGCCAGGCGAGTTTGGGAGGGACATTGCTGAGGTGACAGAATGGAAGCGCCCACTGTGGAGTTGGTTTTGTAATAAAAGGGGACGGGAGGCTCAGAGGGTGGCTTTGAGGAGGATATAAAAGCTCACATCACCCACAGCCCTTCATCCACTGCTCCTGTTCCCATCCCTGCAGCGAACAAGGTAAGCGGTGGCACTGATCCCCATAAAATCTGAATTACTGCATAAAGTCAATGTGGCTTTTCTCCTCTTCCTCTTGCCTTCTTTCTTGCTGGTCGTATGCCTTTGACTGAATTGCTACAGGTTTGTTTAATTTATCCAGCACAGAATTTCTCTTGCAAGGATGATCATGGTGAGATGAAGGCTAATACAATAATGAGATTTCTTTGATATCACCTTTGAATTTACCTGTTTGCCTCTGATATTTCACCCACAGAGTTTAATTTCGATTCTTCACAGCCAGTTTAGCTTTAAAGTCCTTCCTGCTGTGCATTGCAGCCTCTCAGCACAGAAGGATGTCCTACTCCAACGAGTCCTGCGGCGTCAGCTGCCCCCGGCCCATCGCCGAGAGCTCCAACGAGCCGTGTGTGCAGCAGTGCCCCGACTCCAGAGCCCTGATCCTGCCCCCGCCGGTGGTGGTGACCATCCCGGGCCCCGTGCTCAGCACCTGTCCCCAGGAGAGCGTTGTGGGATCGTCGGGCCCAGCCTTGCCGGGGCGTTCCTTCAGTTCCCGCAGCTCCCAGGGCTACGGGGGCTCCTTTGGGCTGGGAGGTTCTGGGGGCCCCCTGGCCTTGGGGGGCTCCTCTGGCTATGGGGGCTCCTTTGGGTCTGGAGGGTATGGGGGCTCCCTGGGCTATGGGGGCTCCCTTGGGTCTGGAGGGTATGGGGGCTCCCTGGGCTATGGGCGCTCCTTTGGGTCTGGAGGTTATGGGGGCTCCCTTGGCTATGGGGGCTCCCTTGGCTATGGGGGCTCCCGGGGCTATGGGGGTTTCTCAGGCTTTGGGGGCTCCCTTGGCTATGGGGGCTCCCGGGGCTATGGGGGCTCCCTGGGCTATGGGGGCTCCCTTGGCTATGGGGGCTCCCGGGGCTATGGGGGTTTCTCAGGCTATGGGGGCTCCCAGGGCTATGGGGGCTCCTTTGGGGGCTATGGGAACTCCCTGGGATATGGGGGCTCCCTTGGCTACGGCCATTCCCTGGGTTATGGAGGTGACACTGGCTATGGGGGCTCCTTTGGGGGCTATGGGGGCTCCCTGGGGGGCTATGGGGGCTCCTTTGGCAATTGCGGGAGGTCCTACAGCTCCGGCTTCTCCTCACGGGGCCTGGGCTATTCCCTGCCTGGCTCCCAGAGATGGGGCAGGTCCCGCCGCGGGAGCTGTGGGGTTTTCTAAAGCCCCCCGGGCAGTGCCAGCCCCCAGAAGCTGTGCCAGCCCTGGAGCCTGGCCGGGGCCATGGGGACACCGGGCAGGAGCTGCTGGCAGTGGCAGCTGAGTGTGCCCAGCAGCCCTGGGTGTGCCCTGAGCCCTCCATCCCCTCGGGATTCCCTCAGCCCTCCATCCCCTCGGGATTCCCTCAGCCCCCCATCCCCTCGGGATTCCCTCAGCCCTCCATCCCCTCGGGATTCCCTCAGCCCTCCATCCCTGGCTTATCCTGGCCCTGAGCAAGGCCTGGCTCCCAGAGCCCGAGTCCTGCATCCCCTGCTGCCCCTGGGATCGCCTGGATTCCCTGCCCTCGGCTGTTGCTCTTCCCTCTGACATTAAACCGCTGTTGGTGTTGCACAAAAGCCTCTCTGGTTTTCATTTGTCAATTGTTTTTTCCTCCGGAGCAGAACTCCCCAGGCGTGCTGAGCGTTCCTTATCTCGGTATCGGCCCTGCTCCCCGTGTTCGAAATGTGGGAGTTTAATTGGGGTACTTAATACGACGTTGAGGAATGTTTGTTTAGCAATTTGCCCGTCATTAACTTCCCCGAGGTTCCGTGTAATTGTTCTTGCTCTGAGGATTCCTGGTGACACCCCAGGCCCCTCAATCACCACATCGCTTAGCAAACAATTAAGACATAATTGCAGCCTTTCCAAGATAGCAGGACGACAAGGGAAGGACGAGACTTAAGTTTTTATTTTGTCTGTTGGGTTTTGAAAGTTTTGTCTGGGTTTGTTCAGCCTGAGGAAAAGAAGATGCGGGGTGAGCTGATTTCACCTTCCAGTGTCTCAAGGAGCCGACAAGAAATGCGGGGAAAAATTATTTCCAAAAGCCTGGAGGGACAGGACAAGGGGGAACAGGTTCGAATATATGGAGAGGAGGTTTAGATGGGATACTGAGAATAAATGAAATAAAGTTTTGTCCGTAAAGATGCTTTAGATTTCCCACAATTTTCCTCCCATTTGTTGCTACCCAGGAGTGATTATTTCATATTGTTCTTCCAGAAATGAGGAAAAGGGAAAATATTCACCCCCCCCAAAAATTATATTACTCATTGTTTATATTTCTCTAACTCCTCAGTGATTAGCGTGGTGTAACTCAAATGCAGATCTGCTTGGTACTCACAATTTATGCACAGGCAAATTTCTACCAGAGAAGGAACATTGCAAACCACAAATTGTGATGCGCCATCTATTTAATGAGCAAGAAGTGGAATTTAAAAAAAAAAATACAGCATAAGAAAGCAGAAGGGTTGAATACAGAAAGGTTGAATAAGGGATTAAAATTCATCACCCATTTCCAGGCAGTGCTTTACAGCTGGACACCCAGCGACAATCGAGTGACGTTTTTCACCTCCCTGGTTGCACAGAAAGGCATCAAATGGGGAGAGGCAAGTTCCTGCAGCGCCGGGAGCTCGGGGCAAAGCTGCGCGGGTCAGCAAGCGGGTGGGCACGGTCTCAGTCCTGCATCCGATCGCGTTTCCATCATCTCCTGCTCATCCCTTCCCGGGGCTCCCTCAGGGCCCGCAGCGGTTGGAGCGCCGGTAGGACCTCCCATAGAGCCCCCCCAAACCCGAGTACCCCAAACTGCCGAGCCCCGAGGAGCTGCCCGAGTTGATGGGGACTCCCCCGGCGCTCAGAGCATCCCCGACGGCCGCGGACGCCGAGGATCCCACGGCGGTGTTCTGGGGGAAGGAGCTGAGGATGGGCCCGGGCAGGGTGACCACCACGGGCGAGGGCTGGATCACGTAGGTGGAGTCCTGGCACTGCCGCACGCAGGGCTCGTTGCAGCTGTTGGCCAGCGGCGTGGGGCCGCAGGACGTGGGGGCGCAGAGGTCGTAGCAGGACATGGCTGGGGATGAGAGTCTGGAAGGCAGGGAGCTCTGGAATGCAAGGAACGAGGTGTAATTAGCCGCGTAATTAAGCTGTTGAGGTGATGGGGAGCGCAAGGAGTGCGTGGGGAATGGAAGGAAGGGTTGGTCTGGGGTTTAGAGGGGATTTCAGTGAAGCTCAGGGCTCTCCACGCCACAAAGGGCAGCTCCACCTCTTCCTGAGCGGCTCTGAGCGCTCCTTCCCCATCACGCTCCTCCTGCAGCCCTGAAATAAGCGGGGAGGTGAGGGAGCAGGCGGTCAGGAAAGCAGGAAAAACTGCGCCCCAAAACAGAGGGAAAAATTAAAAAAAAAATAAATTCCTCAGCATGTAAAAATGAGGAGCAGAAATTTCACCGTGAGGTCTTGGCACAGGTGGCTCTGAGCAAGGGAGCGCAGGGAATCTCCCTCTGGAGATATTCAGACCCTCGTGCCCAGGAGTCTCCCTCTCCAGAGTCGTTCCAAACCCTCTTGGAGGTTTTCCTGTGTCACCTGCCCCGGCAGATCTCCAGAGGTCCCTTCCAACCCCGAATATTTTGTGATTCCATCCCGAGAGCCAAAAGCTCTGCGCAGGTTCCCCACATCCATTCCCAGCTGCTGAGCTACGCTCAGGCAGAGCTCGGGACCTCTTGGGATGGAAAGATTTGGGTGACACAAATGAAAAAATCCGGGCTCAGCACAGGAATGACCTCCACCCTCCACAGAATGCCCCTCCCTGCAGAAAAAGCTGCTTCGAGATCCCCCCAGCAATTTTAAAGAGCGCAAACCTCGGGCTGCTACTGACCAACAGCAAAAAAATAAAATAAAAAAAACCCAAACAAACAAACAAACAAACAAACAACCAAAGACAGCAACAATCCAAAGAAAATGGGAAGCAGATCGAGACTTACCCTTTTCTCCAAGGAGAAGAAAGCCAGGAGTGGTTGTAGCTCCTCCGACCGGGCTGGTTTTATACCCTGGCCCAGAGAGCCCGAGGACCCAGGACACAAATTGTGCGTGTAGCTCATTAGCAGCCAATTGCTAACGATTCCTCATATGCAAAATACCCCTGGCTGGGGATTTACTTTTCCTCTCTGTTTGTGTTTCTTGCCTGGATTTCCTTTCCTCCCTGTAATGTATGCATTCCTCCGGTGAGGTTTCTTTTATCCTCAAATCTTACGAGCCAGGTTAATTCCTGATCAGAGGCTGATTCATCTGGGTTACTCAGGAAATTGTTTTGCATCCTAAGGAACCATGACACGGATGAATGAAACCATCGGGAAAGGTGCAGTGACCTTCCCTGTGAAATCCCTTTTCCCCCAGCATGGAGGACACAAGTTTTTGGCACACCTGGCTCTGAGAAGGGCAGAAATTCCTATTTCTGCCTCAGTGTTTCACCAAATTCCTCTCAAACAGAGGGAGAGACACAAAAAATAAAGGAAATAAAATCGTTAGAAAGCATTTAGAACTGATTAAGCTCCCTTACTCCTAAAGGTACTGAGAAATGGATTATTTGAGGGAACAGATTTTATTTTCTTGACTCAGCAGAGACCATGAAAGAGGATCAGCATCTGATCTATTCCTTTATTATTAAACCACCACGCTCCCATGATGGAATCTGAGACACAATTTGGGAACTGAGTGTCCAAGTCCTTCATCTCAGGAGTCTCCAGGCTGGGTTTTCTCCCTACATTAAACCAGGACAGCGATTGAGGTCACCTGGAGGATGCCTGGGAATTTGGGGCTGCTCAAAGCCTTGCCCAAGCTCATCTTTGGGGTCATCAAAGACGCCAAAGCCTTTTACATCTGCCACTAAATTATTACTTTCCCCTGCTGGGCTTCGCACCATTATGCAAAATTGTTCCCCAAATGAATAGCAGTTATTTAGAGATGTTTGTAATGTTCCTGTTCCTTTTTTCCTTCTTTGAAAGCCAATTCTGGCTTTCACTTTGCACGTCTCACAGATCACCTCAGCGTGCAGCAATTCCAGTTCCTTTTCAAAGGCAATTTCCAGATTAAAAAGTGATTGCAGACAATGCTGGAGCAGACTGGAGGGCAGGGCCGAGCATTCCAAGCTCTCGTGGTGTTTAATCTCCGAGGCAGAGACAGGCAAATCAGCCCCGGACTGGGAGTATCTGCCCCAACATCTCCTGGGAAATAAACGCTGCTTGGAGACTTCTGAAGAGCAGAACTCTTCAAAGTTCCCCAAACATTTCCCTGGACCACTCAGACATGCAAATGGGGGACGATCAGCAGATGGGCAGGGAAGGACTCTTTGAACATGACCAGGGCTTCAAAGTGGTGGCCAAGATTCCCGATGGATTCCACAAAACTTCCCCACCAGCTCCGATCCTTCCACCTTGAAATACAAATAAGAATTTGCATCCACTCAATTCCAGCCGTGAGTTGCTGGATGTCCCCAGTTTGGAATGACCCAAAATGATGACACCATGAATGGAAACTCTCCTGTCCCTCAGGATTGACCAGACCGTCCCAAAGTTCTCACTGCACTCACAGAAATGTTAAAAAAATTGTTTGTCCAGAGAAGCTGTGGCTGTCCTGTCCCTGGAAGTGTCCAAGGCCAGGTTGGACAGGGTTTGTAGCACCCTGGGATAGTGAAAGGAGTCCCTGCCCATGGTTTAGATAATTTTTAGGCCCCTTCCCACCCAAACCATTCCATGACTCCCTGACTTTCCTTTATAACAATAATTATCTATCCACTCTAAGAGCAGCTTGTGGTTTGAAGGCCAACTCATCCAAAGCTACAGAGAAGATAAAAAGAGCCCAAATTCCACTTCTGAAGGTGGTCCTGAGCCCAGCTTGTCTGGCTGGCCCCATCTTCTCGTCCCGGGAGCCGAGAGCTTTTGGGATGTTGCTCATGGGAAGATTACAAGGAGCAGCGATCTGAAATCTCCTGGGCACTTATCGTGGCTGGAATTGCACACTCAGGACTCCAATTAAAACCTGCTGCCACACCAGGGGCTGCTCCCAGGTGTGTGCCCGAAATGCCAGAAGTCTCAAACAAATGGGATTTTGACTCACCCCCACTCCGGGAGGTGGAGCTGGCGCGATGGAGCCGGGAATATTTTATGGATGCAAAGCAGGGAGATGAAAGCGGCCTCGCAGGTTGTGGGTTTCATCTGCGGCCAGGAGAAACCATCATGAACATAAACAGTAAACAAACCAATTTCCCTGCTGGGAACCCGGCCAAATGCAAAGCAAACCCACAGCTCCTGCGGGGACTGGGTAATAAAAGGTGCAGGAATGTCTGGGATCCTCCAGGCAGCCCCAGAAAGCCACAAAAGCTCTGCAGAGCCTTCCTGCCTCCCCTCTTCTCCCCATAAACCCAGGAGATGCTGCAGCTCTGGCCTCAGCTCTGCAGAATTTGGTGCTGAAAGGGATTTTCACTGACAAAAATATTTCTGAAAAAAATATTGGTATTTTTTATTTCTGTGGGACCAAGATCTTCAGGAGAAATCCTTCCCTGTGAAGAACATTCTAACACGATATTCTCACTCATTTTCTGCAGTAGTGAATAAATCACTTTCTGACTGCAAACCCACCCAGATTTCCCTTTTTTCCTCAGAATTGTGCTTTACTGGTTGCCACACCAAGTTTTAACCCAAAAAGGCCAGGAATGAAAGGGGCAACTGGTGCTTGAGGGTCATATTTTATTCTGATGTGATTTCTGAATGTTTGGAGGAAACATCCCAGCTTTGAGGGGAGTTTTTTTGCTGGGAAAGGATTTGGTTCAATTAATGAGAAGGGAGTTGCAAGGAAATTAATTTTGTTATAAGAAATATCCACCTGAACCTGTCCAAGGCACCTGCCTCAGTCACAGCCCTTTGGAGCCATTGGACTTCTTGGAATTCATCACCTTTGATCAGGGAATAGCTTCAGCTGAGATGGCAAAAAATATTAAATTAAACATTTAATCCAGACCAAGCTCCTCCTGTAATAGAACATCAAACTGCCAGCTTTCCACTGTCTTCTGGTGTTTATTAAAAAAACCTCCTCCTTAAAATTATTAATTCTTTCATTTACCTCCTTTAATTTCATTCCACTAATGACTGCAGTCGGCAGAACCTCATCAGCATCTTTAATTACAGTTCAGCCTCATTCTGGACAGGCTGACAAAGACTCCAAGCGAGACTTTTCAGAGATATCAGGAGTTTTAAGGGGTGACAGGAGGTTGAGTCATCTGAAGCCCTCAGGGGAAGTTTTCCAAACCTTCTTCCTTCAGGGTGTCTAAACCGCACCTTGGTCCCAATCCAGGAGGAGCAAAGCTGCGCCTGATAAAGCTCAGCTCTGGCTTAAAACGCCCTAAGAGAGGGTTGGAACTAAAAATTCTTTAAATTTTAGTCCTTTAATCTCTCTGTCCCAGACTTGCTTCCCAACCCAGCAAATTCCAAAGGGAAGAAACACTCCCCGTGCTTCTGTGCTTCCCCTCACAGACTCACCAGGGGCTGAGCTCAGCTGCCAGGAGATGCTGCACCCCAAAAATTGTTGCTTCTCTCCCTCCACGTTTCCCTTAGGAACCTCAGCTGAGCTCCCTTCTTTTAAAACACTTTTCCCAAGTGAAACATCTTTAAAAATTCCCTGTTTATGTCCCAGCAGGAGGCACCCATTGCAGGGTCCCTTTCTGCCTTTAATAAGGGGTCTCAGGGTCGCTTTTAAAAGTTTTCCACCACCGGAATCTGACTCGTTCTCCTTTGAAATTATTTGCGTGGTGTTTTCTGGAAGCGGGGACTTCCAAAGGCACTGGAAAAGGGGCTGGGAGAGCAAAGAAGGCCAGGCAGACTCAGAGGGTGATGCAGCACGAATTTAATGGGTTGAGGAAGGGAAGGAAGCAACGAAAAAGTCAGGAATACATTTCCATGGTTCAGTAAGGACAGAACCCACTCAGACACACTCAGCGAGTGGAAATCTTCCTTCTTCATCGATGAATGACCTGTGCTAATCCAGCCATGCACAACAATTGCCAACAAGTAATATTTTGCCTATTATCAAATACAAAAAAAAAAAACCAAACCAAACAACAAAAAAAAAAAAGCAGGACAAGACATTTGATCAGAAACACGAAGTAAAGCACAACAAAAGACAAGCAAAGGCCTGGTTTGGGGAGATGCCAAACTCCCGCAGCTCCTTTAACTCCAGGCTGGGCGCATCTCACGTGGCATCCAAAAACCGCGGCCGTGAGCTCAGTCCTGCTCCAGGGCCGGGTCGGGGTTCAGCATTCCTGGTCTTCTCCTCCCTCCTTAGCAGGGCCCGTAGAAGCCGCTGCGGGAGGCGTTGTAGCGCCGGTAGGGCCGGCTGTAGCCACCGCCCAGCCCGGGGTAGCCAAAACCCCCAAAGGCCCCAAAACCCAAGGAGCTGCTCCCCGAGTTGATGGGGACTCCCCCGGCGCTCAGAGCGCTCCCGACGGCCGCGGACGCCGAGGATCCCACGGCGGTGTTCTGGGGGAAGGAGCTGAGGATGGGCCCGGGCAGCGTGACCACCACGGGCGAGGGCTGGATGACCACGGTGGAGTCCTGGCACTGCCGCACGCAGGGCTCGTTGCAGCTGTTGGCCAGCGGCGTGGGGCCGCAGGACGTGGGGGCGCAGAGGTCGTAGCAGGACATGGCTGTGGGGCCGGAGGGAGTTCTGGAATACAGGAGTTGAGTTACACCCACATTTATCAGCAGCTTTCCAGGGGTCCATTCGGGGTTGGGAATTGGGAAGGAAATCGGATTTTTAGTGCTGTTGGTGTTCTGGCCTCAGGTGAATTCTCTGCCTGGGCTCTGGTGGGACGCGGTCACGCGACTGAACAGGCCTGAGAATTAACTGCTGATGTTAAAGTGCAGCTGCACAACCTTAAAACTGCCCTGGATCCCAAAACTGAACAAATAACCCTTTAATAATTAATCCATTTAATAAATAACCCATAGCCATTAGCTAACATGGCTAATTAATTTATATAACTCGCCACCAACACAAAACTTCTTCTCCCCTTCCTCCGTCTGCGAAGAAACTGCGGCAAGAGGAGTGAGGGAAAAGCTACAAAATCAAGGCTGTAGAAAGAGAATAAAAGGTTCAAACTCACCTTACTCACGAAGGCAAAGGAGGGAAGAGAAGTGGCTGGGAGAGCCAGGAGTTGCTCAGGTTTTTATACTGAGTTTTGAGTTGCCCAACGACTTGGGCCACTCTTTGTGCAAGAAGTGATTTATGGGCCACGACTGATTACAGGGTTTTTTGCCTCAGTATTTGTGTTTTTTACTGCTTCACTTCCTTATCTTGTGGTTTGTCTATCTGACCACAGGGTGCTTTCATCTTAAAATATTCCTGGCCGGGTTCATTCCTGGGAACACTGCAGGGATTAATTCAGCAGGATTTATGCAGCCTTCAAACCCCTTTGGGATCTGCTTGGTGTCATTAAAGGAGATTAGGCCTCATTTGCATAATGCAGCGCCCTCCTCTGCAAGGTAAATCCTGGGGGAATTCACGGAGAATTGCAGGTTTCGGATGGCAGCCCGTGAGTGTTTCCAGCTGCTTTCCACAGGATCCCTGAGGCTGGAGAAGACCTCCAGGACCATCGAGTCCGAGGTGTTCCCAACCCCAGCCTGGTCACCAGCCCAAGGTCCGCTCACTCCTTGGACACCTCCGGGCATGGAGAGGCTCTCTGGGAAAGGAAGAAGGAATTTTTCCATGGAAGAGGCTGCCCAGGGAGGTTTGGAGTCCCCATCCCCGGAGGTGTCCCAGGATCGAGGGATCAATCACAGGTTGGGATTGGTGATCCTGGAGCTCTTTTCCAACCCCAAATCCATGAGCAGTGCTGGATGCAGGGATTACCCCGAGGTTCTCGCTCTGCCGGCACATCCACTCCCGAGACATGCAAATCACATTTAAATTAGGGCTGTCTCTGTGGGGATCCCCTGGGAACAGAAACTTGTTTGGCTTGGGCAGAGCTTCCTGAGGACATCAAAGTTTATCAGCAGCTTTATTGGAGTGCCACCATGCAAATGTTCCATCCTGGGCACATTTCAGATCCCTGACCTAGATCTGAATTCTTGTCTTTTATTTAATAAGATGTTACAAAGATTTGGGGGTGCAGAGCAGTAATTGGGCTGTGAAATTGAGGCCATTGTTTCTATCCACAGGAATTACAGCTGCTTTATTTTAAATCAAAAAGGAAAAGTTCAAGGTTTGGTTTGAGCCATCTTATATTTCAGGAGGATTCTCAAAAAAATTCCTTGGCTGTTTTTACCTGTGTGTTCCTCACTATTTCTCAATATTTTAATGAATTAGCAGCTATTTAAAAAATATTTTCTATTTTTCCTAATATTTCTAGGAGTTAGTTGAGGAATTAACATGCATAACACCATCCACAGTTCTTTTCATCTTTTAAAAAATTTTCTTCATTCTTTTTATTCCTCCTTCATCCGAGCTTTGCTTGGCAAACACAAAGCACGTTTCAAATCCAGCTGTGAATTTAAAAACAGATCTGGCAACATTTCAAATCTGTTTGGAGACTTCCTTGTAAGCAATTACAATAAATATTGTTCCAACTAAAGCCTTTATTTTATTGTACTCTCAGAACGACTTAATGGCCTGATTTTGAGATGAATTAAAGTGAGCAAATTAAGGGTTCACAGATTTTTGTCATCAAGGCCAGACCTAAATATTCAGATTATAATTAAGACTTTTTGCATAATGTGAGAACATCCTCCGAAGACACCTGTGAGGGATGGAACGTCTGAAAAATGAGATCTTTAATCAAAATGGAACTGGGAGGTTACTCACAGTCATCCCTGGGTAAAGTCTCTGGGCACAGAGGTGACCCCGAAATCCATGGAGAAGCAGAGGGAATTTCCCTGGCAAGAGCGGCATCTGCAATTCGTTTTGAATTGTAATTAATTAGCTCGTTATGAAGAATTAGTTCCTCAAAGGCTTTGAGCCTCTTGTAAAATTCTTGCAGCTCCTGAGTTCCCTCCTGTGCTGAGTTTTGCTTTTCTCTCAGTAATTCTGGACTGAGTTTGTGAGGACTTTATGGAGCCATTTGAGGTTCCCACCATAATTCAGGTCAGTTCCAGAGCTGGACACGATTCCAGAGTTGGACACGGTTCTAGAACTGGACATGATTCCAGAATTGGACACGATTCCAGAGCTGGACACGATTCCAGAGCTGGACATGATTCCAGAGTTTGACACAGTTCTAGAACTGGACATGATTCCAGAATTGGACATGATTCCAGAGCTGGACACGGTTCTAGAACTGTGGACACAATTCCAGAACTGGACATGATTCCAGAATTGGACACAATTCCAGAGCTGGACACGATTCCAGAGCTGGACAGAATTCCAGGGGTATCTCCCCAGAGCAGACCAGAGGGGCAGAATCCCCTCCCTGGATTCTTGTGGTTGCCCCGACCTGGATTTGGGACTTTGCCCTTGGGCTTGGCCCAGTCCCACCCCTCCAGCCTGTCCAGCTCCCCCTGGATTGGGAATTGTTTGAACCCCAAGGCGTTCCTGTGGTTTGAGGTGTTTAATTCAGCCCCTCTGGCCACGTCTGCCTGGAATTTGGGGTTTTTGCAGCCACCCCCATTCTTGGCTGGAATTTGCTGCCCGGCCCAGGCAGAAGAAGCTGTGGATGTGTGACCTGAGATGGTTTTGGGGGTAGGCAGAGCCTGGGACCTCACCCCTCCTTGAAGAACCCCCCGAAGGCACAGGGAGATGTGAAATCCTCCATTTTCACACCCAACTGGAGCTCATTTCCTTCTTAATTTTATTCAGATTCTGTCACGAACAACTTTAAAATCACTCAGGTTTGGGGTTTGCTTTGGCATTTTATTCCGGGCTAATAAATTACACAATTTCTGTTTTGATTTCTGGTTTTGTTCAAAAATTAATGTCACTCACTCCTGGGTGGATCTGCAGAGAATTCCTGCAGGGAGCTGGGGTAGTGTGGAATTCCCAGCTGGAATTCTGCTGGGAACGGCAGAAAACAGCTCCAGAAATTAATTCACACTCAAGGGGAGAAATTATTTACTCACCAGAACCTCTGCAAAACAACACACCCAGAACGGGAGGGTTTTGTTTGTTTTTCAGACCTGTTTTTTCGGGAGCTTTCAAATGCAGATTTTAATTACATTTCAAATTGGATGAGTGCAATTAGCGCTGCCCTGGGTTCCAGCTCCACCTTCCTCACAGAACAAGGTTTGGTGCCACCCAGGCTGGTGAATTCGGGGTTCTGATCCATCCCCTGGGAGCCGGGATTTGCCAGGAATAATCACGATAAATCCCGTGCTCAAAGTGGGGTTTTTTCCATCTAAACCCTCCTTCTGTCATTCCAGACCCACCTCCCCTTGTCCTGTCACTCCCTGCCCTTGCCCAAAGTCCCTTTCCAAGCCACAGCCAATCCAAACGCCCACATTCCTGCATTTCTTTACCGAAACATGAATTTTAAAATCATTTCCATGCCCGAGTCACCCCCATTCCCACCCAAAATCCCAGGAAGTCGCCAGGACGTGCAGCAATTTTCACGACGAATTAAACACGAAGCTGGATGTTGGAGATTAATTCAAATTTGGGGGTTAGAGGCTGTGTGGTGTCAGGAGAAGCTGCACCTGACTCTTCATCCCATTTATCACAGCTCGATTTGTGCCTGCTGGAAATTCCTGCACGGAAAGGATGCAAAACGCTGGGATGGGGAGCACTCAGCAAAAGACAGGAATTAACTCCAAATGAAGAGGCTTTGTACAAAGACTGGGCTTGGACTTCAGAGGAATAAAAGACTTCAAAGTTGCCATTTCTTGCTTATGGCTCAAATATGCAAAGTTTTGGCTCCCCGAGGTTGTGCAGAGATCTCGGCGCCCGCATCCCCTGGGTAAAAACTTCAATCGAAATCGGTGAGTCAGGAGAACTCAAAGGACTTCACCTAATTCAAGGTAAACACCTTCAAAAACTTTAATTGTTTTATTAAACTTTTCTATCATTTATATTTAAAAAAATAAACTTAAAACAAATCTTCATCTCCTTAAAATTCGTTAACTCGTCCCATTTTCTCCACAAGAAGATTCTCTTCTTTTTTTGAGCCTGTTCTACAAAAAGGTTTTTCTATGAAAGGAGAAAAGGAGAAAAGGAGAAAAGAAGAAAAGAAGAAAAGGAGAAAAGGAGAAAAGGAAAAAAGGAGAATCTTCTTGCTCCCTCTCCTCAAACTCTCCACAGCCCAACAGCCCAGAGTCTTTTTCAGTATGTTACAAAATCCATTCTTTCTAGCAGAGATCCCTCCCAAGGAAAATTCACTTCCTTTTCATTGGTAAAACTGAGATAACCCAGGAACGTTTCCTCCTCCTCATCCTCCCCTCCAGGCACAGAAACTTCTGCTCTTGGAGGGGAGATCCCATTTTGGGAACGGCCTCATAAAGAGCCTGGCAGGGATTCCAGCTCCCTAATTAACCCCCGGAGTTCATCCAAGAGCTTGGGAACCCTTGGATGGGGAACCAGGACACGCCAACCCCGGCTCGTGGAGTTTGGCACTCCCCACACTCAATTAACGCCTTTGGAGCTCCCGGGACAGGTGAGGCACCAAAGAGTTGACAAATTACTGCGTGAATTGAAATTTGTAGCGTTGTGTTGGCTCCGGAGCCCTGGGTGTGATGGAACAAAGGGTTGAAAGGAACACCAGGTCCAGGAGATGAAAGGAGCTTTGAGGGAAGTTTTTCATCTCACGCCAGGCTGGCACATAAACCATGAGCAGTTTAACTCCTGGGGACAGCTCAACCTGCTGCAGACATTATTTGTATAACTGGTTTGTTGGAATGCCCCAAACCTTCCCAACAAGAGAATTTCTTCCCTTTTTTTTCCCCCAAAATGGACTGGTTTAGTGACTTCGGTGGCTGTTGTAAATCTAAATCAGATCCTGGAGGTGCTTGGAATTCTCCACTCTCCAGGCTGAACATTCCCCAACATTCCCAGCTCCCCCAGACTGTTCGTGATCTACTCAGTGATAAATTTCACCTAAAAAAATGAAACTGAAAAAGTTTCAAATAAGAACAGGAAGGGAGGGAAAAAACCAGCAGGAGACTCAGGAGATTATGATAAAAGCATCATTTTATTAATCCCAACAAGAGGATTAAAGCCCTGCAAAGCACCGGGGGTCGGTGTGGGGGAAAAGGCTCAGCTCAGTGGGTTGTGTTCCCAGGGCAGAGCTCTTCTTCCAGCCCACCCTGAGAACCACGTCCCACCTACAACCTAAATTTAAAACTTTACACCGGGTAGTACCAAATACACCGAGCAACAGAGCTACAAACAGGACCAGAAACACCCAGGAGTAAAACAGGAGCAGTGGCCTCATTGCAGGGCCTGATGGACTCAGCTCAGGCGGAGCTGTGGGGTTCCGACCCCGCTTTGGACACCGTGAGCTCAGTCCTGCTCCAGGGCCGGGTCGGGGCTCAGCATTCCTGGTCTTCTCCTCCCTCCTTAGCAGGGCCCGTAGAAGCCACTGCGGGAGGCGTTGTAGCGCCGGTAGGGCCGGCTGTAGCCACCGCCCAGCCCGGGGTAGCCAAAACCCCCAAAGGCCCCAAAACCCAAGGAGCTGCTCCCCGAGTTGATGGGGACACCCTCGGTGCTCAGAGCGCTCCCGACGGCCGCGGACGCCGAGGATCCCACGGCGGTGTTCTGGGGGAAGGAGCTGAGGATGGGCCCGGGCAGGGTGACCACCACGGGCGAGGGCTGGATGACCACGGTGGAGTCCTGGCACTGCCGCACGCAGGGCTCGTTGCAGCTGTTGGCCAGCGGCGTGGGGCCGCAGGGCGTGGGGGGACATCGCTCGTAGCAGGACATGGCTGGGGATGAGGTCTGGAACACAGGAGCACACCTGGGGGTCAGGCAGGGGCTGTGTCACAGCTGCATTTACTCAGCTCAGTTCATTCACTCAGTTCGGTTATCGGGACGGAGAATTTCCAAGGAGCCTTTTAGGAACAGAGCCAGGAGCTGAGGAGGAAACCAAACTCTTAAATAAAGAGAGACAGAGGCTGAAATGTCCTGTGGGCTGTCGGTGATCCGGGCAAGAACTGGCAGCAGAACAAAAGAAACAAACCTGTGTCATTAATTTAATTGTAGGATTTTGACTGCACGTCTGGAGAGACCAAGCTCCGCGCACTCAGAGCGCTGGGGGAGCAGCAATTAGGAGTGAAACCCAACCACAAATGAACCTGTGGAGAGAGGTCCACGGGCAGCTGGAAAAACGAAAGGGAGGATTCATTTCAAGGCTCCAACTTTGCCTACAAAGAGGTACAAATTTCAATGACAAATTTCAACGTCATTAAGCAGCCTTGAAGTCTTTGGAATTTTTCCCAGGCAACTCATCCATGGATGTGATAAAAAGCAGGAATTCCATGGGTTCTATCTGCACCACAGCAATAAAACCAAAATTCTCTGATTTCTAGGGGGTGTTCAGCTCTGCTCCATTTTTTCCCCTTCTTCCCTTCCACCCCACAATCCCTGATCCCACTTCCCAACATTCCAGGAGATATCTTTGCACTCTGGAACAAAATTTCCACACTTGGCCACCCAGCTGACATTCCAAGATATAAAATGCTGCTGAAATACAACTGAGCTCCTGGATTTTCTGTTTTAATAAATAGTTGGAGTTTAAAAGGACCTTTAAAGATTCCAGAGTTCGAACCCCTTGCAGAGTTATTTCACCCATGTAATTCGTTAATCTTTATTAGTTCTAATATTTTCTGTGTCATTTAACATGTCTGAAACCCCCTGTTTGAATTTCTATCACCAATTCAAGGATCTCTATAGCCAAGTCAGGACTCCAGAAATTCACGATTCTAACAGAAACCTAACCAAACTTTTTAAACAGAAAAAGTCTCCCCCCCCTCCCCCAAAAAAAAGAATCCAGCAAGCAGTAGAACACTGTGGGAAAAAAATTATTAAAAGGCAAGAACTCAACAAACAGAGAAAGAGAAGTGGATTTGAACTAACCTTGCTCACAAAGAGGAAAGAGAAGTGGTAGGAAGGAGTTGGGCTGAGTTGGTTTTTATACCTCAGCCCCGATGGCCTGGGGACCACAGACAGCCTTTGTACCTGGAATTAATTCCCAACGAGTATGTCCTGAATGTCAAATGTTCCACCTGATTAAATGTTCTTTTCCTCACTGCTTATTTACTTTGTTTTCATTTCCTCCTTATCTTCTGACAGACAGATTCCGTCCCGCAGGTTTCTCTCATCTCGGGAATTAGGGACCAAATTTATTCCAGGGCCCCTTCTCAGTCACAACAAAATCCAGACTCCGGAGTATGTTTGACTTTAGTCATAAAGAAAAATACTAAGAATGTCTATAATACATAATTCATCATTCCAAGGCGTTCTTTTATTAAGGGTACGAGTGTAAATCCTTAATAAATTCCTGTCTCCAGCGATGCTCACCGGGCTCTGCCTCCAGCCGGGCGTCGGAACAATCTCAACTCTGGGTTTGGGCAAGGCCCTGCCTCAAGAGCACATCCAGCCCTGAAATCCCACAGAAGGAAGGAAGTGCCAGAATCGTGGAATTCAGAGACAAATCGCCACTTTATCACATCGAATTCAGATGGTTTCATGGCGTTAAATCTGGGTAACACAGTTTGAGGCACAGCTGGAAGAACAAGGGGACATTTAACCTTGATTTATCAGTTCTTTTACGAAGAGGACCTCAAAACCCTTCCTGTGCCACCTCAGCTCACAAACGCCAGTCAGAATCATGGAATCGTGGAGTGGTTTGGGTGGGAAGGGACCTCAAAGTTCATCCTGTGCCAATCTGTGTGCAGGGACACCTCCCATGATCCCAGGCTGCTCCAAGCCTCGTCCAACCTGTCCTGGGACACTTCCAGAGGTGGGGAATCCATGGAACCACCTGTGCCAGGGGCTCACCACCCCCGCAAGGAAGAATTCCTTCCCAAATCCAACCTAAATTTCCCCTCTTTCAGTTTTACCCCTTTTCCCCCTTTTCCTGTCCCTCCAGGCCCTTGGAAATTCGCTCCCCATGTTTCTTGTTGGCTCCTTCAGGTCCTGGAAAGCCACAATGAGGTCACCCCAAAGCTTCTCCAAGCTTGGAAAGGTCCTCAGAGTCTTTTTTTTGGAGATGTGAACATTTTAATTGACAATTGTTTGTAACTGGGTCAGACTGGGAATGGCACACAAAGAGTTTTGGCTCCACTTGGATTTGATCTCAGATCCCAAGGCGGCCACAAGTGAACAAATTGCTGAGGAGCTGGAAAAAATTGTCTTTATTAGACTGTGCTTGAAGTAATTTCACGGTGACATTATTAGAGTCGGTCTAAAAGTACCAGAAATTAAAAGTACCCATAAGCTGGGAAGATGAAAGAATTTTTTAATGGGTGGATGATGCTTCTCATGCAACGCCAGCCTAAACCTAGACTGGGAAACAAAAGCAGGACAATTCCTTTATCAGGAAAAGGTTCCACTTGCAAAAATATGTGTGGGAACTAATTAATGCAAAAAAAAAAAAAAAAAAACCATAAAGTCAAAAATATCTACGGAGTTATTGCACCCATTTTTCCACCTGAGCATCCACAGGGAACACGGCTTCCAAACCAAGTTCACATTCTTCAGAAATTGTCTCTCCAGTGATTTCCGGCATTGCAGGTGATGGATCAGACCCTTGAAGGTACAAAATTCTGCTTGAAATGGAACTGAGCACCTCCATTTAATAAAAACTTCAACTTCCTGCACAACCCCCATTCCATGCTGGGCTGGGAAGGTTCTGGAACGTGGCTTTTTCCCCTTTTTTCCCCTTTAGGTCAGGAAGGGGAAATGTCAGGGTTTATTTCCCAGACTCTTCACTCTCCCAAATTCACCTTCTCCACCCCTTGTGCTCTGTGTCCATTTGCATCGAGGAATTAATAGACAGAATAGATAGAATAGATAAAATAGATAGACTAGATAAAATAGATTGAATAGATTGAATACATTGAATAGATTAATTAGATTAAAAGGATTAAATAGATTGAATAGATTAAATAGATTACATAGTCTGTTGGTGGTAGATGCAGAATACGTTTTCAAATCTCTTACGTATGTTTCAATAAAAACAGATTTAAACTGGCTTTTAACCCCCATACTTTTTACTGGGTATTGCACCAATTTCACACCATAATAAAATTGTGATAGCACAGAAACCTTATGTGCAACATTTTTATCAGCAAGTGCTGTATCTGGGGTGTCACTTAAGTTGACCACAAGGTCATTTTTATATTAAAAAAAACCTAGAAAAATTAGTCTGATCATAGATCCAACTGCAGCGGTTCCGAGCGGATCCCAGGGAGCAACTCATCCCACCGGTCCCTCCAATCGTTTGTTTGGAAAATTTGATCATGGAAACCTCTTTTCCAGCCAGGCTCCTCTCAGCCTGGGACATTTTCATTTTTTGGGCGTTTCTGCCTCGAAGTGCAGGCAGAAAAAGGGGCCCCAGCGGAGTTCCTCTGCTGCCCGTGACCAGGGAATGGCAGGAGCGGTGCCAGAGAGGTTTGCGCTGGATTCTTCCGGAAAATTCTTCCCCCCAAGGGTGCTGGGCACTGCCCAGGCTCCCCAGGGAACGGGCACGGCCCCAGGGCTGATCCAGGGGTGTTTTGGGATGTTGGGATTTTGGGATTTTGTTTTGGGTGCAGGACCAGGAGCTGGATTGGATGACCCATGAGGGTCCCTTCCAACGAGGATATTTTAGGATTCTATCCCATCTTTTTGCTGAACTCTTCCCCGCCCGAATTTGTAAATTTGCAAGTAAATAATTTTTAATAAACTTTAAACAAAGCACAAAACTTTTGAATATAAAACCCCACCTCTTTTGCCTGTTCTGTGGACATTTGGACCAGCTGCACATGTGAACATCAGGAACCTTCCCTTGAGCTCCTCAAATATTTATATCTCAGCTCCAGGATGATTTAATTTTCAAATAGATTTTATTTCATGGCTTTATTTTTCTTGGATCTCTTTTGGTTGCCACAATGGCAAGTGTTGCTTCTGCCATATTAATATTCATTCAGATTCTCAAGAGTTTCAAAAGTGCAAAATAGGCAAGGGATCTAAAATCTCTCAAGCTTAAACACCACAATTGTACTTTTAAATACAGAGGTGGGATTAAAAAAGTGCGGGAAAACATGCTAGAAATAGAAATAGATTTGAGAACCTGTTCAGTGCTTATCCAGAGTGCAAAACCAATGAAATTATTTTTATCAGATGAGTTGTGGTGGCTTTTGGATGCACATTTTCCTCTGTGAAATCCTTGCATAGATTTTCACATAATTCTGCCCCAAGGGGAGGTAAAAAGGAGAGAAAAACCACAATGAAACTCAAAATCAGATGCAACATCAGTTTAATGATAAACAGACAAGCAGCATTCAGCAAAAACAAAGGGAAAATATATATTTATGAAGGGAAAAGAAACCATTCCGACTGAGAGACAGAAAGCAAGACTCCACCTTTCCTTAACTCCTCGATAAAACCCCTCCACTGACTGTTGGCAATCACAGCATCAAACCACCGTGAAATGCAAAATCAGAGACAAGGAAACTCCTCAAAAGCAGGATTTTCAAGGCTGAAACAGGCTGGCCACGAGACCAGACAGCACCTCCCTCCCTCCCTCCTTGTCAGGAGGGCTGCAGGGGGGCCAAAGCCTCTGGAAAGGCTGGCCAGCAGCTCCAGGGGACACTTGGCCCGGCGAGGCACTCGCTGGACGTGCGGCCCGGCTCTAGCAGGGCAGGCACCTGCGGCCGCAGTAGCGGCCACCGAGGCCGGAGAGCCCCGAGAGCCCAAAGCCCCCCGAGTTGATGGGCACTCCCTCCTCGCTGAGGATGCTGCCCACGGCGGCCGAGGTGGAGGATCCCACGGCGGTGTTCTGGGGGAAGGAGCTGAGGATGGGCCCGGGCAGGGTGACCACCACGGGCGAGGGCTGGATGACCACGCGCGAGTCCTGGCACTGCCGCACGCAGGGCTCGTTGCAGCTGTTGGCCAGCGGGGTGGGGCCGCAGGGCCGGCACAGGTCGTAGCAGGACATGGCTGGGGCTGGAGGAGAACCTGGAGAAGGCAGGGAAAGCACCCACGGGGTGTGAGGCACACAGGGAGATGCTGCTGGGCGGGAGGAAACACAGCCTGGGCAGAAGGGACAGCCTGGAGAGGGAGCAAGGGAGGAACCCAACAGCCCTGAGCCCAAAGAGTTCCCTGCAAAGAAATCCCAACATCTCCCACCTCTCCCCAGCAAAAAACAACCACAAAAACCTGGGGAGAGCAGGATCAAGGAGAAAGACTCAGAGAGCACTGTGGAGAGGCAAAGATTCCATTGAGGACCAAGGGAGAAGAGAAGGAGAAGGAGAAGGAGAAGGAGAAGGAGAAGGAGAAGGAGAAGGAGAAGGAGAAGGAGAAGGAGAAGGAGAAGAAGGAGAAGGAGAAGGAGAAGGAGAAGGAGAAGGAGAAGGAGAAGGAGAAAGAAGAAGGAGAAGGAGAAGGAGAAGGAGAAGGAGAAGGAGAAGGAGAAGGAGAAGGAGAAGGAGACCGCAAAGGTGGTTGTAGCTCACCTGTGTCACCAAGGAGGAGAAGGCAGGAGAAGTGGATGAGGGATCCTCTCTTGCTCTGCCTTTTATACTGTCCCACACAGCCCCAGGCCCACGGGCACCCTCGGCACATGGAACATGTTTACCAAGCTCATCCTGCATGCAAAACATCCCCATTAGAGAAATGGGGACACTGCAATGCTGCTTTTTCATTTCCCTGTGCAGGACATGCCCAGTCAGCCTCCCAGGCTCCTTTCAAGTGCCAGGATTAGAGGCCAAAACGTGTCTGGGGGCAGTGCCACGTCAGCAGGGCTGGGTGACGCAGCTGGTGCTGAGTGTCCGACATCCCAAATAATTCCAGTCCTGGCCCTCCAGGGCAGGACTTTAAAGTGTTTCCTGATGATGGGGCCGGGCTCCTCAGGGCCCTGAGGGTCCAGCCTGGCCATTCCCCTGCAAGGGTCAGCTCTGTCCCTCATCTCTGTCCATCTCCAGGCTGGGCACTGCTGCTCCGGCTTGGGCAGGGGCTGCCCAGAGGGGTTTGGAGTCGCCATCCCTGGAGGTGTCCAAGGGGAAACTGGACTTGGCACTCCATGCTCTGGGCTCTGTGAGGAAGTGGGGATGGATCCCAGGTGGGACTCGATGTTCTGGGAGAGCTTTTCCCATCTCAGGAATCCCTTCAGGTGAGGGACCAGCCCCAGTCCAGCCCCATGGTGCCAATGTCCAGCAGGTGATTTGGGGCTGCCTCTGTACTTGGAAGTCCTGCCCTGGAGGGCCAGGGGCTGGCAGCAGATGGTCAGTGGGACACTTCTCAGCCCTGGCTGCATCACCTGGCCCTGCTGACAAATCATTTTCCCTGGAAATAGTTTGGCCTCTAATCCTGGCACTTGAAAGGATCCTGGGAGGCTGACTGGGCATGTCCTGCACAGGGAAATGAAAAGGCAGCGTTGCAGGGCAAAAATAAAAACACTAATTTTTGTAATTGGGATATTTTGCATGTGAGATGAGCTTGGTAAACACATTCCCTGTGCAGAGACTGCCCCTGGGCCCGGGGCTGTGTGGGACAGTATAAAAGGCAGAGCAAGTGCAGGATCCCTCATCCACTTCTCCTGCCTTCTCCTCCTTGGTGACACAGGTGAGTGCTTTCCTCTGTTCCCATTTCTTTTCCTCTGTCTCTTCTGCTCCCACTGGGGCTTCGCCTCAGTTTTGTTTTGCTGGGGCACTTGGTGATGGTCTCAATTCTCTGTGCCATACTGGAGGGAGGTGGGAGAAGACCTTGTCTGTGTTTTTAGAGCCCTCTTGGGGACTGCAATTCCTTGTCCTTTCTATTTCCCTCTCCAAGCTGTCCCTTCTGCCCAGGCTGTGTTTCCTCCTGCCCAGCAGCATCTCCCTGTGTGCCTCACACCCCGTGGGTGCTTTCCCTGCCTTCTCCAGGTTCTCCTCCAGCCCCAGCCATGTCCTGCTACGACCTGTGCCGGCCCTGCGGCCCCACCCCGCTGGCCAACAGCTGCAACGAGCCCTGCGTGCGGCAGTGCCAGGACTCGCGCGTGGTCATCCAGCCCTCGCCCGTGGTGGTCACCCTGCCCGGGCCCATCCTCAGCTCCTTCCCCCAGAACACCGCCGTGGGATCCTCCACCTCGGCCGCCGTGGGCAGCATCCTCAGCGAGTCCGGGGTCCCCATCAACTCGGGGGGCTTTGGGCTCTCGGGGCTCTCCGGCCTCGGTGGCCGCTACTGCGGCCGCAGGTGCCTGCCCTGCTAGAGCCGGGCCGCACGTCCAGCGAGTGCCTCGCCGGGCCAAGTGTCCCCTGGAGCTGCTGGCCAGCCTTTCCAGAGGCCTCGGGGCCCCTCCTGCCAAGGAGGGAGGCCAACGTGCCCACCTGAGGCTTCTGCTTGTCCTGCTCTCTCCTGCGCCTCCCCGGGCCCTGCCGTGCCCTGCTCTGCTGGCCCAGGGGCTCAGCCCCGGCCCGGCCCAGCCCCGGGCTCCTGCTGCTCCCGCTGGCCCCGTGCCCGCGCCAGGCAGGCCTGTGTCCCACTGCTGGCCACGCCTGCCTGCCCAGCCCTGCTTTGGTTCTGTCTTCACACTCAATAAAGTTCACTCTGCATTGGAACTGGAGTCTCCTGGAGTTCCTTCCATTTTGGGATCCCCAGCTAAAGCTGCTCCATGGGGGAGGTCATAAAATCTCAGTTTTTGGGGTTGGATTACACTTCCAGAGGTTACGTGGCCCAACCCTTGCTCAGGTGGGACAGCCTTGAGGGAGTTGCTTTAGATGCCAATGGTTTCTCAATCCATCCAAGGATGGACACCCCTTAATAACCTCCCTGGTCCATGTGTTCCATCACTCAGTAGAAATTGTTTCCATTGGCTCGTGTCCTGTGGGAGAGGTTTTACAGCCACTTTTGTGAGCCAGAGAGAAGTTTGAGAAGAGGATCCATGTTCACCCCTGAAGGAATTTCCTACCAAGGTCCTTGACACAGAAACCAAGAAAGAAAGAAGGAGAAATAAGAGAAACCTGCAACTGCCTGGTCCAATAAACACTTTGTTTGTCTTTCCTGTCCAATGAGTAAACTTGTGAGTTTTGTAAGAATGTATAAAAAGCATTCATGCTATAATAAAACCAGGTTTGAAGCCTTCTGAAAATGGAGTGTGTTGCTTTGTGTTGTAACCATCTCAACTACAATGTCCTTCATGCAACAGAATCCCAAGGAGTTGTCACCCTTCCCTTCTGCCACCACAGCATCCCCTGTGCCCTCCTGTGTCTCCTGGAGGGCTCAGGGCTGCAGGCACAGCCCAGGAGGTCACAGGAACACGTTGGGCATGGGGAGAACATTGCTGGAGCGTTGAGTTGTGTGGGTGGTGATGCAGAGGAGAACAAGGTGCTCCTGCTTCCTCCCACGTCTTCTACTCCATGTCATTCAGGGAATCACAGAATCGTGGAATATCCAGATTGGAAGGGACCCAGAAATCATCAAGTCCAACTCCTGGCCCTGCACGGACAACCCAAAATCCCACCCTGTGCCTGAGAGCACTGTCCAAACACGAGAAGTGACCCTCACTCCACGTGGAGCAGAAGAATGGAGGGGTCAGAGAACATTCCAGGGATGGAGGGCAGGGAAAGGAGGTCTCAAAGACCACTAAGGGCAACCCCTCAGTTCTGACCATGGGATGAGGCCAGGGAGGGTGGACCCTGCATGTCTGAGTGCGCTGACAGGATGCAAGAGGAGCCCGTGATCTTGCTGTCTGCTTGCCTCCAGTGTTTTCCTGCTGACATTCCCAGACCATGAGTCCTTCTGATGTGTTTTGATGTCTCTTTGGAGAGCTCTGCAGGCTCTTTCCACTGCCTGGTGCTCAGTTTGGGTGTAGGCTCCCAGAAGGGTTTTGGAGATTTGGAGATGGAGAAGGAGCAGTGGGAAAGGCCCGACAAGGACACTTGGTGCTGGGTGGAGCTGGTGGGAGCAGAGTTAGGGTGTGTTGGAGAGGACTTTCTGCTTTTCAAACATCCTCCTGTTGACTTGAGGATGCTGGGGGCTCTCTGTGAAGGCATGGAAGGGCACAGAGCACGTGGGTTTGTCTGGATGAGAAATCCCTGATTCTTCAGAGTGTCCAAGGTGGCAGGGAAGTTTACACCCAGCTGTGCTGGACTCCAGTATTTGGTTACCCAGCAGATGAGGCGACTCCTGTCACAGAAAACACATTTTAAAGTGTGGCTTGTTATTTTAGGGATGCCAGAAAAAATGCCCTGACCATTCTGAGAGTCCTAAAGTGAGGCCCTGGAGGGCAAAGGGCCTGGAGTGCCCTGGTGAAATAGGACAGTCCCCAACACCAGCTGCATCACCCGGCCCTGCTGACGTGGCACTGCCCCCAGACACGTTTTGGCCTCTAATCCTGGCACTTGAAAGGAGCCTGGGAGGCTGACTGGGCATGTCCTGCACAGGGAAATGAAAAAGCAGCATTGCAGTGTCCCCATTTCTCTAATGGGGATGTTTTGCATGCAGGATGAGCTTGGTAAACATGTTCCATGTGCTGAGGGTGCCCGTGGGCCTGGGGCTGTGTGGGACAGTATAAAAGGCAGAGCAAGAGAGGAGCCCTCATCCACTTCTCCTCCCTTCTCCTCCTGGTGACACAGGTGAGCTACAAGGGCCTTCGCGGTCCCCTTCTCCTTCTCCTTCTCCTTCTCCTTCTCCTTCTCCTTCTCCTTCTCCTTCTCCTTCTCCTTCTCCTTCTCCTTCTCCTCTTTGTCTTTGCCTTCATCCCTGGCCCCACTGCTGTGCAGCTCCTGCTGAGAACTTTGCTCCCAGATCCTGCTCCCAGCCTCTGCTCACTGCAAGGAGCTGGCAGAAGCTCTTGGGCTCTTTGCAGGAAGCCCTGGGGATGGGGCTCCTGATCCTTTCTTCCTCCGTGTTCCCTGTCCCTTCCCTCGGCCTCTGCTCCTTCTCCTGCTGAGGCCGTGCCTCACGTTCTGCCTGTGCCCTCTCCAGGTTCTCCTCCAGCCCCAGCCATGTCCTGCTACGACCTGTGCCGGCCCTGCGGCCCCACCCCGCTGGCCAACAGCTGCAACGAGCCCTGCGTGCGGCAGTGCCAGGACTCGCGGGTCATCATCGAGCCGTCCCCCGTGGTGGTCACCCTGCCCGGGCCCATCCTCAGCTCCTTCCCCCAGAACACCGCCGTGGGATCCTCCACCTCGGCTGCCGTGGGCAGCATCCTCAGCGAGTCCGGGGTCCCCATCAACTCGGGGGGCTTTGGGCTCTCGGGGCTCTCCGGCCTCGGTGGCCGCTACTGCGGCCGCAGGTGCCTGCCCTGCTAGAGCCGGGCCGCACGTCCAGCGAGTGCCTCGCCGGGCCAAGTGTCCCTGGAGCTGCTGGCCAGCCTTTCCAGAGGCCTCGGGGCCCCTCCTGCCAAGGAGGGAGGCCAACGTGCCCACCTGAGGCTTCTGCTTGTCCTGCTCTCTCCTGCGCCTCCCCGGGCCCTGCCGTGCCCTGCTCTGCTGGCCCAGGGGCTCAGCCCCGGCCCGGCCCAGCCCCGGGCTCCTGCTGCTCCCGCTGGCCCCGTGCCCGCGCCAGGCAGGCCTGTGTCCCACTGCTGGCCACGCCTGCCTGCCCAGCCCTGCTTTGGTTCTGTCTCCACACTCAATAAAGTTCACTCTGCATTGGAACTGGAGTCTCCTGGCGTTCCTGCCCTGCTGCGATGTGCAGCTCAGCTGCTCCATGGCTGGGGGTGATGCCCTGGGGGTGTTTGGGTGGTTAAAGGCCAGCGATGAACCTTTCTCACACCTCAGCAAGGTGAGAACCTCCGAGGCTGCAGTGTCTGGAAGTGCCATGGGGCAGTGGAGGGCGTGTGGCCTTGTGTGAGTGTGCACAGGGTGACCAGGACGTGCCCCAGGGGACATATGAGGTTGGGGATGTGCTGAGGGCGGATGTGTGACGTGGACATGGGACAGGGATGGACACACAGGGACCATGATTCCTCCTCTGAGGGTGTGTGGCCTTGTGTGAGTGTGCTCAGGGTGACCAGGAGGTGCCCCAGGGGACATCTGAGCCTGGTTGAGGTTGGACAACTTCCAGCTGATGAGTCGAGCCACTGACCCAATGTTTCTGTGCCAGTTTCACCCACCTGCCCAAGGCCATGGTTGTGTTTTGTCACCTACCCCTGGACCTTTTCCTTCCCTCCTCCAGCACTTCTCCCCAGCCCTGGTTGCAGAGGAAATCCCAAACGAGTTGAAGGGACATTTTCCCAACTCCCAAATACACATGATGCCACATTTTCTTTTCCTGCGTTCTGTGGAGTGTTTCTCCCCAGGGAATGGGGTGTGCCTGGCCCTGCAGCCACCTGGTGACAGTCAAAGGCTGCTCCTCTGCCCTGTTTGGGGCTTCAGTGCCTGAAATAAATCCATCCTGCCAAGTTCCTCTGTCTCTTTACCTGCTGTGGAAATGTGCTCCTGTCCTTGCCTGAGCCAGGAGGGGACATTGGAGCAACAGGGTAAAATGGAACCAGGGAAGGGAGACAACACCCCCAGGACATCCCTGAGAGATTGGGGTGGGTGGGGACACCCAGGGCTTCATGGAGACCCTCAGTGGAGAGGGCTGGGTGTGGGAGAAGGAGAGAAGGCTGGAAATGCCTTTGTTGCATTCAGTGTTTTGCCTGTGGAAGGGATTTAAGTGGGAATGCCTGGATGGAATTGTGATGTGTGTGAGTATTGAAGGAAATCTCTCTGTTAGATCTGTCCTGCCACACCTGGGGGTTTCTCCTGAATGTGTTTGTGTGGAGAAGCTTCTCCTGTCAACCCAAGAGCAACCTTCATCCTCCTGGATGAGGAATCTGGCTTGGACCTCTGGGATTTAAGATTTTTCTGCCTCTGATGGAGCCCCAGCCTTGCTGGGACAGGAGTTTTGCCCCATTTGCCCTGAGAGGTGTCACGGTGGTGCCTGGGTGGGGCTGTCACCACTTTTTGGGACACCAGCTCTGCCCTTGCCCCAGGAAATGCAGCTCAGAGCATGGAATCCTTCCCTTGCCCACCTCTGGGGACATCCTGGCCCCTGCTGCTGCCCAGGCTGGGTTTGTGGGCACTGCCAGCCCTCAGCTGCTCCCTGTGTCCTGCTTGGAAACATTCCCGAGTGTTTGGAACCGGGTGTAGGGTCTGGTCAGGGGCAGGGGGGGAAAAGGAGTGGAGGAATGGCCCTGAGGAATGGGAGAAGGAAGAGTTTTGAAGTCAGATGTTCTCATTAAGGAGTGCTTTCTGCAAGATAATGACCCTGACTAATATTTGTTAGGAAATAATATTTGTTGGGAAAGCAGCGTTCTTCCTTCTGGAACTGTCCTGTTCTGCTGATTGGAGAACTCCAGGCAATGCTGAAAGAGGTGAAAGGCAGGAGAAACGAGATAATTTCTTCTGAAGGCAATGTGAGATCCCAAAGAAAGTTCGAAACCAACCCATGCAGTCTCTCTGATGAATAAATGATGTCTAAGAAGGCTTGAAAGGCCTTGGAGTCACAGGGAGCAACGTCTACGGCCAGTCCCGCCAAAGCCAGCCCTTTAATCCTGAGTTTATAATAAAAAACCTGCATTTATCACTCCAAAGGCTCACAGCTGCCTCAGGAGGGGAAGGTGCTGACATCACCTGGAAATACAGCACCACTCCACCCAGCGGGCTGAAACATCAGCCTGGTTCTGGCTGCAAAATACCCTAAAAACATTTTGTCCTCTAATGCTGGCACTTGAAAGGAGCCAGTTTGGCTGAATGGGCATGTCCTGCACAGGGAAATGAAAAGGCAGCCTCGCAGGGAGCGTAAACAACCTCCAGTTTACTTAATTGGGGATGCTTTGCATAAAATATGAGCTTGTTGGTAAACACGTTCCCTGTGCAGGGGCGCGTCGGGCCTGGGGCTGTGTGGGACAGTATAAAAGGCAGAGCAAGAGAGGATCCCTCATCCACCTCTCCTGCCTTCTCCTCCTCGGTGACACAGGTGAGCTGCAAGGGCCTTTGCCTCCCTCTTCTCTTCTCTTCTCTTCTCTTCTCTTCTCTTCTCTTCTCTTCTCTTCTCCTTCTCCTTCTCCTTCTCCTTCTCCTTCTCCTTCTCCTTCTCCTTCTCCTTCTCCTTCTCCTTCTCCTTCTCCTTCTCTTCTGTTCTCCCTTGGTCCTCAATGGAATCTTTGCCTCTCCACAGTGCTCTCTGAGAGTCTTTCTCCTTGATCCTGCTCTCCCCAGGTTTTTGTGGTTGTTTTTTGCTGGGGAGAGGTGGGAGATGTTGGGATTTCTTTGCAGGGAACTCTTTGGGCTCAGGGCTGTTGGGTTCCTCCCTTGCTCCCTCTCCAGGCTGTCCCTTCTGCCCAGGCTGTGTTTCCTCCCGCCCAGCAGCATCTCCCTGTGTGCCTCACACCCCGTGGGTGCTTTCCCTGCCTTCTCCAGGTTCTCCTCCAGCCCCAGCCATGTCCTGCTACGACCTGTGCCGGCCCTGCGGCCCCACCCCGCTGGCCAACAGCTGCAACGAGCCCTGCGTGCGGCAGTGCCAGGACTCGCGCGTGGTCATCCAGCCCTCGCCCGTGGTGGTCACCCTGCCCGGGCCCATCCTCAGCTCCTTCCCCCAGAACACCGCCGTGGGATCCTCCACCTCGGCCGCCGTGGGCAGCATCCTCAGCGAGGAGGGAGTGCCCATCAACTCGGGGGGCTTTGGGCTCTCGGGGCTCTCCGGCCTCGGTGGCCGCTACTGCGGCCGCAGGTGCCTGCCCTGCTAGAGCCGGGCCGCACGTCCAGCGAGTGCCTCGCCGGGCCAAGTGTCCCCTGGAGCTGCTGGCCAGCCTTTCCAGAGGCCTCGGGGCCCCTCCTGCCAAGGAGGGTGCCCACCTGAGGCTTCTGCTTGTCCTGCTTTCCTCAGTGCCCAGGCCAGGCCGGTGTGTGTGTCCCACTGCTGGCCAGGGCTGCCTGCTCGGCCCTGCTGCTGGGCCAGCCTGGCCCGGGCCTGCCCACCCCTGCTTTGGTTCTGTCTTCACACTCAATAAAGTTCACTCTGCATTGGAACTGGAGTCTCCTGGAGTTCCTTCCATTTTGGGATCCTCAGCTAAAGCTGCTCCGTGGGGGATGTGATGCCCTGGGGGGTTCGGGTGGGATTGGAGGGAGTGTGGCCTTGTCATTGGTCATAGGAGGTGCTCCAGGGGACATTTGATCCAGGAGGGGGTTTGGACATTGGGTTCCAGCTGATGAGGCAAAACATTGACCTTCCAGAAGAGATTTCTGTGTGGATTTACAGGCACCTTCCCAAAGCCTTTATTGTGCATTTCCAGCTACGAGTGGTCGTTTTCCTTGCCTGCATCCAAGCACAGCATCCAAACCCTGGGGCACAGGGAGAACCTCAAGGTTCTGAGGTGACATGTGGCACCCAGAGCAGGTGTGCAAAGAGAAATGTGGGTCCTGTGCCAGGTGTTGGCACAGTGGAAATGGATTGAGGATGGGTTACTCTTCTGGAGGAATCCCAGAGTCCTCAAGGCTGGAAAAAGGCTCCAAGCTCACGAGGCCAGTCAACACAGCAGAGTTCTGCAGGTCTGCTCCAGACTCCTGCTCCTTCAGGACACGGTGACACACAGAATGAGTCCACAGCAATTACAGCTCCCGACCACAGGACGATTTGGGTGGGGATAAGATGGATCCACTGCTCCCTCCTAGGCCTGGGTACAGGCCCAGGCCTTGCCACCATCACTGCTGCCCTCCCTCAGAGGGGGAATCATGGTCCCTGTGTGTCCATCCCTGTCCCACGTCCACATTGCACATCCACCCTCAGCACGTCCGCAACATCAACCAGGTTCAGATGTCCCCTGGGGCACCTCCTGGTCACCCTGAGCACACTCACACAAGGCCACACACCCTCAGAGGAGGAATCATGGTCCCTGTGTGTCCATCCCTGTCCCATGTCCACATCACACATCCACCCTCAGCACATCCCCAACCTCAGATGTCCCCTGGGGCACGTCCTGGTCACCCTGTGCACACTCACACAAGGCCACACGCCCTCCACTGCCCCAAGCAACTTCCAGACACTGCAGCCTCGGAGGTTCTCACCTTGCTGAGGTGTGAGAAAGGTTCATCCCTGGCCTTTAACCACCCAAACACCCCAGGGCATCACCCCCAGCCATGGAGCCCCTGAGCTGCACATCGCAGCAGGGCAGGAACGCCAGGAGACTCCAGTTCCAATGCAGAGTGAACTTTATTGAGTGTGGAGACAGAACCAAAGCAGGGCTGGGCAGGCAGGCGTGGCCAGCAGTGGGACACAGGCCTGCCTGGCGCGGGCACGGGGCCAGCGGGAGCAGCAGGAGCCCGGGGCTGGGCCGGGCCGGGGCTGAGCCCCTGGGCCAGCAGAGCAGGGCACGGCAGGGCCCGGGGAGGCGCAGGAGAGAGCAGGACAAGCAGAAGCCTCAGGTGGGCACGTTGGCCTCCCTCCTTGGCAGGAGGGGCCCCGAGGCCTCTGGAAAGGCTGGCCAGCAGCTCCAGGGGACACTTGGCCCGGCGAGGCACTCGCTGGACGTGGGGCCCGGCTCTAGCAGGGCAGGCACCTGCGGCCGCAGTAGCGGCCACCGAGGCCGGAGAGCCCCGAGAGCCCAAAGCCCCCCGAGTTGATGGGGACCCCGGACTCGCTGAGGATGCTGCCCACGGCGGCCGAGGTGGAGGATCCCACGGCGGTGTTCTGGGGGAAGGAGCTGAGGATGGGCCCGGGCAGGGTGACCACCACGGGGGACGGCTCGATGATGACCCGCGAGTCCTGGCACTGCCGCACGCAGGGCTCGTTGCAGCTGTTGGCCAGCGGGGTGGGGCCGCAGGGCCGGCACAGGTCGTAGCAGGACATGGCTGGGGCTGGAGGAGAACCTGGAGAAGGCACAGGCAGAACGTGAGGCACGGCCTCAGCAGGAGAAGGAGCAGAGGCCGGGGAAGGGACAGGGAACAGGGAGGAAGAAAGGATCAGGAGCCCCATCCCCAGGGCTTCCTGCAAAGAGCCCAAGAGCTTCTGCCAGCTCCTCGCAGTGAGCAGAGGCTGGGAGCAGGATCTGGGAGCAAAGTTCTCAGAGGAGCTGCACAGCAGCAGGCAGATGAAGGCAAAGGAGGAGAAGGAGAGGAGAAGGAGAAGGAGAAGGAGAAGGAGAAGGAGAAGGAGAAGGAGAAGGAGAAGGAGAAGGAGAAGGAGAAGGAGAAGGAGAAGGAGAAGGAGAAGGAGAAGGAGAAGGAGAAGGAGAAGGAGAAGGAGAAGGGGACAAGGGCGGTTGCAGCTCACCTGTGTCACCGAGGAGGAGAAGGCAGGAGAGGTGGATGAGGGATCCTGTGCTCAGAGTGGGTTTTATACTGTCCCACACAGCCCCAGGGCCAGCCTTTGCTCATGGGATGTGTTTCCCAAGCTCATCCTGCATGGAAAACACTCCCTTCCTCCAGCACCAACCTTTGATTTGGGGCTGCAATGCTCCTTCCCCGTTTCCTTGCTGCTGGCATCCCCATTCCACGCTGGAACCTCGTTTTATGTGACTTAATTAGAGATCAAAGGCCTCTCCTGGCCAGCACTGTTGATTCAGGTAATTCAGGCCTTTGTGGCCACCTCCTTGGATAGTCGTGTGTTTTTCCTCCTCTGTCTGGCAGTTTAGTCACTGCCTCGTCTGTCTCATGGCCATTTCCAAATTAAAACCATGCCAGACTCATCCCAGATAGCTCCAGATTCTCGCAGCATTTGCATGTTTTGCATAAATGTAATTGCAGCTATTTTTCCCTGTGTTTTCAGATTGTGCCACATGTCTGGTTTGAATCTCTCATCAAGAATGAATCCCTGCTTTAGGTGAGAGCCTAATTAGGTCACAAACCCAGCTTGGCACCAATTTTATTTTAGTTTTTCAGTCAACATTCAGCATTTTATTCCAGAAACCCCCTCGTGGTTTATAGTTTATTGTGCCACTAGCTTCAGCTTGTGTAGAACCTCCAAGTGCATTTAATAACCAAAATCTGAATTTTTTAAAATCTGGGTTTTTTTCCAAGTCAGCTTCACACTTTAAGGGGGAATAATTCCCCCTTGACCCTCAGAGCAACTTCTGCAAAGTCTCCAGGAATGGTTTTCTTTCCTTTTTTCCAGCAGGGAGCTGAATTCTGTTTCTCAGTGGAAATAAAACATTCAGCAGCTGGTGTTGGCCATGGGCTACTGGGCAAGTTGCTTCCCTGGCCTAATTAGGGCTGGAACGAGCTCAGGTTTTGTGTCCTGGCACCACAGTTTGGAGGCCAGGATGGCCACTGGTGACATCCTGACAGCCCTGCTGTAGGACAGGAATGGGAGCAATTGGGAACACAGGGCTGGTGGCATCCCTGCAATTGCTGGGACTCCTAATTTTGGTTTATTTATGGCCATCCCCAAAGCCAGAACCCCAAATGCTTCATTCAGGTGGTGCAGCCAACAATCATTTCTGCTCAACTCGGATAATTTGAGCAGGTAATTTTGGCTAACCAAGGGGAGGAAGTCTCCAGCTTCAACTTTTCCACCCCAAAACATTTCTGAGGAGAGAAATATTTCATTTTATTCATTAAAGCAGAGCTTAGCACATCGTGACTGCAGCAAAACAAGAATTAAACTGACCATGAAGGGATAAAATGATTCAATCCCCAGACTGGGGGTTTTATTTTTAGAATTATTTGAAGATTTCAGTTCAGAGAAGGACCAAATTAATTGGGAATGCTTCCTGTGGTGATTGAGGCTGAAGAAATGATCAATTCCAGGATGTGATCCATTCCAGGCCGGGCTCGATGGGATATTGAGCAACCTGACCCAGTGGGAGGTGGCCCTGCCCATGGAAGGGGTTGGGACAAGGTGATCTTTAAGGTTCCTTCCACCCCAAACCATTCTGCGACTCCACAACTAATGGGAATTTCTTTAAGAAGTATTTTTTTAATTTAAAAAAATTAACTATTTTAGCAAGTATTTTTTTTAATGAAAAAAAGAGGACATTTCACTCAAAGTGGAGTTATTAGGAAGTATTTTTTAATTAAAAAAAAAAATTCAATACTTCAAAAGGAAGTATTTTTTTAACTTTTAAAAAAAGGAATTTTTAGGAAGTATTTTTTAAATGAAAAAAAGAGGACATTTCACTCAAAGTGGAATTATTAGGAAGTATTTTTTAATTTAAAAAAAAAATTCAATACTTCAAAAGGAAGTATTTTTTAACTTTAAAAAGAAGGAATTTTTTAGGAAGTATTTTTTTTAATTTTAAAAAAAGGACATTTCACCGAAGTGTAATTATTAGGAAGTATTTTTTAATTTTAAAAAGCCATTTCAATACTTCAAAGGGAAGTATTTTTTAATTTTAAAAAATTTAATTATTTAGCAAGTATTTTTTAATTTAAAAAAAGGACATTTCACCCAAAGTGGAATTATTAGGAAGTATTTTTTTAATTTTAAAAAATACATTTCAATACTTCAAAAGGAAGTATTTCTTTAATTGAAAAAAAAAGAATTTTTTTAGGAAATATTTTTTAATTAAACAAAAAAAAAAGGACATTTCACTGGAAGCTCCCTCCCAGCAGTATCAGAACCTCCATCTCTCATTTAGCTTCGTCCCACAGCCCAAAGCCTCGGAGGTGTCTGTCTGCAGAACAACTGAAGCTCTCCAGCTTCTTGAAAGGGAAGAACTTCAAAGCCAATCCCAAATATTCATTAAATGCTTGAGACACACAGAGTGCATCAGCCATGGAAATATTGCAGCTACCATGCAAAATTGGGATGGTTTTGTCACTTGGGCAACAACGTCACCCGAAATTTGGTTACTCCCAGGGCAGACAGCACTTGACAGCGTCAGAACCCAGGGTTATTAATTTTTTCATTAAAAAGTCGTTTTGTGTGTCATAATAACCTCCCACGGAGCCTCTGGAGTGGACCCAGGGCTGCTTGGGATTCTTGTGACAATTTCATGCAGCAGCACTGGGAACAAAACGAGGTGGGGATGGGGAAGGGGGAGCTCAGCAGGGCCCTGCTCAGGTGGGACCTCACCTGCAGAGCTGCCCTGGATCCAGGAGAGGACCTGGAGCTGCTGGAGAGAGCCCAGAGGAGGCTCCAGGATGGGATCAGAGGGATGCAGCAGCTCTCTTGGGAGAACTGGGAATGTTCGGCCTGGAGAAGTTTTGGGGTGACCCAATTATGGCCTTGGAGGATCTGAAGGGGCAACGAGGAACAGGGGGAGAGACAATTCCCAAGGGATGGGGTGCCAGGACAAGGGGGAAAGGGTTCAGACTGACAGGGAGGAAATCTAGGTGGGATTTTGGGAAGGTTCACCCCAACAGAAAGGAAATTCAGATAGGATTTTGGGAAGGTTCACACCAACAGAAAGGAAATTTAGGTGGGATTTTGGGAAGGTTTACCCCAACAGAAAGGAAATTTAGATAGGATTTTGGGAAGGTTCAGACTGACAAGGAGGAAATTTAGATGGGATTTTAGGAAGGTTCAGACCAACAGAAAGGAAATTTAGATGGGATTTTGGGAAGGAATCTGTCCCTGGGAGGGTGGGGAGATCCAGCAGGGGTTATCCCATGGATGCTCCATCCTTGGAAGTGTCCAAGGCCGGGCTGGAGCACCCAGGGATGGTGGGAATGTCCCTGTCCATGGCAGGGGGGGGATGAGATGAGTTTTAAGGCCCCTTCCATCCCAAAGCATTCCGTGATTTCCTAGGAGACTGACGGGAAATCACAGCACAAACCCAGGGAATGGATTTGTGAAACCCAGGGAAAGGAGTTTATTTGCCTCTCCCTGGATCCAGGTTATTCCATTACTTACAATGGAATTTATTCCATGGAATTTATTCCATTCCTGGGATTTAATTTATTCCATTATTGTGATTTAATTTATTCGATTATTGGGATTTAATTATTCCACTTTTGGGATTTAATTTTTTCTATTACTGGGATTTAATTTATACCACTACTGGGATTTCATTTATTCCATTCTTGGGATTTCATTTATTCCACTATTGGGATTTCATTTATTCCACTATTGGGATTTCATTTATTCCATTATTGGGCTTTAAAACGCACGCAGCATAGGAAATAATAAAATAAAAAAAGGCCTTACAAGGCCAAGAATCCTGACCTGATTAGGAACTGATTACTGGAATGACAGCTGAGCTCTGATCTGTTTATCTTTGAGGGCTTCTATTGCTCAACCCATGGGTGGCTGAAGCCAATTCCGTGCTGGGGATAATGACACAGGGATGTGCAAACCATTAATGAGCACCTGGGACGGCACTTTCGGCATCAGAGTCGCTGCCTCGGGGCTCTCCCCGTCCCACCTCGTCATTTAAGAGGGATTTAAAGATGGAAAAAATAAAAATTGCTGCTGCATTAAAGGAGCAAACAAGGAGCAGGTAAAAAACAAATCTGGCTGTAGGGAAGGGCAGAGCTCAGGGGACACCGGGCACTTTCCCTGCCTCATTCCCTGGGCTGAAAGCTGCAGTTTTTGGTAAAATGACCCCAAAATGAGCTCGGGAATGAGGTTTTTGTCAACGCCGGGGCAGCTCTTGACCCTTGAATGGGGGGTGATGCTCAAAGAATACTCCTAAAGCATAATGAGGGTGCCAGAAATGTCCTTTATTAAAGAAAAAGGAATAAAATCCCAATTTCTGTGTGGGCAGAACAATTCCCTCAGCCTTTCCTCCATCCTCTCGGGGATATTTATATAAAAATATATTTATATTTATGTATGTATGTATATAATTTTTATATATATAAGTAGCTATATATATATAAAATAAAAATGATATATAAATTTTATATGTAATTACATATATATGTGAAATTTTAATATAGATATATATATAATTTATTATATATATTAAAAAATATATATTTAAATATATATATCCGAAATAATCTGAATATTTGGAGATTTCAGTAGGAAAAGGGCTCATGCTCCACCCCCTTTCCCTGAAAATTATAAATTTCCCATTTTTATTCCTATTTCCCCTTTTTTAAATAATTCACCCCATTTCTCTCTGGAATTATTTCTACAAAAATGGGTGACTCTGCAAAGTTCCCAAGGCAAGGCGAGCCCCCGGGAACAGCCCCGGGAAGTTTCAGATTAAAGGATTTCAAAGCCCTTTGCAAACTCTCATGAATTATTTATTCATGTAAAACACTCATTAGCAGCTTTTAGGGATGCAGCAGGATTGCAGGATCACAAAGAGAGTCACAAAGTCACCCCAGAAGGACGTGGCAAGGTTGGTAATACACATTCTTTGGTCATAAATAGGGTTTTTTTAATACATAATCCAATAAATAAATAAATACATAATATAATATAATATAAAAATATATTATATAAATATATACTATAAAATAAATCTATAATAAAATATAAAATGAAAATAAAGCTATTAAATCTATTTTTCTATTTTATATAAATATATTCAAATATTTGTATTTTTACATAAAAATATAAATATATAAATAAACATTAAATCTATTGTATATTTATCATTAATAATATAATGCTATACATATAATAAAGTATAAATATTCATTATATTTATAACAAATATTACTATATTATAAATACACAAATTAATAAATAATCATATTTCTTATTATAATTATCGTATTATTAATTAGAAATGTTTTCTCTGGTTTGATTTCTATTTGAAAACTTTGGTTTTTTACTTCTGCCAGATTTTCCAGAACAGGCAAATGCTGAAATTTGTTGCAGAGAAAACCTGGACATTGGACAACACTGATTCCTCAGGAATTACCCAAGCAGGGAATAATTGTTAAATCAAAATGTGGGGATCATTCCTGGTTAATTTTGCATTTAGGGAAAGGGGCTCAGAGGTGAATTTTTCATATTGATAAAGGAATAACAAGTAAAGAACTTTGATTAAGATTTAATAACAATATGGGCCTTTCAGGGAAAGGATTTGAGAAAAAAAAAATTGATTTTTCAGTTTAATTCTGAGTCTCACAGTCCAAAAAAGAACCCAAATATTCTGGAATTGTGGGATAGGAAACAGCCCCGAGGAAGGAACAGGAAGGTCAGAAATGCAAACAGGGCCGGTGTGACCCACAAGGAGGGAATGCAGAACTCAGTCCTGAAAACTGAACCTGGAATTAATTAACTCTTCACGCACATACAAAAGGCTTCGTTAATGTTTCAATTAATTGAAGAAAATTCCAACAGCTTCACCATCCTGGTTTTAATATTATTATTATTGTTGTTATTTATTTGCGTGGTTTCCCCCGTCTTTAACTGCTAAAAGCAGATAAACCCGTGCTGATACGATAATTCCTTGGCAGCACGGCCTTTCCTAAGGGGTGATTTTTGAGGTGGGATTTTCATTAAAAAGGAATTATTTTCTGCCTGGGGATCATTACCCCATCCACAGCAGCAATTTGCAGGCCCCACTAATTGCAGATTTCTTAAGTGGCAGCTTCAGGTTTCGAAAGACATAAACAAACGCCGGGGTTTTAATTAGGGATGGGGCCTTGAAGGCCTTGCGCAGCTTCGGGGAACTCAGCACTTTTTTTTGAGGGGAAAATGGAAAGAAATCAAAGTTCGCTGCTCATTCTGAGGGAGAAATTCGGGATAAAAATGTTCTGTGGGAGGGTGGGGAAGTTTTGCAGGGAATTGTGGATTCCTCATCCCTGGAAGCATCCGAGGCCTGGCTGGATGCGGCCTGTGCTTGTGGGAGGGCTTGGAATTAAATAATATTTAAAGCTTCTTCTTTAAACCATTCCAGGACTGCACAAAACACATCAGGAGAACGTAACTACGCAGGGCACTTTGCAAACTGAATAATTTATTAAAATAAAACCCAGGGCTGTGTTTACTGGCACAGATTTCCAGGCCCCAGCTGGAAAAGCCATTTCAGAACACGTCCAAAAGCACTCCCAGCCCTTCCCTAAATCCCTCCCAGGGCCTGGAGCTCCCAGGCCTTCATTCCCAGGTGATCCCAGAATTTGGGGGTTCTCCTTCCCCCCACGGATCTGTGGAACCGCAGCCAAGGCCTGCAGGAGCCACTGGAATTCAAATCTGGAATTGAAACAAATTGAAATAAACAGCAGCCCGGTTCACTGCGGGTTCCTCCGGCTGCTCCTGGGGTGACCTCGGAGGATTCATTTGCCTCCTGTGCTTCCCTACACCCAGATAATAACTGGAATTAAAATCTGCCAAAGGCGACGGAAAATCCGCCTGAGAGGGAAGGGCCCAGGAGATTTTTTATAGAGGGACCAAAAATGCAGAGGGAGCAGAAATCCCCGCGAGTTCCAGAAGGTTCTGCAGCACAAGGGGCTGGGAGAAGGGGAGTGTTCATAGAATCCCAGCTCCAAGATCATCAAATCCAACCTCCGATGGATAAACCTTCAAGTTTAAGGTTTATCTGCGCTTGGCAGAGCATTGTGTGAATTTTATAGAAATACAATTAATTATTGTCTTTAAAAAGAGTTTGCAAGAAGCAAATCTTAGTATGTGGATTCTGAAAGGAAATAAAATATAAAAATATAAAAAGCAAGAATATGGGAATATGGAAATAAACATATAGATACATAAATATGTAAATATATAAAATGCATAAATATATGTATGTATAAATATACAAATATAAAATATAAAAATAACGTAAATATATAAATATAGTAATAGAAATATTAATTTAATTTTTTAAAATATAAATATGAAAATATAAAAATATGCATTAGTGTCCCTTTATATCTTCATAAATGACATTTCAGCTGAATTAATCCTGTGGAACAGCTTTCATATAACCTTAGGCAGGTTAATTAGAGTTAAATCTTGGGACATTCCCACCTGCCTCGGACACTTCCAGGGATGGGATATCCACAATTCTCATTCCTCTTTCCCAGGATTCACATCCCAAGCAAGGTGCCAGGAAGTTGAGCTGCCTCCCTTTGTTCCTAATTATTATTTACTCTCAATTTTCCCTCCCAGCATAAATTATCTGCAGCCTGAGAGGGGTCCTAAGGCAAAAGCATTTGTGGGCACTTGGGAACAAAAGGGTTTGGGTTGATCCCGAGGGATTTATGCAGATTTGGGCATCAGGGATGAAACACGGAGGTGGAATTGTGCTTTTAAGGGTGTCCCTGAATATTTAAATGATCCCTATCCCTATGATTCCAATAGGATTTAAATTAAGGATAGTTTTTATGTAGTAAATAAATTAAATTATCTGAGGACTGTACCCAAAACATTCCTGGCTACACAACTGGTGGCTCCCTCAGAAATCTCTTTTTGAGAGAATCCTGATTCATGTCTTTATTATGATTTTTCTGTCATTGATTTCCTTTTTAAAATCTTAATAAAAACATTTTAAATCCACGTCTGGCTCACTCAAAAATGTTGATAAATTTCTACAACTACCCACCGCCATTTTCTCCAGTATTTTAAAGGTTCTGTATAATTTGTGCTAAATTAAGTTTTCATCAGGACAGAACAATTTCTTGTCTACTTTTTCCCCTCCCTTAATTCTACCCCACAAAACCTGGATGGTTCCAACCTTCCCTTTCTCACAATTTTATCCTTTCCAACCCAAAAAACTGGGGGAAAAGGGGAAAAAAACCCAACAAACAAAACCAAGGCCGTGTGAGGCTTGGTGACTTCACCTTGAGTCAGGAGCCAGAACCGTGGGTGGGATTTGGGTGCCTTTAATTGCACTGGGGTCAAACCCTGCAAAGCCCAGGAGCAAATCCACCTGCTCCACTTAAACCCCATCCCAGGATTTGTAAGGAGAGGACGGGAGATAAGGCCGAGCTTTCTCTGCAGGGTCACTGACACCATGAAATTAAAGATTTATTGAGAATTCGTGAGATTTATTGAGAATTTGTGGGATTTATTGAGAATTCGTGGGATTTATTGAGAATTCGTGGGATTTATTGAGAATTCTGGAATAGTGAATTTATTTTTTCTCCTTATCCATAGATGTAGGGGTACAATTGATGCCCTTGGGAGTGGTTTTGGGAATAAAAAAATCCCATCCGCACTGGGAAATTATAAAAATAATTTAGTTCCCTGCTAGGAAATGATGCCACTGCACAGCTCCTTTTCACAACCTGAGAGGGAAAACCCAATGCCAATAAAAAAAACCCTTGATCAGCCCCCGAAATAACTGAAATGTGGTTAATTAGCAGCAGATCGAGCCCTATTTTTGGCCCTTGAAAGAGCAAAGTGAATCCTGCCCGGAGGGCGTAGCACGCTCTGGGAAGCTCCGGGAGGGAACAAACACAAACAGGGAGCAAAACAGTTTCATTACTCGCAGAAGTTATGCAGGCAGCAAAGTTTGTTTTGCAACTAATTAAGACTTCATGCAAAGAGGGTGTCACATCCTCCAGGCGCTTCGGGGACGTGTATAAAAGCATTTGCTACGTAGAAGCCTCCCTCATCACTTTTCTTTTCCTCTCCTCTTTGGGTGATCCGGGTAAGTCAATTTTGAATCAATTATTGAATTTTAAATCAATTAGTATTATTATTATTACTATTGTTGTTATTGCTATCTGAATATCAAATGACAGGGCGAGCTCGTGGAAGGACAAGGGGGTGTTTTAGCAGAAAAAGCCTTTTTATTATCCTTTCGATTGGAGTTAATTGAAGTTTTACACTTCAGAGGGGAGAGCTCAGGAAAGCAGGGAGGGCACAGAAAACTCCCTCTGAATCCTAAAGAGTCTCAATAATTCCATGGTGCTCTTTTCATATTCTAAAGAGTCGGTGTCATTAAAGAAATTATCATTTAAATTTTAATTTCTACAATGTTCTCACCCTCAGCTGTCTTCCAGGAGGCTCCGGTGCCTTTTAAGTTGGAAAACTCGCCCTAAATATTTTCCCAATCCTGCAGAGAGCAGAACACAGATTTTCCTTACTCAAAATCCACTTTACTGCTGGCTTCGGTTAAAATATATTTATAGTTTTGAATTCTAGATGTAGCAGGAATATCCGAGGGCTCCTTTTTCACCTCCTTTCAGGAGTTTTGGGATGAGCTTTTACAAATTGTGTGGAACCACTGGAAGATTCCAACCCCCAGACCAATCTTCTTTTCCCAAAGCCAAAATCAGCCATTCCAGATCCAGCTTTTCAGCTGGAAAAATGCCCCGTGGTTGTTTTCTCCTCATCTTCAAGTCCAAGGAGATTGGATTTGAATCAATTGGAAAAAACCCTCAGAATTTTTAACTTGGGAAGGTTAAAATGGGATGTTCGGGTGGAGACGTGAGAAATCCCCCCTGGATTTTGTCTCCCCCACAAATTCCTGGGGTGAAGTGGGGATTTATTTAGGAAATCACTTCAAGCCCCCCTTTGCCAGCCCTTAATTTCTCCCCCAGCAACTCCAGAGAGCTAAAATGAGGAAAATGAGGAAAATTATCCCTTCTCCTTCCATGTTTTCCTTGCCCAATCCGTGTGGGCACAATCCAGGGCAAGCATGGCCCTCAATCCATAATTAACCCATGCCCAGGGAAAATCTGGCCTCGATATCAGGCTGGGTTTAAAGTGCTCTGGGATTTCAAATATTCAGCTGATCCCTAATGAGACCCATAAAAAATGGGTGGATCTCCAGCCTGGATCTCCCTGTTCCACTTGGAACAGGGTGGGAGGAGGACACGAGCTCCAACCTCCACGCTGGGGATTTAACTGAGGATTAAAACCCAAGTTTAAAATCTGGGATTGAGCTGGGAGTCGTTGGTTTTCCGCTGGCACAGGGGTGGGATGGACACAGCGAAAATCCCGGCAAGAGAAGCAATGGGATAAAAGATTTTTGGGGTTAAAGTGGTGGTGGTCTGAAAAATATCATTATATTGAGACATAGGAAGTTCAGTCAGGAAGGAAAAGAGCTCCTGGTTGGAAAACTAAACTGGACAAATTCAGGTCCCATCTGACCTCTCTGTAATTCCCAGTTTCCCATAAATCCCCATAACTGCATTGCCAAAACGCCGCTATTTATCCCAGATATTTCCCACCACACCGAGGATGTTTTTTTCTCATTTTTCCCTCTTTTCCTGTTCAATTCCAGGCTAAATTCAACTCCCACCTGAATTCCTGCTCAATTCCTGCCAAATTCAACTCCCACCTGAGCCCTCTTTAATTCCCAATTTCCCGTAAATTCCCATAACCGTGTTAACTTAACCCAGGTATTTATCCCAGATATTTCCCGTCACACTGAGGATGTTTTTTCTCATTTTCCCCTCTTTTTTTGCTCATTTCCAGGTCTACCTGCCAAATTCAACTCCAACCTGAGCTCTTTGTAATTCCAAATTTCCCGTAAATCCCAATAACCCGTAAGACCCTGCTATTTATCCCAGATATTTCCCGCCACACTGAGGATTATTTTTTCTTATTTTTCCCTCTTTTCCTGCTCATTTCCAGCTCTACCCTGCCAAATTCCACTCCAGCCTGAGCTCTCTGTAACTCCCAATTTGCCACAACTCCCCACAACCGCGTTACCAAAACCCCGCTATTTAACGCGGCTATTTCCCGCCACACCACGGATGGGTTTTTTCTCATTTTTCCCTCTTTCCCTGCTCCTTTCCAGCTCTGCCCTGCCCCATGTCTCCCTTCCACGAGTGCTGCCTGCCCGCGGGCCTGGCGTGCCCCGAGCCCTTCGCCGTGACCCGCAGCGACACCTGCGTCATCAAGTACCCCGACACCGTGGTGGACATCGTGGAGCCCGACTGTCCCCCCTACTCCGTCATCTACCCCGGGCCCACGCTGACCACCTTCCCCCAGCAGACCCTGGTGGGCTCCACAGCCCTGCTGGACATCAGGAACTTCCTGGGCTCCCAGGGATTCCTTGGGTTCGGGGGTAGGTGCGCTTTGGGCTCAGGTGCGGACGCCTCCTTTCGGGGCGCTTTGGGGGTTTTTAATCCTTTTCCTCCTCACTCATCCCAGTTTTGTTGTGGAACTTGCAGGCCAACCTAAACCCTGCCTGGATATCTGTGGATAGACTGAAAAAGCACAACTGAGCAGTCAGACAGAGCCCGACTAAAGTTTATGGATAATGGATTGTAGAAGTGCCGAGCTCCCGAGGTTCCCATGGAGTCCATAAATCCAGGGATTCCTGGCACTAGACCTGCCCGAGGACTAGAATTTCCAAACTACGAAAAAACTGAAATCTCTCTATTTACCTCATTCCAAATTAGGACAAACCAAAGCCCAGAATTTTCCAAGAAACCAGATTACCAGATTTTAAAAATATCTTTTTTTTCTTTTTTTTTTCTTTTTTTTTTTTTTTTTTTTTTTTGGTTTGCTAAAATCTGTGTGTCAATAAATTCGTTTTTATGCCAACATGGACGTTTTATTATCAATTTCTCTCAAAATAAAAAAATCACAAAATCCAGCCAAACAATATGACTGAAAATCTTGGGTTCCAAAATGAATTTTTCCAAATTCCTCTTCATTTGCAAATTTTGCTGAACCAGCATTAAAAAAAAAGAACTAAATCAGCTCTACTTGGCATTTCTGAAAATTAGGAATTCGTAGATCTTGCTATGCTTTATTTCTGCTTAGCCTCACCATGTAATGCTCTCCCAGCTTCTTTTCCTGCCTTTATCTCATTTAATGCAAGGGAAAAAAAGCCAAAATCAAAATATTTACAGCAATTGTAAGAGCAAAATTCTTTGCAAAATCCTGCTGCTAAAATCTATGACAATCATGGGGGTGGGGATTTGTTGTGGACGCTCCTGGAATTCTTTGATTTTTATCCTTTCCAGCGAGTTTTGCATTTGTGAACTGAGCTTCTCGTTCCCATTAAATGCTGTCATGAAGATGCACTTTTGGGTTTCGCTTTTTTAGGATTGTTTGGGGTGGAAGGGATCCCAAAACATCATCCAGTGCCACCCCCTGCCATGGGCAGGGACATTCCCCTATCCCAGGTGGGTCCAACCTGGCCTTGGGCACTTCCAGGGATGGAAAATCCATGGAATCACCTGGGGCAGGGAAGGATTGATCCGTAAAATCCCATCCAAACCAGCCAAGGGAATCCTGGAATGGTTTGGGATGGAAAGGAACCTTAAATCCCAAAGAATCCCACCCCAGTTCCATGGGCAGGGACATTCCCCTACCCCAGGTGGGTCCAACCTGGCCTTGGGCACTTCCAGGGATGGAAAATCCATGGAATAACCTGGGACCCTCACAGGGAACAATTCCAACCCAAATCCCACCCAAATTTCCCCTGTTTCAGTCTGAACACAACCCCTGTCCAGTCTCTCCTGTTCTGATGGAAAACTTTCTCCCCTACATTTAATTTTGACCCTTTTTGGTCCCAGAAGTGACTTTGAGATTTTCCTGAGGCTCAACGCCCCCCACATCAGCAATCACCAAACCAGCAGGCAAAACTGAGGAGATTTTGCCTTTTCCCAGACTTCATCCAGCCTGGATTTGGGGGTGAAATTCTGCTGCCTGTGGGCGCCGGGCCTGGCACAAAAATGCAGATTGTTTTGGTTTAATTAATTGAAGCCCTGGAATGAATTTTCCAGCTGACTCGTGAGGCTGTTCCCCAAAAATAGGACAAAAATCCTGGGCCAAGCGTGTTCAGGCAGGAGCTGGGCACTGTCACCCTCCCTGGGGCACCAGGCTAGGACAAGTTGGGCAAGAACAATCTGCAACGTGTGAAAGAAATAAATATAAATATAATATATTATGGGCAAGAACAATCTGCAACGTGTGAAAGAAATAAATATAAATATAATATATTATGGGCAAGGATGATCTGCAACGTGTGAAAGAAATAAATATAAATATTATGTAAATATTATCTATTATGGGCAAGAACAATCTGCAACGTGAGAAAGAAATAAATATAAATATAATATATTATGGGCAAGGACGATCTGCAATGTGTGAAAGAAATAAACATAAATATTATATAAATATTATATATTGTGGGCAAGGACGATCAGAAAGGTGTGAAAGAAATAAATATAAATATTATATAAATATTATCTATTGTGGGCAAGGACAATCAGAAAGGTGTGAAAGAAATAAATATAGATATAGATATGGATATAGATATAGATATAGATATATAGATATATAGATATATAGATATAGATATAGATATAGATATAGATATAGATATATAAAATAAATATAAATATAAATATAAATATAAATATAAATATAAATATAAATATAAATATAAATATAAATATAAATATAAATATAAATATAAATATAAATATAAATATAAATATAAATATAAATATAAATATAAAATGCAAGGACGATCTGCAACATGGGGGCATGCAGCTTAAAATGTGAAAGAAATAAATAGAAATATTAAATATTATGTATAAATTAGGCGATATTTGGTAATAGCTGGAAGTAATGAGTGATCAAGCTGGGAATTAACGAGCTGGAATTTCCGGGGAATCTCATTTCCAGCATCCTCCCCCACGCCCCCGCCGGGGGTTTTCTGTCCACACCAATCCGCTCAATTTCGTCTAATCCACCAAGGAAATCTGCAAATCTGCTTTTTCCACAAATCAGCTCCTGGATGATCCCTCCCCTAATGACAGGCGTTGGGAACGCTCCACAAACATTAATTATCTTTGTACACAAGCCTTGCGACACCAAGATTTGGATTTGGACATCCAGATGTTGGGCAACAGCTGCACTTTAGCAACACGAGGATGGGGGGTGGGAGTGGCGTTTTTCGGGATCATTATTTTGTATTTTTGTTTTGGGGCAGGAGCTGGTTTGGATTTCGGTGAATCAGCTCCTGCGCGCCCCGGGGCTGGGTGAAGGAACTGGCAGAAATTAATTCCAGGGTGAATATTTGGGATATTTGGGAATTTTGAGTGTCTTGGAGTGACTCAAGGAACTTCCTGGCAGGAACATTTACAGGTATTTAGAATAAACAAAGCCCAAATCCTCATCTTTAAGCTATTTTTGCTTTTCCTGCACTCGACATCTGAACTAAAAACCAGGATGAATCTTATCGGCCTCTAACGTTCAAATACCCGGCGATAACATCACTCAGTGAAGCACAAAACCTCATTAATGACGCCTCGTTAATACTCCAGCCCCCGAGGGACGGAATTGCCATTAAATTCAGCCCCCGGGGCAGGTTGGTGGCAGCTGAGGCCGGCGCTGGCCGGAATTTGTCACCCCGGAGCCACCCCGGGAGCACCAAGGTGACTCCGAGCATCTGCCACACCCAGAGGTTGCCAAAAATAGCCGGCTCCTCCTCCTCCTCCTCCTCCTCCTCCTCCCGCGTGTTTACATTCCTGCGGTTTGCTCCCATTAAACGATTCCCTGCCCTAAACCCTCATGAAAATGTGGGATTTCCTCCGGGGGGAGGGATCCGTCCTGCTGGGAGGCGGGCGGGAAAAAAAATCCCGAAAAAGAGTGGGAATAATAATTCCAAAAAACGAGTGGGGAAATAATCCCAAAATGGAGTGGGGAAAATCGCAAAATGGAGTGGGGAAAATTCAGAAATCGAGTGGGAATGATCCCAAAACCGGGTGGGAAAAATCCTAAAACTGAGTGGAAATAACTCCAAAATCGAGTGGGGAAAATCCCAAAATCAAGTGGGAATAATCCCAAAATCAAGTGGGAATAATTCCAAAATCAAGTGGGAATAATCCCAAAACCGAGTGGGAAAAATTCCAGAATCGAGTGGGAACAATTCCAAAGTCGAGCAGAAAAATCCCGGGCTCTGCGGGGAAACTGAGGCAGGTTGTGCAATGCCGCCCGGGACAAGCAGAGGGAGACGCGAAGTCACCGAGGGAACTCGGACCTGGGGCTCCACCCAAACGCCAAAACCCAGGATAAATTAAAAAATAAAAACAAAAATACCAAAACCCGGGATAAATTAAAAAATAAAAACAGAAATACCAAAACCCAGGATAAATTAAAAAATAAAAACAAAAATACCAAAACCCAGGATAAATTAAAAAATAAAAACAAAAATACCAAAACCCAGGATTAATTTAAAAATAAAAACAAAACCACTAAACCCAGCAGGGAATGCAGGTGTGCTCTGAGCAGATTTTGTATCATTTATGTATTTGAATTTGCTTTTCTGCCCTGGTCAACTCGGTATTTCAATTTTCTTGTAATTAAATATTAGTATATAAATCTATAATATTTATGTATAATATTGTGCATATATTTCTGTATAATATGATATAAATAACGTGTATAGTTTAGATATATTTATATAATACCTGTATATTTATTTATATAATATTTACATTTATTTATGTAATTTATATTTTTTTATTTTTATTTTTATTTTATTTTTATTAGATTTATATTTGTTTTATATATTCTACATCTCAACGCCATCCCAAAAGAAAAAAATCTGTTTTTACCAAGCAAAGAAGAAAAGGCTCAGCTCTCATGACCCCACACATGTTTTAGGAGCAGACCCTCCCTGCCTCGTGCCCACCCCATGGACAGAGGTTGCTCCAACCCTCCCCAGTGCAGAATTGGGATTGGGGAGGATTTTCTGGAGCTGCTCTGCAGGATGAGACACCCAGAGCGTGCTCCACGTTCTGCCAAGCCCAGAACCCTTCCCTGAGTGTCCTCCTGGTTCCATCAACCCCAAAATCCCTTCCCCAGGGGTGCTTGGAGTTCCTCCAAGACCAGAACCCTTCGCAGGACATGCTCTGAGTTCCACCAACCCCAAAATCCCTTCCCTGAGTGTTCTCCAGGTTCCTCCAAGCCCAGAACCCTTCCCTGAGTGTGCTCTGTGTTCCACCAATGCCAAAACCCCTTCCTCGGGCGTGCTCTGGGTTCCTCCAACCCCAGAACCCTTCCCTAAGAGCTCTCCGGGTTCCTCCAACCCCAGGAACCTTCCCTAAGAGTTCTCCAGGTTACACCAGCCCCAGAACCTTCCCTAAGAGCTCTCCGGGTTACACCAACCCCAGAACCCTTCCCTAAGAGTTCTCTGGGTTCCTCCAACCCCAGAACCCTTCCCTAAGAGTTCTCCGGGTTTCTCCAACCCCAGAACCCTTCCCTAAGAGTTCTCCGGGTTTCTCCAACCCCAGAACCCTTCCCTGAGTGTCCTCTGTGTTCCACCAACCCCAGAACCCTTCCCTAAGAGCTCTCCGGGTTACACCAACCCCAGGAGCCTTTCCCCGGGCGGCTTTGGGAATTTTTCCCCACCCGGGAGCCGCCGGCTCTTGGGCAACCACCCAGGACCAACCGAGGTCACTCCCTACCCTGAGCGGGCCGGGGGTCACCGCCCGGATTTTGGGGTTCTCCCACTTTCCCTGCGAAATCAGAACTCCTGATAGAGCAGAGCGCGCGGGCAGCGAGGCGTTAATTGCCGTTAATTACCCGATGGGCGGCATCGTTGCTGACGCGAGCTTGGTGCCGCTGATGTCAGCGGGCAGAGACGCTTTGAAGCGGGGGCAGCGAGGGCTGCGAAGCTCCGGCAGCGCCGCTCCCACCCCAAATCCTCCCTTTGATGGTTCCTCCGTCAGGCAGAGCTCCTGACTCAGCCGCAGCAGCGAACCCCGCGGCTCCGCAGCCCCGCCGAACCGGTTCGGGCACAAAAACCGGATGAACCGGTATTAAAGCTGCCCCTGCCCTGCGCAAGGATGTAATTTTCTACAATAATTTAGGATTGAGGGTTATTAAGGCTCTGTGTTGTGGGGTTTGCAGTCTGCGCTCGCTCTTTGTTGCCTTTGTTACTCACGGGATGGTTTGGGCTGGAAGGGGACCTTAAAACTCGCCCAGTTCCACCCCTGCCGCGGTCCCGGCTCCTTCCAGCCTGGCCTCGGACACTCTTCTTCGTTTTGGTGGATTTCTCCTTAAAATCGGGGCTGAACCCTGCTTAAATATTCCAGCTCTGAGGGATTTAGGAGCGCTTTCCTGCTCTGCTTTCTGTGCCGGGTAAAGGGTGCAAAAATCAAAGCGGGGGCTTTCCCAAGGCTTCTGAATTTACGGGAGAATGAGGGATTTCAGTCTCTTAATTCTGAAAAAAATATTTGGGAAAGTTTTGAGAATGGATTTTCCCAGAAATTCCCTGGAGAAGCTGTGCCAGAGCACGGGGGACGATTCCTTCCCAAAATCCCCCCTAAACCTCCCCTCCTCAGTCTGGATCCATCCCCGGCCCCACAATTCCTGACGAACCAGCTCCAGGCACAGGAGCAAAACACAAAACGCGGGTGGAAAAGAGAAAATTCCACCTGAGATTTCTGCATTTCGGGGAATTAGGGAGGAGTTGATCCCGTTGTGCCCCAGAGACTGATTTTGCCAGCCCGGATTCGGTTCCTGGGTTGGGAATTCCCAACTGGATCTGCTGAGGAGAGCTGGAATCCTTTCCGAGGGGTGAATTTCACATTTTCTCCGTGTGCTTTAATCTTCCTGGTCTGGAACAGGAATTTTGGGAAGGGGAGGGAGGTGTCGGAGCAAGAAATTCCAAAGGGCGATATCAGAGACATGGGAAATGTCGGGAGGAGAAAGAAATAGACGAATTTGGGGCAGGATTTTGGGCTCCTCCTCATAGGCAACGTCCATCCAACCTCGTTAAGAATAAATCCTGAGGGGGGGGGGGAAGAGGATTCCTTTGCCATGGACGTGATCCCAAAAGGACCCACACGGCCCCAACTCTTCCCTGCTCACAAAGAAGCCGCTTGGAGGATCATCCCAAAATCCCGGTGCCCTGCACCCCTTTTTTCCCTTTTTTTCCCCTTTAACTCTCTCTTCCTTCCGGGGGGAACCTTTGCACCTGGAAATGCCCACCCTGAGACGAGGTAAAACCATCCCGGGGGTTGTGGCATCGCAGGAATTATTCTGATTTTATGAGGCACCTCCAGAGATGCCGCAGGGATTTGGGGCTTATCAGGAATATTCCGGAGACATCAGAAAATGAGATTTCAAAGAGGATCTCAAAACCTCTGCGAGTTTGTCTTCCAGGGAAATCATTTCGTGGTAATCACGGTAATGACATCCTAGAGGATCCGGGCTGCTGTGACCTCACAAAGAATAAATTATGGAAAGTGTTTCATCAAACTCCTCATTTTAAACTTCACAATTGGCATAATTCATGGACGGCTTCGTTTTTGTTCCAAAGATAACCCCGAGCTTTGCTCTTCAGCTTTGCAGCAGCTCCTTCCCCTGATTTAGGAGCACATCCGTAAATCCCACCAATATTAAGGGAAAGAATCCCTGATTTGATAAACGAGGCACGGCCGCGATTCCCTGTGTCAGCTTTTGCTGCCATAAGGAAAATCACCCTGGCTCTCCAAGATTCCCTGCGCACTCCAGCTTTTAGCCAAGATAAGCTAAAAAAACCCTCATTAATTCTCGCTGCATTTTCACCTCTTAATGAAGCCGGGAGCAGAAAAGCAGGAAATTCCGAGATGAAAAGACCTGGCGAGTTGCCACCTGCATTTTTGGGGTTATTGCCCAACGCGGCTTTAGATAATCATAAACGGCGAGCAAAACAATTCCTGCGGCTCCAGCAGCGATGCCCGCACCGGGCTCGGCTCCCGAGTCATTAAAGCGCTTTAGCAAAGGGTGGCTCAGCCGCCCCCGGCCATCGGGGCAGGCTATAAATCCCCTCTCCACGCCGGCATCTCCTCACTGCCTCTCCCGACTCCTCCTCTCCGCCTCTCTGAGTAAGTTCGGCTCTAAAAACCTCAATTTCCCTTCTGCTTTCGCGTGGATTTCTCCTCAAAATCGGGGCTGAGCTTCGCCTGAAGGTTCTGGTTCTGAGGGGTTTAGGAGCGCTCTTCGTGCTGGGGAAAGGGGCGAAAGTCAAAGCGGGGCTTTTGCAGGGATTTGGGATTTGTGGGAGAATGAGGATTTCAGTCTTTTAATTCTGGAAAAAGATTCGGGAAAGTGTCGGGGGTGGATTTAACTTCGCGTTTGGTTGCGTGGCACGGTCAGGGAGAGGGTTCAGGGTGGAATTCGTGGAAAACCGTGGAAAATCCTGCTTGGAACTGAGCTCGGTGCCGCTTTGCTGCTGCTTGGATCGGCTCATCCTTAATTTAATTGGAGCCAAGCGAGCTACACCAAGTGATTATTATGGATTATTAACGTAACTGTGCCAATAACTTTCATTTCTAACTCTTAAAAGTGATTTACAATTCTAAAGCGCATTTACAGAGATTAAATTCAGCATTTCTGTAGGTCAGTGCTGCGTTCTAACTTAAAGGAATTCGGAGGAAAATGCCCTGCATGGTATTTTAGAAATTTTTTTTTAATTATCAAAAGGATAAATTTAATTTACAAGTTTAAAAAAATATTCTGATGCTTTTATGGGAGGATTTAACCTGAAGAAATAAACATTATTGAATTAATTTCCCCTAAGTGAAAATGTAATTTTCTTATTTGGCTTGATTATGTCACTATAGAAATACTTTAACATATACATTATATTATATAAATATTTTAATTATATGTTTCACTTATTGAACGAGCACTTAACACTCCCACTTATTCTCAGCCTTTTGCTTTTTTTCCCTGCGTTTTAGCAGAATATTTTCCTGCCTGGAAACAACAGGAATCTGCAAGGAAAATAATACAAAAATTAAGCAGGGCGCTAAGCTGATTATTCCACGCTGAAATACGCGGAAAATACGGATTTTTTTTAATTTTTTTTCCCCAAGTGTGGGAGGAACAGAGGCGCTGTGGGAACGAGTTCCAGCGCGTCCTCGGGAATTCCTCCAAAGGGCCGCGGCTGGGAGGTGGCACGGGAGGAAAAGAGGAGGAGTTCTGCTCCCGGGGGAGGAGGAGAAAAGGGGGGAATTAACTGGAATTCAGAACAATTCGGGGCGGGGAGGTTAAAGGTGGGAGATAAAACCGCATCCAGATTAACTCCGAGGATCCCTTAACGCCGAATGTCAATAATCAAGAGAGCAATTCTTGGTTTTACCTCAATTACCCCTAACAAGATCTTAAAAGGAAATTATAGCCAAGAAAGCAATTCTTGTTTTTACCTCAATTATCCCTAAAAAGATCTCAACACTAAATGTCAATAATCAAGAGAGGAATTCTTGTTTTTATCTGAATTATCTCTAAAAACCACTTAGAGCCAAATGTCAACAAACAAGCGATCAGCTCTTTGTTCTTACCTGAATTTTCTCTTAGAATGTCAATAGCCGAGTGCTCAACTCTGGTCTTTTTCTGAGTTGTCTCTGAGGAGATCTCAGAAGGAAATGTCAATAAACCAGCTCGTGTCTTTATCTCGATTATCTCTAAACACGCTTAGAGCCAAATGTCAATAAACCAGCCCTTGGCTCGTGTCTTTATCTCGATTACCTCTAAAAACCCTTAGAGGCAAATGTCAATAAACCAGCTCTGAAATTTTGTCTCTCAAATTTTGATCCCAATTTCCTCTGACAATCTTTTAGATCCAAATGTCAATAAACCAGCGCTCAAAATTTGACTCTATCCCAATTGCCTCTAACCATCTCTTAGATCCAAATGTCACTAAAGCAACGTTCAAGTTCTGCCTCTATCCCAATTTCCTCTTAGATCCAAATGTCAATAAACCAGCGCTCGAATTTTATCGCTATCCCAATTACTTCTGACAATCTTTTAGAGTCAAATGTCCATAAACCAGAGCTAGGATTTTGTCTCTATCCCAATTTCCTCTGACGATCTCTTAGAGCCAAATTGCCAATAAACCATCTCTCAAATTTTGTCTCTATCCCGATTTCCTCTGACGATCTCTTAGACGCAAATGCCAACATCCAAGAACCTCCAGGAGTTCTTCCCTTCGCTTTTGGACCTTTCTTTGTGGTTTTTTTAACCCCGCAGGCACCACCAGGCGATGGCTTCCACCCAGCTGGCCTGTGCCACCCCCTGCGAGCCCAAGTGTCCCCAACCTCTGGCCAGCAGCACCAACGAGCCCTGCGTGGTGACCTGCGGCGACTCGCGGGTCATCATCTACCCGCCGCCCGTGGTGGTCACCTTCCCGGGGCCCATCCTCACCACGTACCCCCAGCAAACCGTCGTGGGAGCCTCGGAACCCTCGGAGGTGGCCCTGGCCGAGCCCCAGGCCGCGGTGGCCGCCGAGGTGGCAGCGGGGGACAAAGTGGCAGCGCCGGTGGTGGCCCGCGCGGAGCCGCGCTGCGCTCCCAAATATTCCTACAGCTACTCCTCGCAATGGACTCATCCCTGCAATTCCTACCGCTCCGGGAAGCGCTGGACGTGCTGAGCCCGGGCAAAGGGAGATTCCGGGTGAAGTCCCAGCGGTTTCTTTTTTTTCCCCCTTAGTTTAGAGCTGTTCTCCCGCAGCTTTGCGGCGCAGCCGTCCGCTCCCGCCGCGCTTTGGCTTCTCGCGGATTTTTTTACTGGCACTGAGCTTAGAGAGGTGACTCGAAATGCTCGGAATTGCACACGGCAACGCTGCCAAAAAAAGGGAAATTCCCCGTTTTTCCAGGCGGCATCACTTGGATGCTGGTGATTTGCCAGAGCCTCGCTGAACCCCCGGAACGATGCTCTTTGTATCCTGTACAGTTTTGTTCCACAATTGTAGGAAAGCTTCTCTTTCCAAATAAATTTTCTCGACTGAAATACATTTTCTGTTTTCCTTTATCACATTAAAAAAAAAAAAAAAAAAAGAAAAAAGGGGGACGTTTGGGTGGGATATCAGGGAAATTAATCCTTCCCCCAAAGGGTGCTGGGCACTGCCCAGGCTCCCCAGGGAATGAGATGATGCTGTGCCAGGGGAGGTTTAGGATGAATTTTAGGGAAAGGTTCTTCCCCCAGAGGGTGCTGGGCACTGCCCAGGCTCCCCAGGGAATGGGCATGGCCCCGGGGCTGCCAGAGCTCCAGGAGCATTTGGAAAACACCGTCAGGGAGAGCAGAGAGCCCAGAGGAGGCTCCAGGATGGGATCAGAGGGATGGAGCAGCTCGGCAGGGAGAACTGGGATTGTTCAGCCTGCAGAAGCCTTGGGGTGGTCCAGCTGTGGCCTTGCAGGACCTGAAGGGGCTACGAGAAACACGGGGAGGGAAAATCCCCAAGGGATGGGGCGCCAGGACAAAGGGGAATGGGTTCAGACTGATGGAGAGGAGGTTTAGGTGGGACGGTGGCCAGGAATTCCTCCCTGTGAGGGTGGACAGGGCCTGGGATGGATTTCCCAGAGAAGTTGGGGCTGCCCCATCCCTGGCAGTGTCCAAGGCCAGGTTGGACAGGGGAAAATGTCCCTGCCCATGGCACGGGGTGGAACGAGATGAGTTTCAAGGTCCCTTCCAACCCAAACCATCCTGTGATTCCATCATTGGACATTCTACACCATCCCTCAGTCAGAGACTCATTTACGGCCAGGATGAAGAAATCCATGACAAAAAAAAAATATTTCGTGCAATGCAGATTCTTTATTTTGAGTTAAAAAGCCACAGGCACTGTCAGTGAGAGACAAACCAGCAACAACGCGATGGAAACACGAAAATCCCAAGGCAGCAGCAGCAGCAGCAGCGAGGCCCAGCCCAGGGCTGCAGCCCAGAGATCGCCCCTTGCCAGGGCGGCTCCGGGGCTCGGGGCTGGGCAGAGCAGGGCAGAGCCTGAGCCGAGGCTGGGCACAGCTGGCTGGGGGCGCAGACAGGGGGCGGCTTTGGGAGGCAGCGCTGCGAAGGCCAAAGGCGCCGGCTGGGGCTCTGCAGGGTCACACGGCAGGGACAGGGACCCTGCAGCTCCCGGCGCTGCCGGGCCGGCCCTGAGCAGGGGCTGCAGCTCCAGCCCGGCTCAGGGGGCACAAGGCAGCCGGGGCTGCTGGAGGAGCCCGCGGGCAGGGGCAGCGCTGAGCTCCGCCGCCGTTCGGCCTTTAGCAGGGCCCGCAGGAGCCCCCGATGGAGCGGGAACTGCGGCCACAGCTGCCATAGCCCCCAGAACCTCCAAAACCCCCAAAACCTCCAGAACCCCCAAGGCCCCCGAAGCCCCCGAAGCCCCCGAAGCCCCCGGAGCCCCGGAGCCCCCACGGCCCCCAAAGGAGCCCCCGGAGCCGGCTCCCACGTAGGGAACTCCGGCCGAGCCCACGGCGCTCTGCTGCGGGAAGGAGCTGAGGATGGGCCCGGGGAAGGTGACCACCGAGGCCGGGGGCTGGATGACCACCGTGGAGTCGGGGCACTGCCGCACGCAGGGCTCGTTGCAGGTGTCAGCCACAGGGCACGGGGTGGCCACGCCGCAGCTGGGCACGCACAGGCTGGAGCAGGACATCCTTCGGTTCGGCTGGCAGAGCTGCAAGACACGGCACGGCCACGGCTCAGGCCAAGGGCTCGGCCCAAAGCCCTGCTGCTGCTCTGGCCCACCTGGAGCCCGTGGGCCAGGACTTGCTCTGGCCCATCCCAGGCGTTCCCAGCGCAGCCCTGGCACGGCTGGAGCAGCCCCTGGCATCCCCTGCTGCCCTCACCACCCCCGGCTCCTGCTGCCCGTGGCAATGGAGAAAAACTCCCTCATCCAAACCACCAGGCTCCCCGGGGCCTTGAGCCTGCTGCTGGAACCCCAACCATCCCAGCCCTGCCCTGGGACAGCTGCTGGAGCTCGGGCACAGAGATCCCTTGGGAATTCCACAGCCAGAGATCCCTTGGGAATTCCACAGGCAGAGATTCCTTGGGATATCCACAGCCAGAGATCCCTTGGGAATTCCACAGCCAGAGATCCCTTGGGAATTCCACAGCCAGAGATCCCCAGGGAAATCCACAGGCAGAGATTCCTTGGGAATTCCACAGGCAGAGATCCCTTGGGAATTCCACAGGCAGAGATTCCTTGGGAATTCCACAGGCAGAGATCTCTTGGGAAATCCACAGGCAGAGATTCCCCAGGGAATCCAGAGCCAGAGATTCCTTGGGATTTCCACAGCCAGAGATCCCTTGGGAATTCCACAGGCAGAGATCCCTTGGGAATTCTACAGCCAGAGATCCCCAGGGAAAGCGCAGAGGAGGAAGAGAGGATGGAGGAAGACTCGGACTCACCACAGCGATCAATGAGCAGAGTCGAGTGGGAAGAGCTGGATGGAGCCCTGTGGAACTCTTGGACCTTTTATACACCCCAGAGTGCCTGGGGCACCGTCCATGGGGTGGGGGCAAACCCCCAGTAATTAGGAATTCAAGCGGACAAGCCTCATGACACAAACTGAAACGTGAGGTAATTACATCCATACTAATTGGGGCTAGAACGAGTAAAGGTGTCCCGGAGAACCACCAGGCCATGAGCAAACACTGTGTGTAATACCATTTGTTGCTGGAGCCGAGATCAGAACCCCAATAAACCCCAACATGTCCCTAATCCCCTGCTTTGCTTATGCACGGGAGTTTTGGGCATCACTCAGGAGCGCTTTGAAATGGCACAGCCGGCACTTAATCTGTCATTAATCCTTTTTATGGGCTGCTAAATAGGGACGCCGGGAGGGAGAAGCCATCCCACCCACTCGGGACACATCCCAAGCGCCCAACGTGGCAGGGGAGGGCACAGGAACAGAGTCGTCCTGCAGTGGGGCGGGCTGGGGGAAGCACGGACAGACAGACAGCCATGTCCTGCCCCACACAGCACAGGGCCGGGCACAGGGCTGGGCACGGGGGGGTTCTGGGAGGGAGAATCCCTGAAAGAATTTTTGGTGCCACTGGAGGATTTGTTAAGTCCCCGATCCAAATGATGGTGGTGCAAAAAGCACAAGGGGAGATCTCGTGTCAGATGAAGCTTCAGCAACAATCCATCCTGGCACGGATGTGGGAATGACACGGGCGGGATCAGGAGTGGAACAAATGAGTAAGGAGAGACATACAGAGAGGAGCAGGAGAGCAGAGAGGATCCAGAACCGCTCAGACCCTCCAGCCTGGGTCCTGGCCGAGTTCTCCTCTGGATTACCAGGCTGGCCCCGAGGTCTGGCCTAGAGGGTGTTGGCTGAGCCCCCCAGAGCCAGCCTGGCCCAGGACGGGCCCACCTGGGCACGGCTGACTCAAGGGCACGGCCAGCCTGTGGCAGGGCTGGGTTCAGCCATATGACAAAAGATTCTCTGTAAGCAAAGTGAGGGATTAGGGGCAAACCTGGGTTTATTGGGGCTGTCAGCTGAGTGAACTCCAGTAGCACTGTGTCTGTCATGTAATGATGGGTCATGGCTGTCCCTGCAAGTGCCTCTCTCCTGTCCACTTCTTTCCACACCAATGTCCACAATGGGGGGATGACAGAATATTTCTGCGTCCCTTCACTTTATGAAGCGTCTCAGTGTGAATTCCTCATTACTGGAAGGGGGCTCTGTCCGCACCCCTGGACGATGCCCGGGGCTCTCTGGGGTGTATAAAAGGGCTGAGCTCCTTGCACAGCTCCATCCACACTTCTCCACTTGACTCTCCTCATCACCCGGGTAAGTGCAGCTCTCCGAAGCCTCTCGGGGATCTCTCTCTGTCTCCTTCCATGAAATTCCTCCCTCACACCTTTGTCTCTTCTTTCCAGAAGCCTTTCCCAGTCTCAAGGATGTCCTGCTGTGTCCCCACCTGCGGCGTGGCCCCTGTGGCTGACACCTGCAACGAGCCCTGCGTGTGCCAGTGCCCCGACTCCACGGTGGTCATCCAGCCCCCGGCCTCGGTGGTCACCTTCCCCGGGCCCATCCTCAGCTCCTTCCCGCAGCAGAGCGCCGTGGGCTCGGCCGGAGCTCCCTACGTGGCAGCCGGCTTCGGCGGCTCCTCCGGACGCCGTGGGGGCTCCGGCGGCTCCGGGGGCTCCGGGGGATTCGGAGGTTCTGGAGGCTTCGGAGGTTTTGGGGGCAGCTGCGGCGGCTCCGGGGGCTCCGGGGGATTCGGAGGTTCTGGAGGGTGCGGAGGTTCTGGGGGCAGCTGCGGCGGCTCCAGACGCTGCGGGCCCTGCTAGGCCCCAGCGCCATCCCTGACCCAGAAGAGCTCCAGGAACGCCCCCGGCCCATCCCCGCACGCCAAGGCCCGAAGCAAGGGCAGACACACCGACAGACAGACACACCGACAGACAGACTTCCCCCGGCCCCGCTCCGCCGCCTTCCAGCCGCGCTCGGAGCCCCGCAGCGACCGCTGCCCGCTCCCGGCACGGCCCCAGCTCGGCTCCTGCTCTGCCCGTGTGCCCCCCGGGACACGCGGGGAGCGCTCGGCCGGGGCCCCGCTCCGCTGCCGCCCCCCTGCCCCGCACGGCAATAAAAGCTGCCTCGCATTGCAACGTTCACCGCCTCTCTCGGCTGCTCTTTGCTCCGCACCCGCTGCCCAGCGCGGCCCGCACGGTTCCGGGACGGTTCCCGGAGGCTCCCGGGAGGTTCCGGCAGGGTTCGCGCAGCCCCGCTCGGACACGGTGGGTGAGAAGCCCCGGCAGCTGCCCGGGCTCCTCCTGCCCGTCCTCGGCCACCCCAGCCCCGCAGCAGCGTCCCCCCGAGCCGGAGCCTGCCCAGGCCCTGGCACGGGGCCTCTGCCCGTCCCTGCCCGGCTCCTGCCCGCTCCGGGCTCCTCTCTGCAGCCCCAAAGGAGCCCCGGGCCCACCGCCAGCCCCTGCCCTTGGGACACCCCCGAGGGATGCCTGGAGCCCCGGGGCCGTGGGGATTGGGGGCGAGGGGAGCCCCACGAGGGATGCCTGGAGCCCTAAGGCCGTGGGGATTGGGGGCGAGGGGAGCCCCCCGAGGGATGCCTGGAGCCCTAAGGCCGTGGGGATTGGGGGCGAGGGGAGCCCCCTGAGGGATGCCTGGGGCCCCGGGGCCATGGGGATTGGGGGCGAGGGGAGCCCCCCGAGGGATGCCTGGGCCCTGAGGCCGTGGGGATTGGGGGCGAGGGGAGCCCCCCGAGGGATGCCTGGGGCCCTGAGGCCGTGGGGATTGGGGGCGAGGGGAGCCCCCTGAGGGATGCCTGGGGCCCCGGGGCCATGGGGATTGGGGGCGAGGGGAGCCCCCCGAGGGATGCCTGGAGCCCCGGGGCCGTGGGGATTGGGGGGCGAGGGGAGCCCCACGAGGGACCCGGTGGTTTGCAGAAACAAACAAACTGTACAACTTTTGAAAAGTTGTAAAGCTGGTATGTTTATTACAGAGCTGGACACGTGGGGGAATCTTTCTCTTAATAGGACCTGCACCTCTAGGAACTCCAGATCTTATTTTATTTTATTTTTATTTTTATTTTTATTTTATTTTTATTTTTATTTTTATTTTATTTTTATTTTTATTTTTATTTCCCTCTCAAATACATATCCATGCAATTTTACAATAGATTAGTTCTTATTCATTTTACTGATTTTGTGTGACATTTCCGGCTAATTTTTTCCATTATCAGAATGAATTCCTCCGTCATTTTAACCCTGCTTTCCTCTCTGGCAGCCTCTCTGTTTCTTTCAGAGTTCAAGGGGACAGAGTATGAAACAATATTGTCTAAAATTGATCTATATGAACTTAAATACGAAATTCCAAACCCAGGGAGTTTTTGGTGTTAATTTGGGAGAGATTTCCAGACAGATCATTCGGCAAAGAAAGGGACCTCAGAGGAGTGGGAACTCCAAGCTTCTGCTCCAAGAGCTCCGTGGGACTGAACCCTGTGATCGTTCCATGGCGAGGAGAGGAGACTGGGCAGCATCTGCTGGGGTCTGTCTCCTCCCTTCCCAGCTGCCACCACCTCCAGCCGGACAGGCCGGGACACCTGGGACGTGCAGAGCTCATCCTGCATTTCCCTGCACCTTCCCATGCGACCGAGCAATCCCAGCCCTGTGTGGGAGAGGATTTACAGGGATTTCTGTGAGCCAGAGAGAAGTTTGAGAAGAGGAGCCATGTTCACCCCGAAGGGATTTCCTGCCAAGGTCCTTGACATAGAAACCAAAAAAGAAAGAAGGAGAAGTAAAAGCAACCTGCAACTGCCTCTTCCTATGAGAACTTTGTCTCTTGTGACCAATAAGTGTAAATTTATGAGTTTTGTAAGAATGAATAGAAAGCATTCATCCTAAGATAAAATCAGCTTTGAAGCCTTCTGAAAATGGAGTTTTGATTTGTATTGTGACCATCTAAACTACGCCAGCCCAGTCCCAGAGGTGATGTCAGCTTTGCTGCTTGGGCTGAGGATTGGGAAGAGTTTCTGCCAGGCCCTCGTGGCCCTTTCCCATCCTCAGGGAGGGCTTTTGGGGTGTCCTGAGTTTCCTGCTGCTGGCAGAGCACGGGGAGCTGGGGGGGATGAGCCCCCAGAGGCAGCGGGGTCGCACAGCCCCAGCTGGGACACACGGAGCCAGCTGTGCCCGGGCTCCAGGGCACTGCCCAGGAGCATTGCAAGAGCCCAGCAGACACCCAGGAGATCGGGGAGCAGGAAAAAGGCAAGATGAAGGAAAACCAGGAGTCAACATTGCAATGCGAGACAGCTTTTATTGCAGGGGGAGGGCAGGAGGGGCTGGGCAGGAGAGCGGGGTCATGGCCAAGGGCTTCCCATGGCCTGGCCCTGGGCACAACCGGGCAAGCAGGAGCAGCCCCAGGAGAGTCTCTGGGACCACCGGGGCACCAGGAGCCCCACGGGGATGCTCAGGCGGGGCAGGGACAAGGCAGAGCTGCTTCCCAAGCTGGCACCAGGCTCCCGAGGTGCAGAGCCCGGCCGTGCCCAGGGGGTTTCGGTCCACAGAGCGTCGGGTCGGGATGTGCCGGGGTTTCTCCTGGAGCTCTTCTTGGTCTGAGGCCGCGCTGGGGCTTAGCAGGGCCCGCAGTTGCCATTGAGGTAGCGGTGGCCGCTGCTCCAGCCGCCGTAGCCGCAGTTGCCAAGGCCTCCATAGCCCCAGCCTCCGTAGCCTCCACATCCCCAACCGCCGTAGCCTCCACGGCCTCCATAGCCCCAGCCGCCGTAGCCTCCACGGCTGCCATAGCCCCAGCCTCCGTAACCCCCATAGCCCCCGAAGCCCCCGAAGCCCCCGTAGCCCCCGTAGCCCCCACGGCCCCCAAAGGCGCCCCCGGAGCCGGCTCCCACGTAGGGAGCTCCGGCCGAGCCCACGGCGCTCTGCTGCGGGAAGGAGCTGAGGATGGGCCCGGGGAAGGTGACCACCGAGGCCGGGGGCTGGATGACCACCGTGGAGTCGGGGCACTGCCGCACGCAGGGCTCGTTGCAGGTGTCAGCCACAGGGCACGGGGTGGCCACGCCGCAGCTGGGCACGCACAGGCTGGAGCAGGACATCCTTCGGTTCGGCTGGCAGAGCTGCAAGACACGGCACGGCCACGGCTCAGGCCAAGGGCTCGGCCCAAAGCCCTGCTGCTGCTCTGGCCCATGTTCCAGGACTCACTCTGGATCTGAGTCCCATTCCATCCAAATTCCCTCTCTCATCCCCTGCTGCCCTCACCATCCCTGTGTCTTGCTTGCCCATGGGAATTAAGAAGACTTTGACATGCAAAGCAAAGTCCTAAAGCTTACGATGCTCTTGGTCCCCTGGTAGAACCCCAACTATCCCGGCTCTGATCTAGGAGAGCAAGAGGAACGCACAGCCAAAAGTTCCTCCAGAAAGCCCCAAAGATTCCCTGAGAAACCCAGGGATGAAGAAGGAAAGAGGAGGGAAGGCTTGGACTTACCAAGTTGATAAGGCAAGTGAAGCGGTGGAAGGTTGATAGAGCTCTGTGGAACCTCTGGACCTTTTATACATCTCCCAAAGGGCCTGGGGGCATCAGGAAAGGGAGCGGTGGCAAAAAAAAACCCAGGTAATTAGGAATTCACGCTGACAAGCTTCATCAGAGAGATAATGATGCAATACAATTATACACCTCAACATCAGGGAGATTGGTGTGGAAACGTGCCCTGGGCCTACGGGAGGTGATGGGAGTAACAGCTGTGGCCCATTATTAGGTGACAGACCCTGCTCTGTCCCTAATCCTTAACTTGGCTTACAAAGAATCCTGAGCATCCTTTGGGACATGAGTGTGCCCAGTCCTGCCACCCTGAGTGCCAGCCCCCCGTGCCGCTGAGGCAGCCGTGCCCAGCTGGGCCTGATCTGGGCCATGGCCAGGGCTGTCCTGGCTCTGGGGGCTCAAGCAACACCCTCTGTGTCAGACCTCGGGCCAGCTGGGCAATGCAAACACTCGAGGAGGGCCTGGCCAGGACCCAGCTCACAGATATGGGGCCAGAGGAGCAATAGGGACCCTTCAGCTCCTCCCGTGGTGCCCCCTCTGTCATGGCTCTCCCAGGCTCTGTCCCACTGATCTCCCCGTTCCCGGGGGATTTGGGATTCACCAGTGGGATCTGTGCCCTCTGTGGGGCCACCGAGAGAAACCGGGACATGCAAACCCCAATGTCCCCCAGAACATCTGAACTCTACCCAAGGCTAACCCTAACCCCAAACCCAACCCTAACCTTCCCCCTAACCCTAACTCTAAACCTAACCCTAACCCTAACCTTAACCTTAACCTTAACCCTAACCCAGACCCTGACCCTAACAATTCACAGACATGTCAGGGGACCCCAAAACCTGGCCATGAACGTTTTTGCTGGCACTGGCAGTGGGTGGGATTTGGGAGACACCCCGAGAGTGGCTTCTCCTTTGCCCAAGCTGCCTCTGCCTCTGTTTACCAGCCCGTAAAAGGCCGGTAATGACAGGGGTGATGGCTGGGGCAGCGCTTCAAAGCTGCTGCAAGATGCCGGGAATTGTTCTCTGTAAGCAAAGTGAGGGATTAGGGGCAAACCTGGGTTTATTGGGGCTGTGAGTGAGATGCAGCGGCACCACGTCTGTCACGTAATGATGGGCCATGGCTCTCCTTCCCATCACTTCCTTCACGGCCAGGACACGTTTTCACACCTGTGTCCCCAAGGAGGGGATGCCATGGAATTATCTTGCAACATTATCTCTCTGATGAAGCTTGTCAGCGTGAATTCCTAATTACTCAGGTTTTTTTTTGTCACCACCCCCTTTCCTGAAGCCCCGGGCTCTCTGGGGTGTATAAAAGGGCTGAGCTCCTTGCACAGATCCATCCACACTTCTCCACTTGACTCCTCTCACCACTTGGGTAAGTGCAGCTCTTCGAATCCTCTTGGGGATCATTCTCTGTGAAATTCCTTCCTCTCACCTTTCCCTCTTTTTTCCCGGGTTCTTTTCCAGAAGCCTTTCCCTGTCTCAAGGATGTCCTGCTCCAGCCTGTGCGTGCCCAGCTGCGGCGTGGCCACCCCGTGCCCTGTGGCTGACACCTGCAACGAGCCCTGCGTGCGGCAGTGCCCCGACTCCACGGTGGTCATCCAGCCCCCGGCCTCGGTGGTCACCTTCCCCGGGCCCATCCTCAGCTCCTTCCCGCAGCAGAGCGCCGTGGGCTCGGCCGGAGCTCCCTACGTGGGAGCCGGCTCCGGGGGCGCCTTTGGGGGCCGTGGGGGCTACGGGGGCTATGGGGGCTTCGGGGGCTTCGGGGGCTATGGGGGTTACGGAGGCTGGGGCTATGGCAGCCGTGGAGGCTACGGCGGCTGGGGCTATGGAGGCCGTGGAGGCTACGGCGGTTGGGGATGTGGAGGCTACGGAGGCTGGGGCTATGGAGGCCTTGGCAACTGCGGCTACGGCGGCTGGAGCAGCGGCCACCGCTACCTCAATGGCAACTGCGGGCCCTGCTAAGCCCCAGCCCCAGCGCGGCCTCCGACCAAGAAGAGCTCCAGGAGAAACCCCGGCACATCCCGACCCGACGCTCTGTGGACCGAAACTCCCTGGGCACGGCCGGGCCCTGCACCTCGGGAGCCTGGTGCCAGCTTGGGAAGCAGCTCTGCCTTGTCCCTGCCCCGCCTGAGCATCCCCGTGGGGCTCCTGGTGCCCCGGTGGTCCCAGAGACTCTCCTGGGGCTGCTCCTGCTTGCCCGGTTGTGCCCAGGGCCAGGCCATGGGAAGCCCTTGGCCATGACCCCGCTCTCCTGCCCAGCCCCTCCTGCCCTCCCCCTGCAATAAAAGCTGTCTCGCATTGCAATGTTGACTCCTGGTTTTCCTTCATCTTGCCTTTTTCCTGCTCCCCGATCTCCTGGGTGTCTGCTGGGCTCTTGCAATGCCCCTGGGCAGTGCCCTGGAGCCCGGGCACAGCTGGCTCCGTGTGTCCCAGCTGGGGCTGTGCGACCCCGCTGCCTCTGGGGGCTCATCCCCCCCAGCTCCCTGTGCTCTGCCAGCAGCAGGAAACTCAGGACACCCCCAAAGCCCTCACTGGGGATGGGAAAGGGCCACGAGGGCCTGGCAGAAACTCTTCCAAATCCTCAGCCCAAGCAGCAAAGCTGACATCACTTCTGAGACTGGGCTGGCGTAGTTGAGATGGTCACAATACAAATCAAAACTCCATTTTCAGAAGGCTTCAAAGCTGATTTTATCTTAGGATGAATGCTTTCTATTCATTCTTACAAAACTCATAAATTTACACTTATTGGTCACAAGAGACGAAGTTCTCATAGGAACAGGCAGTTGCAGGTTGCTTTTACTTCTCCTTCTTTCTTTTTTGGTTTCTATGTCAAGGACCTTGGTAGGAAATCCTCTCAGGGGTGAACATGGCTCCTCTTCTCAAACTTCTCTCCTGCTCACAGAAATCCCTGTAAATCCTCTCCCACACAGGGCTGGGATTGCTCGGTTGCATGGGAAGGTGCAGGGAAATGCAGGATGAGCTCTGCATGTCCCAGGTGTCCCGGCCTGTCCGGCTGGAGGTGGTGGCAGCTGGGAAGGGAGGAGACAGACCCCAGCAGATGCTGCCCAGTCTCCTCTCCTCGCCATGGAATGACCCCAGGGTTCAGTCCCACGGAGCTCTTGGAGCAGAAGCTTGGAGTTCCCACCCCTCTGAGGTCCCTTTCTTTGCCTATTGATCTGTCTGGAAATCTCTCCCAAATTAACACCAAAAACTCCCTGGGTTTGGAATTTCGTATTTAAGATCATATAGATCAGTTTTAGACAATATTGTTTCATACTCTGTCCCCTTGAACTCTGAAACAGAGAGGCTGCCAGAGAGGAAAGCAGGGTTAAAATGACCCAGGAATTCATTCTGATAATGGAAAAAATTAGCCGGAAATGTCACACAAAATCAGTAAAATGAATAAGAACTAATCTATTGTAAAATTGCATGGATATGTATTTGAGAGGGAAATAAAAATAAAAATAAAAATAAAAATAGGATCTGGAGTTCCCAGAGGTGCAGGTCCTATTAAGAGAAAGATTCCCCCATGTGTCCAGCACTGTAATAAACATACCAGCTTTACAACTTTTAAAAAGTTGTACAGTTTGTTTGTTTCTGCAAACCACCGGGTCCCTCGTGGGGCTCCCCTCGCCCCCCAATCCCCACGGCCCCGGGGCTCCAGCCATCCCTCGGGGGGCTCCCCTCGCCCCCCAGTCCCCACGGCCCCGGGGCCCCAGGCATCCCTCGGGGGGCTCCCCTCGCCCCCAATCCCCACGGCCCCGGGGCCCCAGGCATCCCTCGGGGGTGTCCCAAGAGCAGGGGGCTGGCGGTGGGCCCGGGGCTCCTTTGGGGCTGCAGAGAGGAGCCCGGAGCGGGCAGGAGCCGGGCAGGGACGGGCAGAGGCCCCGTGCCAGGGCCTGGGCAGGCTCCGGCTCGGGGGGACGCTGCTGCGGGGCTGGGGTGGCCGAGGACGGGCAGGAGGAGCCCGGGCAGCTGCCGGGGCTTCTCACCCACCGTGTCCGAGCGGGGCTGCGCGAACCCTGCCGGAACCTCCCGGGAGCCTCCGGGAACCGTCCCGGAACCGTGCGGGCCGCGCTGGGCAGCGGGTGCGGAGCAAAGAGCAGCCGAGAGAGGCGGTGAACGTTGCAATGCGAGGCAGCTTTTATTGCCGTGCGGGGCAGGGGGGCGGCAGCGGAGCGGGGCCCCGGCCGAGCGCTCCCCGCGTGTCCCGGGGGGCACACGGGCAGAGCAGGAGCCGAGCTGGGGCCGTGCCGGGAGCGGGCAGCGGTCGCTGCGGGGCTCCGAGCGCGGCTGGAAGGCGGCGGAGCGGGGCCGGGGGAAGTCTGTCTGTCGGTGTGTCTGTCTGTCGGTGTGTCTGCCCTTGCTTCGGGCCTTGGCGTGCGGGGATGGGCCGGGGGCGTTCCTGGAGCTCTTCTGGGTCAGGGATGGCGCTGGGGCCTAGCAGGGCCCGCAGCGTCTGGAGCCGCCGCAGCTGCCCCCAGAACCTCCGCACCCTCCAGAACCTCCGAATCCCCCGGAGCCGCCGCAGCTGCCCCCAAAACCTCCGAAGCCTCCAGAACCTCCGAATCCCCCGGAGCCGCCGGAGCCGCCGGAGCCCCCACGGCGTCCGGAGGAGCCGCCGAAGCCGGCTGCCACGTAGGGAGCTCCGGCCGAGCCCACGGCGCTCTGCTGCGGGAAGGAGCTGAGGATGGGCCCGGGGAAGGTGACCACCGAGGCCGGGGGCTGGATGACCACCGTGGAGTCGGGGCACTGGCACACGCAGGGCTCGTTGCAGGTGTCAGCCACAGGGGCCACGCCGCAGGTGGGGACACAGCAGGACATCCTTGAGACTGGGAAAGGCTTCTGGAAAGAAGAGACAAAGGTGTGAGGGAGGAATTTCATGGAAGGAGACAGAGAGAGATCCCCGAGAGGCTTCGGAGAGCTGCACTTACCCGGGTGATGAGGAGAGTCAAGTGGAGAAGTGTGGATGGAGCTGTGCAAGGAGCTCAGCCCTTTTATACACCCCAGAGAGCCCCGGGCATCGTCCGGGGGTGCGGACAGACCCCCCTTCCAGTAATGAGGAATTCACACTGAGACGCTTCATAAAGTGAAGGGACGCAGAAATATTCTGTCATCCCCCCATTGTGGACATTGGTGTGGAAAGAAGTGGACAGGAGAGAGGCACTTGCAGGGACAGCCATGACCCATCATTACATGACAGACACAGTGCTACTGGAGTTCACTCAGCTCACAGCCCCAATAAACCCAGGTTTGTCCCTAATCCCTCACTTTGCTTACAGAGAACAATTCCCAGCATCTTGCAGCAGCTTTGAAGCGCTGCCCCAGCCATCACCCCTGTCATTACCGGCCTTTTACGGGCTGGTAAACAGAGGCAGAGGCAGCTTGGGCAAAGGAGAAGCCACTCTCGGGGTGTCTCCCAAATCCCACCCACTGCCAGTGCCAGCAAAAATGTTCATGGCCAGGTTTTGGGGTCCCCTGACATGTCTGTGAATTGTTAGGGTCAGGGTCTGGGTTAGGGTTCGGGTTAGGGTTAGGGTTTGGGTTTAGGTAAGGGTTAGGGTTAGGGTTAGGGTTTGGGTTTGGGTTTAGGTAAGGGTTAGGGTTCGGGTTAGGGTTAGGGTTAGGGTTAGGGTTAGGGTTAGGGTTAGGGTTAGGGTTAGGGTTAGGGTTAGGGTTTGGGTTTGGGTTTAGGTAAGTGTTAGGAGGTTCTGGAGCACATCGGGGTTTGCATGTCCCTGTTTCCCTTGGTGCCCCCACATAGGAGTCACATCCCAAAGGTGGAACCCAAAACCCTCAGAGAAGGGCCAGAGCAGTTGGACAGAGCCTGGGAGAGCCATGACAGCAGGGACAGCACAGGAGGGGCTGTAGGGTCCCTGTGGCTTTTCCACCCCCGTGTTTGTGATCTGCGTCTTGGCTGAGGTCTCCTGGGGGGTCTGCATTGCCCTGATGGCCCTGAGGGCTGCCCTGGGGTTGTGGCCGAACCCCCCAGAGCCAGGCTGGCCCAGTCCGTGGCCCAGGACAGGCCTAGCTGGTCACAGCTGGCTCATTGGCACGGCTGGGCTGGGCACAGCCTTGTTCCAAAGGATGCTCAGGATTCTTTTCAAGCAAAGTGAGGGATTAGGGGCCAGCCTGGGTTTATTGGGGCTGTTAGCTGAGCTCCAGCAGCACCGTGTCTGTCATGTAATTATGGGCCATGCCTGTTCCTCCCATCCATCTGGGCATGTTTGCACAGCAGTATCTCCAAAAAGGAGATGACAAACAGCTGTCCCCCATCATTAGCTGTGCCGTTTAACTTGTCCACTTGAATTCCTAATTACTGAGGGTTTGCCCCCACCCCATGGACGGTGCCCCAGGCACTCTGGGGTGTATAAAAGGTCCAAGAGTTCCACAGGGCTCCATCCAGCTCTCCCCACTCGACTCTGCTCATTGATCGCTGTGGTGAGTCCGAGTCTCCCTCCATCCTCTCTTCCTCCTCTGTGCTTTCCCTGGGGATCTCTGGCTGTGGAATTCCCAAGGGATCTCTGCCTGTGGAATTCCCAAGGGATCTCTGCCTGTGGATTTCCCAAGGAATCTCTGGCTGTGGAATTCCCTGGGGAATCTCTGGCTGTAGAATTCCCAAGGGATCTCTGCCTGTGGATATCCCAAGGAATCTCTGGCTGTAGAATTCCCAAGGGATCTCTGCCTGTGGATATCCCAAGGAATCTCTGGCTGTAGAATTCCCAGGGAATCTCTGCCTGTGGATATCCCAAGGGATCTCTGCCTGTGGAATTCCCAAGGGATCTCTGCCTGTGGAATTCCCAAGAGATCTCTGCCTGTGGAATTCCCAAGGGATCTCTGTGCCCGAGCTCCAGCAGCTGTCCCAGGGCAGGGCTGGGATGGTTGGGGTTCCAGCAGCAGGCTCAAGGCCCGGGGAGCCTGGTGGTTTGGATGAGGGAGTTTTTCTCCATTGCCACGGGCAGCAGGAGCCGGGGGTGGTGAGGGCAGCAGGGGATGCCAGGGGCTGCTCCAGCCGTGCCAGGGCTGCGCTGGGAACGCCTGGGATGGGCCAGAGCAAGTCCTGGCCCACGGGCTCCAGGTGGGCCAGAGCAGCAGCAGGGCTTTGGGCCGAGCCCTTGGCCTGAGCCGTGGCCGTGCCGTGTCTTGCAGCTCTGCCAGCCGAACCGAAGGATGTCCTGCTCCAGCCTGTGCGTGCCCAGCTGCGGCGTGGCCACCCCGTGCCCTGTGGCTGACACCTGCAACGAGCCCTGCGTGCGGCAGTGCCCCGACTCCACGGTGGTCATCCAGCCCCCGGCCTCGGTGGTCACCTTCCCCGGGCCCATCCTCAGCTCCTTCCCGCAGCAGAGCGCCGTGGGCTCGGCCGGAGTTCCCTACGTGGGAGCCGGCTCCGGGGGCTCCTTTGGGGGCCGTGGGGGCTCCGGGGGCTCCGGGGGCTTCGGGGGCTTCGGGGGCTTCGGGGGCCTTGGGGGTTCTGGGGGTTTGGGGGTTTTGGAGGTTCTGGGGGCTATGGCAGCTGTGGCCGCAGTTCCCGCTCCATCGGGGGCTCCTGCGGGCCCTGCTAAAGGCCGAACGGCGGCGGAGCTCAGCGCTGCCCCTGCCCGCGGGCTCCTCCAGCAGCCCCGGCTGCCTTGTGCCCCCTGAGCCGGGCTGGAGCTGCAGCCCCTGCTCAGGGCCGGCCCGGCAGCGCCGGGAGCTGCAGGGTCCCTGTCCCTGCCGTGTGACCCTGCAGAGCCCCGGCCGGCGCCTTTGGCCTTCGCAGCGCTGCCTCCCAAAGCCGCCCCCTCTCTGCGCCCCCAGCCAGCTGTGCCCAGCCTCGGCTCAGGCTCTGCCCTGCTCTGCCCAGCCCCGAGCCCCGGAGCCGCCCTGGCAAGGGGCGATCTCTGGGCTGCAGCCCTGGGCTGGGCCTCGCTGCTGCTGCTGCTGCTGCTGCTGCCTTGGGATTTTCGTGTTTCCATCGCGTTGTTGCTGGTTTGTCTCTCACTGACAGCGCCTGTGGCTTTTTAACTCAAAATAAAGAATCTGCATTGCACGAAATATTTTTTTTTTGTCATGGATTTCTTCATCCTGGCCGTAAATGAGTCTCTGACTGAGGGATGGTGTAGAATGTCCAGTCATGGAATCACAGGATGGTTTGGGTTGGAAGGGACCTTGAAACTCATCCCGTTCCACCCCGTGCTGTGGGCAGGAACATTTTCCCCTGTCCAACCTGGCCTTGGACACTGCCAGGGATGGGGCAGCCCCAACTTCTGTGGGAAATCCATGCCAGGCCCTGTCCACCCTCACAGGGAGGAATTCCTGGCCACCGTCCCACCTAAACCTCCTCTCCATCAGTCTGACAGCACCTGGGGGGTTTTCATTCACAATAAAGAATCTGCATTGCTGCAGTCGCTTGGAGTTTGGTTGGTTTTTGTGGGTTTGCTCCTCTGATTGTCCGTGTTGAGCTGGAATCTGTTCACAGGATCCCAGAATCATTCCGGTTTTTAAAACCTCCGAATCATCATCCAATTGTTGGCCGATCCCCACCGTGTCACCCATGCCAGGGGTCCAATGCCATTTCCACTTGTTCCTTTGTCAATTCCAGGGCTGGGGACCCCAAACCTCCCTGGGAAGCCCCTTCCAGTCCTGATCACCCTTCCCAGGATGAAATTCTTCCCCAAATGATGCTCAAGGCCCAACATTTATCATCCATGAATGAACAAGGTTTGTGAGAGGCTCAGCAGCTCTCACATTTTCCTGTTGCAGCACACAGAGGATGGAAATGAGTCACTATCCCTATTCCAAGGCTTGAAGGGAAAAGTATCAATTAATTTATTTATTCCTTTGTGGTCCTTCGATAAAAAGTTACAATGTCTTCACTTAATTTTGGCAGTTCAAAGCAGCAGTTCTGACGCTGTTTTATGTATTTATAAGCTGTTATTAATCTATTTAAAGCAAAATTCTCTTCTCAGCTGCTTCATTATTGAAAAAGAGTCACTTCAAAGGTACAAGCTGAGGCAGTTCGATGTTGGCTTTAGTCAGAATTTATTTTATTCCTTTGAAGCTTTCCATTCAAGTGTGGCTCTGCACAAACAGCCACGACAATGAATTGCTTTGTCTCCTCATCCTCCAAATCGGGATTTATTGCTAGTTTTATCCTTAGACTTCTTGGAGTGAGCAAAATATATGTTAAAATTCCATGAATTTTAACCCTTTCTTTAACCAGACCCCTGAATAAGCAGCTAAATCAGGGCTGAGACAGCAGAATTTATTAATTTATTTTATTCTCACGTGGTCTCACTTGTGCATCCTGAGACACAGAAAGCTTTCCCATTTTTATTTGGGAATTTGTAACTCCCGGACTTTATTGATTAGAGAAAACTAGAGAAAAAATTAAAATTATCACCAGTTGCAGCTGAATTTAGAGACCAGGATACAGCTTGAGAAGCGACTTGAGCTGGGCTTCTGAATGGATAAATTCATCAAAATTCATCAAAAGCCTTAGGAATTTTTTTTTTTAATTATTTTTTATTTCCAGCCTGAAATATGCTGGAAACACAACCCCAGTTTTAGTGGGAAAAGTTTTCCATGGGTTTTGTACTCGCATTTTGTGCTGAGCCCAATCCAGCTCTGTTCCCTTGGCGGGGACGTCTCCAGAGGTCCCTTCCCACCCAAATTCTGGGGTTCTGGGATTGCCTCTGTCCGTTCAAAGGGCGGCAATTACGCTCACAATGAGGGTTCGAGGGTTCAATTGAGTTTTTCCAAGCTCTTTTGTGCCCAGACTCTGAGACACCTCGGTGATGAATAATTTGAGTGGCTCCTCCTCCCCAGGACGCGGTGGAACAGCCTGGGAAATTCGCACTGCCAGTGTCATTGCAGCAGAGCCCGCAGTGAAGGGAAAGCGACGTTTTCTGCTCTGGAAAGGGAAATTTTCTGCTCTGAAAATTGAATTTTTCTGCTGTGTAACAGTTCGGGTCTCTCCATCCGGAAAGATGGGAAAATCCCAGCACAAAAGCACGGCAGAAAAAGGGGTTTTCACTCAATTTCTGGTGTTATCCCCCAAAATTTAATTAATTAGGAGCCGGTCCGGCCCTCAGTGATTCACAGCTGCTGTTGTGTCCAGTGCCTGCACACCCAAAGCAAATTTAAAGGAATATTTCCAAATATTTCCTAGGAAATTCGAGATTTGGAATTCATTTTCTGAGTGATTTTGCATCACTATTGATTTGCAAAATGTGTGGGTCCAGCTGAGAGCTTAGAAGGAGTTTCAGAAAGGCCCCAGGGTGTGGTGTGACCCCCTAAAACAGCGAGCTGGGGACAAAAATCTGTGCCCAGGAAAGGCAGAACACCAGAAAAAGCAAAGCAGGGCCAAATCATGATGCTGCAACGTTTTTAATGAGAGTAAAGCTCAAAATCTAAAATAGCACAGAGAGCAGAAAGAAATTAGGAATTTATATGCTCAGGAAATCTCTCGATTTCATTGGTACAACTTTAGCTGTTGATTTTTTTGTATCAGACTTTTCCAGTCTGATAAATTCTGGATGATTTGGGGTATTTTTTAGCAACATTTCAAAGGCAGTGAAGCCAGAAATTGATGCCTAGGACAAGCACACTCCAGGTTTCACTAAACACAGCTGGGAAAGAGCCATAAATGAGGGATCTGTACCAAATATTAACCCAGTTTCCCTTACACCACCAAACCCGGGGAGGGCTGAGAGACACGGCAGAGAAAAAAAAGGGGAAAAAGAGTTTTGGAGGTTCATTGGGGAAATACATATATATATTTATAGTTAGTATAAAAATATATATATATAGTTTTATTAATATATATATATAAATAAAAAGAACATTAAAACACAGCAGAAGGCAGCGGTGTGATGCAAGATCTTTTAATGAGAGTAAGAAGTTACAGCTCGTAGTAGCACAGGAGGTTCACACCATCATACACTGAGGAGTAGCTACAACCCAGAGCAGAGGTCTGGGGAGTAAAGCTGGTGTAGGAGAGGAGCGGAGCTGTCAGCACAGCCAGACGAGGCTCCCGCTCCTCGGGGCACACAAAAACCTCATCCCGAAAGAGAAGGAACAGCAAAAAAAAAAGCAAATTAATCAGAATAACATCATGGAAGAGATCCTAAACCCTCAGGGAACCGGAGCTGAGATGGGGCAAAATCCACCCAGAGGCAAAATGCACCCAGGAGCAAAATGCACCCAGGAGCAAAATGCACCCAGGAGCAAACTCAATGCACCCAGGAGCAAACTCAATGCACCCAGGAGCAAACTCAATGCAGCCAGGAGCAAACTCAATGCAGCCAGGAGCCTTCAGGGCGGGTTTTGGGGTGCTCCCTGGCCGGGCTGGGCTCAGCACTGGTAGCAGGGGTAGCAGCTGCCGTAGGAGTATCTCTGGAAGTAGCGGGAGGAGTAGGGCGAGCAGTAGCGCGGGCTGAAGCTCGGGCAGTACTCGCGGTAGCCGCAGAGCCTCCCGTAGTAGCCCTGGGAGCCGCAGGGGCTGCCGCAGTCGTAGCTGCGGGAGCTGCAGACGGTGCCGTAGCTGCAGGGGGAGTAGCAGGAATCCTCACACTGCCGCTGGTAGCAGAAAGTCATCGTGGGGCTGCACGGGAGGGACGCGAGGCTGGAAGGGAGGAAAAGAGCAATGGGAGAGCTGGGGAATGGTTTGGGTTGGAAGGGAATTAAAGCTCATCCTCTTCTACCCCTGAACAGGCAGCGAGAGGCATCCATACCCCTAACCCTAACCCAAACCTTAACCCTAATGCTAACCCTAACCTTACCTTAACCTTAACCCTGACCCTGACCCTAACCTTAACCCTGACCCTAACCTTAACCTTAACCTTAACCTTAACCTTAACCTTAACCTTAACCTTAACCTTAACCTTAACCTTAAACTTAACCCTAACCCGAACCTTAACCTTAATCCTAATGCTAGCCCGAACCTAAACCTTAACCCTAACGCTAACCCTAACCTTACCTTAAATTTAACCCTGACCCTGACCCTAACCTTAACCTTAACCCTAACCCAAACCTTAACCTTAACCCTAACGCTAACCCTAACCTTAACCTTAAACTTAACCGTGACCCTGACCCTAACCCTAACCTTAACCTTAACTTAACCCTGGCCCTGACCCAAACCTTAACCTTAACCCTAACCCAAACCTTAAACTTAAACTTGACCCTGACCCTAACCCTAACTCTAACCTTAACCCGAACATTAACCTTTACCCTAACCCAAACCTTCTTCCAGCCCATGGGGCTCCAAGCTGGCCTTGGCCTCTTCCAGGGATGTGGAATCCTTGGAATATCCCAAATTTAGGGCCAGTTCTTGCCCCCAATCCTCCATCCTGAGCTTTCCCACACAGCCCCGCTGAAAAATGGGGCTGTGACCCAAAGCAGGGCTGGAAACTCCTCAGAGCTGCGCTGGGACAAAGGCGTGAAGGGAAAAGGGGATCCATGGGGGACTGAGGCTGTTTCGAACAGCCAGACATTAAAAATCCAGGGAGGAAAGATTGTTTTGCACTCCTAAGTCACAACCTCAATTCTTGGCTGCTGCATCTGTAGATAAGCAGGGAAAAAAAAGGAGGGGGAACAAAAAAAAAAAAAAAAAAGGAGGTGTCCCTTCATCCATCATCCTCTGAATTCCCCAGATCTGTTCCCACTTACCTGCAAGGAGGAGAAGGCAGGAGCAGGGAATGGTTCCTGGGCAGGGATGCGGGGTTTTTATGGAGCTCCCGGTCCCGCCCCGCACACCCCACACGCGTCGGGCTCAGCCCTAATTCATTCCCAGCCCCTTTTCCTCCCCTCATCGATATCCCAGGGTCCGGCACCGTCACCGGGAGGCTCCGCCCGCCACGTCCCTTTCATCCCAAAGCCACTCAGCGCAATTAAGGCTCGCCACCACCACCATCATCATCATCATCGCGCTGAATTTGCGCTTTTTGGGACAGCGGCGACTCCTCGGGATCAGCAAAGTCCGGTGGAATTCCCAGCGTGGCGGCTTTGGGACACTGAATGTGCTTTGTTGTGCTTTTTTTTCCTCCTGGAATAACCGTGGAAGGCACAAGCTGTGTTTTTAATGAATTTCATCACTCCTAATGACACTGAAGCATCCCTGCGGATCCCTCCCAACATTTCCGGTGATTTGGAGCCACCGCGCCAGGGGATATTATTGATTCAGCCAGGAAAACATTGATTCAGCCAGGAAAATATTGATTCAGCCAGAAAATATTGATTCAGCCAGAAAATATTGATTCAGCCAGGAAAATATTGATTCAGGCAGAAAATTGGCCTGCAAGCATCGAATTGGCATGTCCAGGATGTATTTTTAAAGGGGGAAAAAAATCTCCCGGAGACCCAATTCCAAAGGTATAAATTAGAATTTTAATAAAGGCAGGAAACAGGACACCCCAATGCACGTTTTTGGAGCGGGTGTTACATAAGAGCGGGGCGTAGCAAGGTGCTGTTAATATTGAAATAATAAATCTCTTTGTGCCCAAAAATATTTAATAAGTCTTAATGAAGGCTTTGATATTCCAAATTTAGAGAAAGGCCCAGAACTCCTGACGTGCTGCCTGTTATTATCCTCCCTTGGGATGGGAGTAAACAGCAAAACAGGGTTTGGAGGCGAAGGTCACCCCAGCATTATTCACCTTCATTAGGGCGAATTAAACACCTCAACAATATGAAGAAGAATTTACATTAAACCATATTTGGAATCTGGGGGGTTTCTCAGGAAAACTGCGGTCATTACAGACATAAATCCCTGGGGTTTTTTAGCTTTTCCCTGGGTTTTTTTATCTTTCTCCTTGCCAGGAACCCCCGAAAGAATCATTTTGTGATCGAAGGGAAAAAAAAACCACCAAGCAGATCTTTTTGGAGCCAGCGAAATTCGCCTTGCTTGGGCTGGCTCTGCAGGAAATTCAGTTCCTGAATGGATTTCATAAAACACACCTGGAGATTTCAAATATCATAAAATAAACCTGGAGATTACAAATATGTTTTTTCCTGCTTGAAATAATTTAGATTTGTTGGGTATTTCTACCTGCTCTGAGGTGCATTTAAGTCATTGACGTCTGGTTTTATTCAAATGTATTTCCAGTCTTACATGGAAAAGGATCACCATTTCTTTCTACAACTTTGGGATTTGTCAAAGCTGGGTCGAATTACTTAATAATAATTTTTGAAATAAAAACAAAAATAAGTAAAATATATAAATATAAATATAAAATTAACTATAATATAAAAATAAATATAGATATAGATATAGAAATAGATGAATATATAAAATATAAATATATAAATATATATATAAGTATATAAATAAATATAAGAATAAATATAAATATAAATATAAATATAAATATAAATATAAATATAAATATAAATATAAATATAAATATAAATATAAATATAAATATAAATATAAATATAAATATAAATATAAATATAAATAAAATCCTGGCCTATAAACACAATTTCAAAATAGACCCAAACAATAAATTATCTCCAGGGATTTTCATTTTGAAAAACAATTGAAATTCCTTCTCCCCAAATGAATCCAAGGTCATTGCAGGTTTCACATATTACCATTTGTCCATTCATCCCAAATTGGGATTGCGAGCATCCATTAATTCTGCTCTCAATATCCTTCCTTCCTTTTCCTGCTGTAACTCAGATTTCGCCACCCTCACTCCCCGTTTGTAATTGAGCCTGGACATGAAAGCAAAGAGAAGCACGAAGTCATCCCTGTGGCAGCCCTGGGAGCTGAGTAAGGATCCCAAAACGAGGAAAACAACCCCATCAGCTGCGGGGTGACGTGCGGGGCGAGTTGGGGCTGTGATGAGAAGGAGTTGGAAGCGCCACAGGCTGGGGTAGATAAATGTATAAAAGGGAGCCAAGTCCACGGCTCTGCACTCGCGCCCTCAGCCTTCAGCCTCGGCTCTTGCTCAGCGTGGTAAGTCGGGCTTAAGGGGCTCTGCTGCTGGGTTTGGCCGTAGTGGGGTAGGGGAGGGAGTTAAACTTTGAAATCGTGGTTTAGAAGTGATTTCGTGGCCGTGCAGTTTGGGGTATTTGTTAAAAATGGGGTATTAACCCATATTTTTACATATATACAGATATATATATATGTGCATATATGTATATCTAGAAATATATATAATAAATCCATATTTTATATGTGTACATATATATTTTAAAGATATATACTTTATATATATATGTATATAAGAGATGGGTTAATACCCCATTTTAAACAAATATCTCAGATGCATGGCCATGAAATCATATATATATATAGTGTATATATGTATACATGAATGAAATGAAATAAATAAATTAAAAAATATGGGTTAATACCTCATTTTATGCTATGGGTTTTTACGTAGATAAACATATATATATATAAATTAATTATTAATTGCTACGTTTAGTAAATATGGAAATTTGGCGTATCTAGACATCCCCTATGGGAAATACGTTACTTGAGGATATTATGGGTTATTTCAGGATTTATTGGCTGTGCCAGAGAGGTTCAGGCAGGAGATCAGTGCAAGGCTCTTCCCGCCGAGGGTGGCCTGGGACGGAGAGGTTCCGTTGGGTTTTCCACCCTCTCACGGGGCTTCCAAAAGCAGCAAATTCCTGCTGGATCCATCTCCGAGCTCTCCTTTTGAACTGCTCCGGAAGTTCAAAACCTGCTTAGGCTTCAGGTTTAAGATTAGTCTTAGGTTTAAGGTTATGGTTATGGTTAGTGACTCCTGTCACTGCCCGTTCAGGGGTAGAAGAGGATGAGCTTTAATTCCCTTCCAACCCAAACCATTCCCCAGCTCTCCCATTGCTCTTTTCCTCCCTTCCAGCCTCGCGTCCCTCCCGTGCAGCCCCACGATGACTTTCTGCTACCAGCGGCAGTGTGAGGATTCCTGCTACTCCCCCTGCAGCTACGGCACCGTCTGCAGCTCCCGCAGCTACGACTGCGGCAGCCCCTGCGGCTCCCAGGGCTACTACGGGAGGCTCTGCGGCTACCGCGAGTACTGCCCGAGCTTCAGCCCGCGCTACTGCTCGCCCTACTCCTCCCGCTACTTCCAGAGATACTCCTACGGCAGCTGCTACCCCTGCTACCAGTGCTGAGCCCAGCCCGGCCAGGGAGCACCCCAAAACCTGCCCTGAAGGCTCCTGGCTGCATCGAGTTTGCTCCTGGCTGCACTGAGTTTGCTCCTGGGTGCATTTTGCTCCTGGGTGCATTTTGCTCCTTGGTGCATTTTGCTCCTGGGTGGATTTTGCTCAGCTCCGGTTCCCTGAGGGTTTGGGATCTCTTCCATGATGTTATTCTGATTAATTCGCTTTTTTTTTTGCTGTTCCTTCTCTTTCGGGATGAGGTTTTTGTGTCCCGAGGAGCGGGAGCCTCGTCTGGCTGTGCTGACAGCTCCGCTCCTCTCCTACACCAGCTTTACTCCCCAGACCTCTGCTCTGGGTTGTAGCTACTCCTCAGTGTATGATGGTGTGAACCTCCTGTGCTACTACGAGCTGTAACTTCTTACTCTCATTAAAAGATCTTGCATCACACCGCTGCCTTCTGCTGTGTTTTAATGATCTTTTTAATACTGACTGTTTTTAATACTGACTGTTCTTTTTAATATTTGACTTTGCTAATTATTCATTTGGCACACATAGAAAAACATCAAAATTGGCGCCAGTTTCTCAGCTCTGCGGTTTTTTACCAGAATTTGAGGGGACTGAGGGCGCACTGAACACCTCGATTTCTGCTCCAAAATTCACATTTGCCATGTCCCCAACTCTGCCCCTCTTCCAGCAAAAACATTCCTGTTTCCAAAGCACCAGCTGAAAAAATAAGTGAAGATTTAGGAAAAATTAATCAGGACATTTCCAGCCCAAGTTCTGCTCCGCAGGAAGATCCAGTTTTGGAAGGGTTTTCCAGCTGGAGTTGTCTCCCCACAGCCCTGGGGTGCAGGTGGGAGGCGGAATTCCCTCCCCAAACCCCCAAACCCCCAAATCCCTGATGGGAGCTCAGGTTCTGCGCCCCCTTGAGCTGTGCCAGGGTGGGAAATTTGGGGGAATTCCTCCTGGAAAGGGCGGCCAGGCTTTGGAAGGGGCTCAGGGAGGGTCGGATCCCCATCCCTGGAGGTGTCCGAGGAATTCCTGGAATTCTGGGCGAGCTTGGATTTGATCCTGGTGCCTTCTCCAACCTCCGGGGTCCCGGAATTCCGGCTTTTCCTTTTTCTGCGCGAGTTCAGATCTGATAAAACAGGCTAAAAATGCAAACCAACGTGTCCCTCCACTGGTCAGGACGTGCAAATTCAGCAGCTGAAGGGATTAATTTCTTATTTAAAGTCGCTCTGGTTTAGGCATGAATTTGGTTTAAAAGTTTAAAAAGAGTGGAGTAGAAAATAAACTTTCCTGTTGCAGAGTCTGAAAGCAATTGGAATTGATTTGCATTTTCAGAACGCATTTTTTTCAAAATGTTCGGACTTAAATTTTGTATAGAATATTAAAAAAAAAAAAAAAAAAGAAAGAAGTACTGAATGGGGATGAGCAGGTTTTAACCCGTCCCATGAATCAGAGCCCTTCATTAAATGCCTCCATTTATTATTCCCCGGGAATTTCATCCCATCTTTCTCTAATTAACTAAAGGTTCTATAAATTAGATTTCCACCTAATGACTGAACTCTTTCTTGAGTTCTTCCCTGTGTTTTTAGGCACAGAAGCGAATTCCTGCTTCTGCAGGAATTTCGCATTTTCAGGGTTCTGGACACCCAAATTTTACATTAATTTGGATCATTGAAGGGACTTTGGAAACTATTCTGAATTTGCTGAACTTCCCAGGGCAATTCCTGGCCCTTCAGTGTCCCTCAGCCCTTTGGGAGGTGCTTTGGTCACTCGGAAATTATCTGACCAGTGTAAACATCAACAACATTAAATTTATTTGTCCATGTCACACCTTCAATTAAAATAATTGGTTTCCTCTCCATCAGCGGTTATTAATCTATTCTCAGCTCAACCTGACAACACAAAAAAACCCAAAATATTTTTGTCTTAAAAACCTTTTTGGCCCCTCCTCACCTTTAGTGATGAAATCCAGATTCCAGAACGGACGAGGGAATTTATAGGAGTTATAATTACAAAATTATTTTGCAGCAAACCTTACTAACGCCGATTTTCAGCCTTCCCAGCACAAATCAAGAGGCTTTTTTTAAAATTCAGCAAATACCTCCCTGTCTGACCTTCCTCCCGCAGTGAGCCAAGCCTCATTTGCATATTAAATGAGGATAATGACAGGCACTGGGGAAGTGCTGAGCCTCATCAGAATTTCTGGTATCAGCGCCCTCCCAAAACAATCATTAGAGTTCCTTTGGCAATGTTTGGATTCTTCCAACCCTCCCGGTTTAAATTCATCGAGTAGAGCAGGGAAGGGAGCCCCCGGGGGACAAGGGAGGTTTTCCTTCATTTAAATCATTTATATTTATTTATAATTCCTGCCGTCCCCTGGGGCAGAGTGACGGGGATACGGCTGGAAAATGCCACCACAGCAGGTTGGGGAGCAATTCCTGCCTCAGGAAAAATCCCCCCCGAGGGAACGTCCAGCCCTTTGTGCTCTCCAGCCCACCCGAGGCAGGAAATAATTTGATTATTTTAACTCCTATCAGTTTTGGAGACCTGGTTCTCATCCCTAAAGCTGAGAAGGACCCCAAAGGTTTTTTTTTAAGGGGAAAGAGATCTTTGTCTCATTATTGTGGATATGGAGCCATGGAATAAGTTGGGTTGGAATGACCACACTTTCCAGTATCTCAGGTTGCTCCAAGCCCTGGTTTTGGACACTTCAGGATGGGAAATCCATGGAATAACCTGGGACCCTCACAGGGAACAATTCCTCCCCAAAATCCCCCCCAAATTCCCGCTCTGTCCCCCTGCCCCATTCCCTGTGTCCTGTCCCTGCAGTTCCTGAGGAAAAGTCCCTCTCCAGCTTCCCTGCAGATCCTGGAGGGGCTCTGGGGTCTCCGCATTCCCAACATTCCCAGCCTGGATCCATCAGGGAGGGGCTCCAGGCCCTTTATCAAATTCTGGACTGGCTCCAACAATTCCAGGCCCCTTTTATTTTGGGGGGACATCAGAACCCGGCACAGAATTCCCGGTGGGATCCCACCAGAGAGAGCAGAAGGGGAGAAGCCCCTTCCTGACCCCCCTGCCCATGAATGCAGCCCTGGACAGGGAGGGATTATGGCCAGCTCATGCCCATGGATCCCATATATAAACCCTATAAATATCAGACACGTCCATGATGTCACAAGACACCGACTCAAGCAAATTTTTCCAATAATTTCATCTGGGGGGAAAAAAAAAAAAAAAAAAAAAAAAAAAAAAACAAAAAACCCGAACCCTCACAACATAAAAATTAACCACATTTCTCAGATGCTGCTTTAATTGATCCCATGCCTCGGCCTGTACCTCTCCTAGGACAAATTATAGGCAGGAGAAGGACCCAAAAGAATCAATGGAACGCCTGTCATTAATTGTGACGGAAATCCCGGAGCGCTCGGGGTCATTCTCCTGCTTTACATCACCCCGAAATGTGCAGTGCCCACCTCCCCGGTGGGGCCACAGGGTGGAGAACCAATCCATGGCTTCCCAGCTGACCAGGAACTGGGGCTGGAGCTGTTCTGTGCAGCCTCCAGCCCCACTGCCAGCTGTCCTCCGGGTGCTTTCCCAGAAATCCCTCTGTCCTGGAAAGTCTGGAGATGAAAGAATCTCCCCGGCTGTAATCACAGTGCTCAACCCCAGGAATTCCAAAATTGTCCTAAACGCGGAGGAAAACAATTATAGCAATTGGGCTGCTGATGTACTTCCCAAATTTGTCCCGTGACTAAGGGGAGCTCTCGGGGAACTGCTCCGACCTCCACAATGGGAATATAAAAATGCTCCCAGCCCCGGCGCTCCTCACACGGCTCCTCTTGGTTTGCTCTTCCCACTGAACTCGGTAAGTCCAGATCCCGTTCTCCTGGAGAGAATCCTTGAATCTGGGGGGAAATGCTCATGGGTGTTTTCTCCTGGATGCTTTTAATCTGGGGGGGCATCAACTCATGGGCATTCCCATGGAATGGGGAAGATGGGAAGTTAAGCTTAGTCTGGGGGACATTCCCACGTCTTTGGAAAGATGGGAAGCTGAGTTAGAAGTTCTGGGTTTCTTTCTTTCCAGTGGTGACACCTGGAATTTTCAGGCCTGGTTGTGCAAGGAGGAAATGGCTCTTTCTGGCAGGATGTCGCAATGGGGAATATGGAAAAGTCCCAGGAATTGTTTTTGTCCCTCTGGAGTCCCTGGGGCAGCTCTGAGCTGCAGGGTTTAAACCTTCTCTGTCCAGCACAGTGTCCTTGCTAGAACTGGCACTGACAAAGCCGGTGTTGCCCAGGAGAAGGAATTGTTTATGTGCCAAGGTTGAAAGCAGACGGGGAGGCTGGAGACTTAATGAACTCCTTGAGCTGTGCGTTTCCAAGAACTCCGGAAAGCGCCAGGAGGGACTCGAGTCAGACGCTGGGACTCCCTCACTGGGGTGGGATTTACCTCAGCTGACTGTCCTGGGAGCCTGGACGCCAAACAAATCCCTCCTTCAGGAAGATTTTCCTTTCTTGGAAAGGATTTTCAGGATTCGGAAGGGAGGTTTGGAGTCCCCATCCCAAGGAAGGACTGGACGTGGCACTCAGTGCTCTGGCCTGGGGTTGGACTCCGTCTTGGAGGTCTTTTCCAACTTCAGTGATGTTGGGATCCTGGGGTTCTGGAATCACGGGGTTCTGGGGTTCTGGAATCATGGGATCCTGGGGTTCTGGAATCACGGGGTTCTGGGGTTCTGGAATCCAGGGATCCTGGGGTTCTGGAATCATGGGGTTCTGGGGTTCTGCAATCCTGGGGTTCTGGAATCCAGGGATTCCGGGGTTCTGGAATTCTGGGGTTCTGGAATTCTGGGGTTCTGGAATTCTGGGATTCTGGAATTCTGGGTTTCTGGAATTCTAGGATCTCGGGTTTCTGGGAAATCTATGGCACGAGAATCCCACGCAAACCCGAGGGATTCGCTCAACATTGCCACCCGACCTCCCCTCGCCCGCACCACGACCCCGCCCTCACGACCCCTTTTTTTCTCCCCCTTTCTCTCCCACCCCGCCCCAGGCTCACCTCCACCCCTGCGCCCCACCATGTCCTGCTGCTACTCCCCGTGCTGCTACAGCCTGTGCTGCTCGCCCTGCTACCGCACCTGCACCCGCACCTACAGCTGCAGCCCCTGCATCACCCGCACGCTGAGCTGCTGCCGCCGCTCCTACGGCAGCTGCTGCACCTCCCGGCGCTGCACCACGCGCTACTGCTACCCCTCGTGCTGCTCCTACTCCTGCTGCTACCCCTGCTGCTGATCCCGCAGGAAAATCCCCGCCGACGGACCCACGCCCAAGGAAGACGAACGGACGAGCCCGCTGTTGGTGTTTGCGTGCCCACGGTGAAGCCGCCACCAGCGGGGGCTTTGCTGTGCTCTGAAACCTCTTGGAATTTCTGGTTTTTGTTGTTGTCTCTGTCTCCTTCTTCCTGCCTTTCTCAACTCTCCTGATGTTCTGCGTTTAAAGCCTCCCTTCAGCAACGGGAGGGGCGATCTGCAATTCGTGTGAAACTTCTCGGAGTTGCTGCAATGGGGCTGGAGGACCTCTGTGAAATTAGATTTGGTGTCATCTGCATTTTCAATAAGCACCTCCAGCACGGCGCTGCAGCCCTGGGTGAGGGAGCGTTACGGCTGTCTCGCCTTTGATCTGCTTTTACGAGGACCTGAAGGACGAACAACACAACTTCAGCAAAAAGGAATGTTCTGGAGAGCCGTGACTCACCTGCTGGAGCTGCCTCCAGCATCCCAAAACTATAATCTTTCTGTGTCTGTGCCAGCTCTTTTTCTTGTTCTATTAAACACTTTCTGCATTTGAAAAAAAAACCAAACGTCTGGAGATCCGGTTGTTTTCTTGCCTGTGTGCTTGGTTTGGGTGGATATTCTGGGAGCTGTGGAATTCTGAAGGGACTTTCTGGACTCGAATCCGTGTCCAGCTCTGGGTCCCTCATGGGAAGGGGGCATCGAGGGGCTGGAGAACGTCCAGGGATGGGAAAGGGGCTGGAGCAGCTGGAGAAGGGAATGGAGAATCCTGTGGGAGGCTCAGCTTGGAGAAAAGGGGGATCCAGGGGGAATTCCGGGCTCTTCCAGGAGGGATTTGGGATCTGATCCCAGGGAACAGGGACAGGACAAGGGGAAATGGCCTCGAGCTGTGCCAGGGGAGGCTCAGGTTGGACATGAGGAGAAATTTCCTCCTGGTCAGGTCTTGGAAGGGGCTGGCCAGGAGGAATGAGGACATTTCCATCTTTTTTTGTCTTTAGGAGTATTTGCATTTTCCCCCGCTTTCCTCCCCATTTTCTGGCTTTTAGTCCTTGGATTTAGTATGTTATTGAAACTGCACCCATAAAAATGGATTTTATTCAGCTCAGATGGATTTTCTTCTGTTTTGTGTGGAAGATCAAGGGGGTGGTTTGAGTTTTCCAGGCCAGCATCCACACAAGCAAAGCCACCATGGTTCCCTCTTGTCCTGTCCCTGTTCCCTGGGATCAGATCCCAAAATTCTCCCTGAAAGAGCCCAAAATCCCCCCTGGATCTCCCTTTTCTCCAGGCTGAGCCCCCCCCAGCTCCCTCAGGATGCTCCATTCCCTATTCCAGCTGCTCCAACTCCATTCCCTTATCGGGAACCCACTCCTGCCCCTCAATGTCCATCTTGGTATGAAAGGCCCAGAACTGGACACAGGACTGAGTTCATAATTTTGTCTTCCAATCCTTTTGCTGTGAAGGATTTCATATTTGTGTGTCCTCCACCCAATTTCTGGCATTAATTCGAATTTAAAATAAGCGTAGAAAAAGAGCAAACAGGATGCTGAGGCTTCCTCAGGATTTTGGATGCCAAAGACTTCAAGCTCTTTGAGAAACTTAAATGACAAATAAACCCAGAAATGCTGAATTGATGCAGAAAAAAAATCTTTAATAGGAACGAAACACAGTGATAACAAGGGATAGAGAATGAAAAGACCACACACCCAAAGTCACATAACACCCACATCATCCAGTCAGAGGGAACATTTTGTACAGCACTGCCAAAAACACGGAATTGGGTTGCTTGGAGGGTTGAGGAGAAGTTCTGGGCTGAGAGGAGAGCTGGGGCAGCGGGATGAAGGCGAATCACCTCCAGCCCTTCAGCAGCAGCGCAGAGCTCTCAGAGCACCCCGGCCATGCCTCCTGCCCCCAAAACTCTGCCCAGCCACGGTCTCCACTGCTGGGCTCTCCATCAATCCCACCAAACCCGGGCTAGGCTTTGACGTGGCTCCCTGCAGCTTCAGTAGCAGCCCCCGAAGCTGAACCTCCGGCCGTAGCGGTAGCCGAGGGGGAACCCGTAACGGCCGGAGTAGAAGCCGGGGTATCCACAGCTGTCCCCAAAGCCGTAGAGGCCCCGGTAGCCCCCGTAGAGCCCCCCGGAGCCGTAGCAGTCCCCGGAGCCGAAGATGCCCCGGTAGCCGTACAGGCCGCCGTAGCCGTAGCGGTCCCCGCAGCCGTAGAGGCCGCGGGAGCCGTAGAGGCTCCCGTAGCCCCGGTAGCCGCAGGGGCTCCCGCAGTCGTAGCCCCGGTAGCTGCTCCCGTAGTTGCAGGAGGAGTAGCAGTCGTCGTCGCACTGGCCTTGGAGGAAAGTCATCTTTGGGAGATGGAGGTAAAACCTGCAGTGGAGGGGAAAGGAAGGGTGGTAAGTGGTCCAGGAGCACAACCTCAGAGCGTGAAATCCTCCTCGCCGGTCCCGTGAGAACGAGGGCAGAAGAAAAAATTATGACCTCAGCTGCTTCTTAATGCCCCGTTTGTATAATCCGCTCATTTACCCACTGCCTTCAAATTATTTTGCATTCTACGTTCATGCAGATTCAATATATTCGTATGAACCTGTTCCTGCGTTCCTGGCATTGGTGGAACCCCTGATGGAATCAGTGGCCACAGATCAAAACCTTGCTGCTGCTGCTGCCGCTTCAGGGTTTTTCCTGAGGCAATTAGCAACCCTAATTTTCTTCTCCGATATCGGCTTTTTATGGAGCTCTGCATTCTGACGCCATCAGGAAAATCTTCCCAGAACTTTCCTGTGATAACACCCCTCAGGTTTTGGCTCCATCACCCCAAGACCCATTTCAGTGCTTTCCACCCATTTTAATTTGCACCTGGAAATGCTGAGAGCCCACAGAAGAAACCACGAGAGAATCTATGCAGCCAGACAGACCCAAAATCCCGCTTAAAATTGGAGATTTAAGAAAAAACCACCAAGTGTCATGGTGGGGAAACCCTTTCCTACCTCTGCTGTCCTGAAAATCCCTTATCAGGGAACCCAGGCACCAACAGGACCAGCAAAGTTCATCCTGCAGCTTTAAAAGTCGAACCCAGTGAGCCCAAGTAAAAGGAGCAGCAAATCCTGACAGTTCAGAGGAGCCACAACCCCAAGAGAAACTCTGAAAGGAAAATTCCCAGCGCAGGGGGGGAAAGGAGGAGAAGCTTACCGAGTTCACCGGAGGAGAAGGCAGGAGAGCTGATGAGGAGCCCTGAGCTCCGAGCCCTTTTTTATACTCCAGCTCTGACCTCCCGGCTTATCTCAGACGCCCTGTGGATTCAGAAGGTTTGGAACCCTACTGGTTGGCAAACTTATTTGCCTGTACGCGTCATATCTTCAATTAATGTAATTTTCCTCATTGTTTGGGATTATTAGTGTGTTCCCGTATGTCCCATGTATTACAGGTTTCTTTCATCTTAAAATTTTCTGGGCCAGCAACATTCCTGATACCATTTTACTGCCTCCGTTGTCAAATCTGAATTTTTTTTTTTTTTTGTATTATAGAAAAGCCATTTCTGATTTCTCAAGGTCGTTGAGAAGAAACATTTTCTTTTCAGAGAGAAAAATTTTCAGAAAAAAAGGAAACTTTCCAACTTGTTTGAAAGTATTTGTGTTCAGTAGGAAGATACACCATGGGGTTTTATCTAAAGGAAATGTAGATGTACAGATTTTACATTAAACCTCACCAACTTCAGGGAAAAGGAGCAGAACTATAAATAAATCTCAATTCCAAAGTGCTCCTGAATCAAAGCTGCTGCAGGGGAAGGAAGAATGTTTTTAACAAAAATCCAACTGCGTTTTTTGCAGTGTCATTCACCGGAGGGCTTGACCCCAGTTCAGCAGAGCAAAGTGGAGAATTCAAGCCTCAGTCTGATCTGGAAGTAAATAAATTATCAGGATTAGCACTAAAAGAGCATTAAATGAACACTGAAAAAACCCTGCTGGTATTTTTTTTTTCCACAAAGAATCGCCACGTGCAGGAGTTGTGATAGGGAGGAACTGTGGAGCTTAGGGCAGAGCTCCTTGGGTGACCTTCACCTAATTTCTGGCATTAATTTGAATATAAAATAAGCGTAATAATGAGCAAGCAGGATGTTGAGGCTTCCTCCGAATTTTGAATACCAAAGCACTTCATAAACACTCATTGACGTTTTCAATTTGCAAAGTGTTGCTGGATTTAAATATTAATAGTTTGCCACCTCCAGATTTAATAACACGGTCACTCCTCAAGGTCTCTGCTTCCTGAGCCATATTAAGGTGATGCTCTTCCATGAAAGACAAAGATTATCCCAAAAAAATCGCTTAAAATTGGAAGGAATATTTGGGAACGCCCACAAGGCGGTTGGAAAATGTCTTTGGGGTGTTGTTGTTGTTGGAGAAGCTGGGGTACGAACCCAGTGGGAGGCTCCACCAGGAAGGTCATGGAGATGCTGAGTGGAGGCTCCTCAATCTCCAGGACACCAAAGCAAAACCTCTCTCTTTGTCCTCCCCCAGCAGCTCCGGAGGCGCCAACGCCAAGCTGACGGACCACCTACGAGGCCACTGCCTTAATAATCTGATTATTCCCCCAAATAAATATCTCTCCAAATTAATAAATACCCCTTCAAGCACCTCCCTGTTTGGCCACAAGGAGTTCAGGGGCAATTTCCCTAAAAATGCTTTGAGATTAAAGAAATTCTAAAGGGTTTACGCTGGCGCCGCGACGCCAAGCACGGAAAATATGAAAATGGTTGTGATGTAGGTTGGAGGGATAAGGAGTGGGATGACGCAGTTTGGGAGGTATAAAAACCGGACCCCCGACTCCGAAAAGTCAAACACTCCTCTCAACTTCTCCTCCCAGCTTCTCTCGCTGAAGCAGAGGTACGTATTGGCTCTACTCTCCCGTGGAAATGTTTCTCTAAATATTTATTTATAAGTAAAATTCTTTATTAAAATATGAATATGGATAAGAATATGAATATATATTAAATGTATAGTGGTTATTTATTTATTTACGTTAAAGGTACAGCTGTGGCTGCATATATTTATATAACATAGAAATACAAACCTGTGTCTATGTGCAGGTACAGGCATTCTGTAGGAAATTTTTTGCCATTTTAGAGCCAACGCCAAGTGCAAAATTCCCTGCAATATCAAGGAATTTTGCTCTTCCACTCAAGGTGTTTTGCTCTTCTTTCCTGTGCTTTTTTAAATATTAGGCTTTAAAGCACTGAAAACTGGAAATTTGCTACCACAATCTGTAGTAAAAAGCATTTTCAGTTCTGGGTTATATTTATTGCGTTTTTTCTTTCATTTTTTACATTTCTCTGATTTCTGGGGCAGGAAAGCTCAGCTCTCAGCTGGCAAAACCCTCATTCGCTACGTTTAGTCAGCAGTTTCCAAAATTGATGAGGGAAAAAAAAAGCAAAGTTGTTTGGGATTGAGGAGATTACAAAAATAAACGAGTTAATTAAGAGGGTTAAAGCGATGCGCAGGAGGGACCGAGTCGGAGCCTTTGCTCTGCCCTCAGCAGCCCATAAATCTTGTTTCTGGGTGTGTGTTCCAGCCTCTCCAAATCAACAAGGATGAATTCCTTCAAGGAGTGCTGTGACAACCCGTGCTGCGCCCAGGGCGGCAGCGACAACTTTGGTGGCTTCGGCAGCTCCAGCTTCCGTCCCAGGCGCTCCTTCAGCTTCTACCGGGACCAGTGCCAAGATGTGCCCCCGTCCGGCTTCAGGAACGTGGGGAACTTCTTCCACCCCTCCGGGAACATCCGTGGCACCGTCTACGCCAACCTGAATGGGGACATCGTTGGGAGGCTCTCGGGGAGGATCGAGGGGCTCCCCGGGATCCTGGGTTGCGTGGGTAGCTTGGGTAACTGCGGAAACCTGGGGTTAAGCCTCCCCTTCTCCGTTCAGTTTGGGGACAGAACCCTCTGAGCTGCTCCCAGCAGGAGCAGCTCCCACGGGATGGAACGCAGGACATGGATTCACGGCTCTGGCTGCGGAACTGAGGAACGCCGAGCGCTCACGTTTCCAGCTCTGGGGGATGTGTAGGCGCCAGGCTGTGTAGGACGCTCCATGTAACCCTCTGTAGGATCTCCTATCTGTCCAGCTGTCACTCTCAAAGGGCTGAGGCACCTTTAGAGCACTTTGGTGGAGTGGAAAGAGATATTTGGGTGTGAGGAAAGCGCTTTTTAAGTTCATCCACAGCCACTTTGTGTGGGAGTTTCTGCAAAAAATCCACTTTGTTCGACTCTGACCAAAGGAGACTTTTAGCAGAGGAGCTCCTGTTCTCTGTCCCTGCTGCACCTCACCTGACAGTGAACACAAAGAAAGAAACACATTTGGACTGGCAAACTCCACCATTTCCACAAGGAAAAACATCGCCCACCATCGGGAACGCTCTGCTCGCCAAAGCCCCTTCTGTATCTCTGCCAACTTCTCTCTGTACCTCACTGCTTCTCATTTCCATTAAAATTACTCCAGTCAGAAGCTTCAAATGCCTGCTCTGTTTTTGTCTGGGCACTTTCAAGGGACCCCCAGCCACCCTCAGGAGCCCTGCAATGAGAGGGCAGGCCAGGCTCCGGGTGTTGGGGACCGTCACCACATCTCCATCTCAATGGCTCCTGCCCTGACTCATTTCCCCCAGCAGAAGGAGAAACCTTAACTAACCCTTGACCTTGGGCTTGCCCAAATCCTTCTCCAGAGAGAGGCATCGCTCGGGTGATTTTGCCCCCAGAGAGGCTCCTGGGGCAAAGCCCCGGTTTGTTCTTGCGCGACAAATCGCCAAAAACGAGAGATTGAGGGGGATCTCGGGGTCGTCCAAGGCAGGAGATCAGTGATGCTCGAGGTTAAAGCCACCCAAGACGAGTGACCAAAGGCGGCCAAGCCATGGCCAGCTGCTGGAGGGTTCAGCTCCTCTGCAGATGGAGCAGTCGGTTCCTGCCTCTGCGGGAGCACTGGCTTGGGTTTGGCACGCTAAAGGTGATTTATGTCCAAAACATTAACGATCATTTAGATTTAGAAAGCTAAAGATGATTTCGGTCTAAAATATTAAAGATTGTTTAGATTTGGAACAGTTAAGATTATTTAGGCTTCAAATACAAAGCATTATTTAGATTTAGAATCTTGAAAATTGTGTCGGCTTCAAGCATGAAGTATAATTTAGATGTAGAACATTAAAAATTATTTCAGTTTTGAATACTAAAGACGATTTAGGTTTAGAATACTAAAGATGATAGGTGTTTCAACAAGCAGAGCCCAGGCAGAGCTGCCTGGATCCCCCCGTGAGCTCAGTTCAAAGAGCTCAGCAGGAATGAAAAATGTCATTGCAGCAGTGACTTTGAGGGGTCACCTCTGGGCTGATTTCCCAGGGGTAGCCATGGCCACCCCTCCTCTTGCCATGGTGGCCTCCTGCAGAAGCATTTTTGCATCTCCCAGCTCTCAGAGCAAAGCGGAGGAAAGGCTCGACAAAATAATTGAGGGAGGAGATTGGAGAAGCCATTCCATGGGCAGAAAACCCGGAGCAGCGAGCAGAAACGCCGATCCTCCAGCCCAACATCCGTTTTCTTTGCGCCGTGTCGTTGATGCCCCCAAAGCTCTGGCCTGGAGCCCGTTCCAAGGAGCAGAGCTGAGCTCCAGAGCTCCATTCCCTCGTCGGGGCAGGAGCAGCCCCAGCCAGGAGCGAGGGTCGGGCTGATCCCTCCGCGCCCCAGTTTGAGCAGGACAGCCCCAGATGGATGGGGGTGCCCCAGGAAGGGGTCGGGGAGGAGCCTCCCCCCAAGCAGAGCACGGCCCCAGGAAATCAGAGCAGCCCTTTGAGCGTGGCAAAGCCTTGAAGAGAGGTTTTACAGCCCTCCTGCTGTCAGCAGCAAAATGGGCCGGGTTCCCCGGGGAAAGCATTAGGAAATGCTGGAGTCTCCCAGCACGGTGAGCTCAGCTTATCTCCCTGGGATGCCTCGGGCACACAAAGGCTTCTCCTGCCTGCACTGAGAGCGGGAAGGGCATGGACAGCCTTGCGCAGGAGGGGAGATGGAATAAACCCCAGGCAGACAAAGATTTGGGTGAAATTCTGAGTCCTTCGGTCCCTCTTAGCCTCCGTCCCTGCCCAAGTCTGCCAGCACAGCACCATTTGTGATGTCCTTGCCTTCCGAATTCCCCCCTGGATCATTCCCGAGGCGCTTTTCCCGGGGACAGGGCCCACAGGTGGTGATTTCCTGCCTGTCCCAGCCCTGTCACCCGCCGCCACCACGCCGACCTGGGGCCACCTGGCTCCCACCTCACTTCCCCTTCCTGCTCTGAATGCGGCGTCCCTCGGCTCCAGGGACGCAGGGCACCTCCAGGACCTCCTCCTGTGCTGCAGGTCACCCTTCTGGAGACGCTGGAGTGCCAGATTCCTCACCCCAGATGCTCCCGTGGCGGGAGTCACCAAGCAGGGACGGGACGTTTCCTCAGCCGTTCATTCCAGCTCGTCAGGAGAAGTCAGGAAGGTCCAGATCACCCTGGAATTGCAGCCCAGACCCCTCCCAGCACCAAAGCTCGTTTTCCATGGATCTGTCCTGATGTCTCAGGAACATTTTTCTCCTGCACCTGTTCTGGGTGGGCGAAGAGACCTCAAAGATCATCCCAGGTGGCTGCAGGCTGAGCTGGGGCACTTCCAGGCGTGGGGAATCCATGGAATATCCTGTGCCAGCGCCTCACATGGAAAAATTCCTTCCCAACATTCAACCTAAATCTCCCCTTTTTTGGTCTGAACCAATTTCCTGTCGCTCCAGTTCCCGACCATCATCGCCTCCACAGCTCCCTTGATCCCTTCCAGATCCCAAAACCTGAATTATTTTGTGTCCTGAGGGATGGGGAATCCATGGAATATCCTCTGCCAGGGCCTCACGTGGAAAAATTCCTTCCCAAAATCCAACCTAAATTTCCCCTCTTTCGGTCTGAACCAATTCCCCCTTTCCTGTCATTTGAGTTTCCAACCATCAGCTCCTCCACATCTTCCTTGATCCCTCCCAGATCCCAAAACCTGAATTATTTCGTGTCCTGAGGGATGGGGAATCCATGGAATATCCTCTGCCAGGGCCTCACATGGAAAAATTCCTTCCCAAAATCCAACCTAAATTTCCCCTCTTTCAGTCTGAACCGATTTCCTGTCACTCCAGTTTCCCGACCATCAGCTCCTCCACATCTTCCTCGATCTCTCCCAGACCCCAAAACATGAATTATTTCGTGTCCTGAGGCTCAGGAAAAGTGGGATGGGAGAGGAGATCTCTCCCAGATCCCAAAACCTGAATTATTTCGTGTCCTGAGGCTCAGGAAAAGTGGGATGGGGAGAGGAACTTGTGGCCTGGCTGTGATATTGTCATAACAGGCGACAGCCGGGTGATTTAAATAACTGCAAACCAACTCCTGTAATTCCATCTCGACTCGGGAATGCATTCACAGGGGAATTATCCATTTAAATGTTCCCTTGGGAACATTTAATGCCACGGGAGATGCCTCCAGCACCAAGATTCCCTGTGAGGCTCACAATCTTCCCTAAAGACTAAACCTGTCCCAAATGAGAAGTTTGGCACCCCATTATGGCCCAAACTGGACTAAATTTTCAAATTATTTGTTATTATTCTCTTTTAGGAGAAGGGGAAGTGGGGCATGGAACAGGAAAAAAAAAAATGGCAACAAGAGAAAAAAGAATTTCAAAGTTCGCCGTATTTAAATGGATATTAACTCATAATTAACATTAAACTGAATAATTAGGCTTAATAATGAACCTAAGAGATATTAGCAAATGCTTCTATCTTAAAAAGGCATTGAATCTTCTCAGTGAGACGCCCGATATCTTTAGTCCTGTGAAAGGACATTTCACACAGGGCTTTTAAAGCAAAAGGAATAAAAATGTATTAAAAATAGTTCTACCAAAACCCACGGGCAGAATTCCACCGTTTCGCTGATTTTTCTGGTTTGTGGTAAACACAGATCTCAATTTAGGGCGTGGAAGAACATCTTGAGTGGTGAAAATAAACTGCAGCTCATTCCCAAATGCTCCCAACAACAAAGGCCTTTGAGGTTTGGGGCATTTCTGCCTGGCTTTTGAGGTTTGAGGGATTTCTCTGTTGAGAGGATTATGTGGCTGGGGAGAATCTGGTTTAGTCACCTGCTCCAGAGCTTGCCAACATTAATTACAGATTATTACAGCGCCTGGGCAGCTTTGTTTTCCTTCCACATGAGGATAATAATTCCCCAAAGAGTGACCACCCTGGAATAATCCCACATTCTCACGTCACCCTGCAATCCTTAGAGACACTGAGGCTGTTCCTCACACTCCACACAACATTTCAGAGCTGGGGAAAGGTTTATTACCGATTTACTCCCAAAGAAACCCCCAATCCCACGAGGGAGCATCAAAATCATGCTCTGGTTATCCTGGTTATTGAAGGGGGAGCGTGTCCAGGGGTGGGAATGGGGCTGGAGCAGCTGGAGAAGGGGATGGAGGATGCTCGGGGAGATGGGGGGGCTCAGCATGGAGAAAAGGGGGATCCAGGGGGGATTTGGGATCTGCCAGGGGGGATTTGGGATCTGATCCCATGGAAAAGGGGGATCCAGGGGGGATTTGGGATCTGCCAGGAGGGATTTGGGATCTGCCAGGGGGGATTTGGGATTTGATCCCAGAGAAAAGGGGGATCCAGGGGGGATTTGGGATCTGCCAGGGGGATTTGGGATCTGCCAGGGGGGATTTGGGATTTGATCCCAAGGAACAGGGCCAGGACAAGAGGGAACGGCCTCGAGCTGTGCCAGGGGAGGCTCGGGGTGGGAAATTTGGGGAGATTCCTCCTGGAAAAGGGAAAAGGGAAAAGGGAGGGGCTCAGGGAGGGTTGGAGTGGCCGCCCCTGGAGGTGTCTGAGGAAGGGATGGACACTGGTCTGGGTGACCAGGTGGGGATCAGGCACAGCTTGGACTCTGTGATCCTGGAGGATTTTCCAGCCCTGTGCTCTGGATTCCCAGGACACCAGGACAGCCAAAACTGAGCAAAAATCTCCACAGAAACTGGGAATGTGGGGAAGGACGGGACAGCTGAGGCCGTTCAAAGGGGAAAACCCTCAGACCTTGGCCAGATTCCTCGGGAATTTCCCTCTCCTGGAGACAGGATGGGGTTGGGGCAGCAGGACAAGGGCAGGGGACACACAGAGACACCAATAAGCTGCTGTGACATCTGGTTTAATGAGGAAGAACAGGTGAGACACAGCACAGGTTGCAGATTGCCCACAAGCCGTGGTTTGGTGCGGGGCCACCCAGGGAATGTCTGGGGCTGCTCCTCCTGCGGTGACAGCCAGCCCTGGTCACACAGCACGGCCGCAGAGACGGGGCTGGGGCGCTGCAGAACCGTTTTCATCCATCAGGAGCCATGGAAAGAGCTTGGAAATGGATCTGAAAGGGGTCCCGGACCAGATCCTTGACATTGCCACAGTCACAGAAGCACAGAATGGTTTGGGTGGCATTTTAAAGATGATCCAGTCCCACCCCTGCCATGGGCAGGGAACCTTCCACTACCCCAGGTTGCTCCGAGCCCCATCCAGCCAGGCCTTGGAAACTTCCAGAAGGATGAGGCAGCCACAGCTTCACTGGGCAACCTGTGCCAGGTCCTCATAAAAAAGAATTCCTTCCCAATTTCTCCCTAAAATCTAAATCTAAATTCAAAAATCTCCCTCATCTAAACCTACAAAGATCCCGAGAAGCCCCCAAGGAACCAGGAACAACCCATAGCTTTGGGAACACCCCAAGGAACAACCCATAGCTTGGAGAACACCCCAAGGAACAACCCATAGCTTTGGGAACACCCCAAGGAACCAGGAACGACCCATAGCTTTGAGAACAGAGCGCTCGGAAAGAGAGGAAAGCTTTAGAGAAGGAAAACCAGGAAGGGTGGAAGGATGGAAACGGATTTTTGAGGCCTTCAAACGTCCACAGATGGTTTTAACGCCGCCCCAAGGGCTCAGCTCTCCCTGGAGCCGCGTCCTGCCCGTCACCCTCGTCCGGCCACGGCCTTAGCAGCAGGGTCTGCAGCTGCCCACCGGGTACCCCCGGCCCCACCTGGCCCCACCATAGACCTGGGAAGCCCCAGGGGTGCGGGCAGCACCAAAACCCCCTCCAACAACGGCTCCAACGCCGGCTCCGGCGCTGCCCCCGGCGCCGGCTCCGACCTCGGGGACTCCCACGGAGCCCACGGTGCTCTGCTGGGGGAAGGTGCTGAGGATGGGCCCGGGGAAGGTGACCACCACGGGAGGAGGGTAAATGACCACGGTGGAGTCGGGGCACTGCCGCACGCAGGGCTCGTTGCAGGAGTCGGCCACGGGCTGGGGCGCGGCCACGCCGCAGGGGGAGGCGCTGCCGTCGGTGCAGGGGCTCAGTGAGTGAACCATGGCTCGGGTGGGGATCTGTGTGGGTGAGGGAAGAGCAGGAAAATAAAGCAAAATTCACGTTTGTTCCGTAGCCAAACACGAGGATAAAAGGGTGCGAAGAGGCTCAAGGGACAGGGAGGATTCTGATAGCTCAGCACCCAGAATACATCCCTGAATTGTGTACTGGATGCAAATGGAATATTCATGGAATATTCCACTTGGGTCTCACCCAGATCTGCATTTCCCAGTGGCTGAACAGTCACAAATGGATTCATTTACCAATCTCAGAATGCCTGAGGTTGGAAAATCCCTCCAGGAGTCCAACCTGTGATCAATCCCCACCTTCCCAACCAGACCAGAGCCCCAAGTGCCACATGCAGCGTTTCCCACCAGCAGAATGTCAGCCTGATCCCCAAACCACACTCAAAGGCTTGGTCAGAGGAGGAATTCAGCAGCTCAGGAGTTCAGGAACTTAGGAGTTCACTTACCTACAGCACCAGAGAACGAGACAAGAGGAGTGATGGTGCGAGATGTGAGCTCGGGCACTTTTATACCCGGCCTCGAAGTGCCCAGCACGTGAATCACCCACATGCAGAACTTCCTAATCAATTACTAACCGCGATTCTTTCCAGATCCAGCTTTGTTAACGGATGCTAATTGCTTAGATAAATCACTCTTGCTAATTGCTGGCTTGCCCTTGTGTCCTGCATGACCTGTCCTTTACAGCCTTCCCCACTCTGCAATTTCAGCTTTATAGGGAGGGGATTCTTTGTCACTGCATCTCAAAGGGAAAATATTTATGGGGTTTAGGCTTGATCCTCTCCATGACTGGACTTTTCCTTGGCAGGGGGAGTGAGACATTTTTCTGGATAAAAATATCCTCAAATCAGCCCAGGAAAAGCTGAAAAAGTGAGGGATAAACTGGAGTTCTGGGTTCTTGAATGAAATATTTATAACCTGTGTTCTGGGTTCTTTAGACTAATAAAAAGTCTGATCAAAGCTCTGGCTCACTGCAAAAATCCTGAACTTTATAGTTACAGACCCAAATAAGTCAGGACCTCTCTTTTAACTCAATACTGAGTACCCAATGTACACATTTGGGCAATAAAACAGGAAGAAAGGCAAGACCACATTTAACGCCCCATTAAAAACCCCGTATTTTCGAAACCATAAATCATGACTGGATTTGGGGAATGGCAAAAAGGGCCACAAACGGGGCGTGACCGAGGCAAGGCCTCGTCAGGCATTTTTTCCACGGAGTCACCTCTGTGACCGAAGGGCGCCTGAAGCTGCTGGAACAGCTGACGTGGGGAACAACAAGCGGGAGACGCCTCTGGAAGGCCAGCTGCTGATGAGTCCCGGCTGGCTGGCGTTATCACCTGAGGAGGAGGCTCTGGGACAGATGCCGTGAGCTGCACGGACACTCCCACCCCCAGCAACTGCCCTGTGTGGTTAAAAAAAACAAAAGTATTTTCTTGCTTCTGCTGTCTTTTATTAAACCTCGCCCCAAAGCCTTCGCCCTTGGGTGTGAAGGGACTTCCAAGACCATCCCATTCCACCTTCCAGTGTCCCAGGTCACTCCAAGCGCTGTCCATCCTGGCCTTGGACACTTCCAGGCATGGGACGCCAACAATAATCGAAGATAACCACGGGGATTGCACCATCCACCTTTATCTCGGATTAAACTGGCCAGCAATTCATCCCCAAAGTCAAAAACATTGGAATTAATACCTAATTAGTGGTTTCAGCCAGATTAAACTAGATGTTCGATATTATCTTAGGGATTTGTTAATAATGAAAAGCCCAGATCTTTACTCCAGCATGGGAGGAATCCACAATGCTGGGATTTGTTCCCTCTGCTCAGGGCTCCTGCCACTGCAGGGTGGATTCCTGTGAACACAAACATTAACCCTGATAAGAACCATGTCAAGGCTTTCTGCAGGTGTTTCCAAACACATCATAAAAGCTCATTAGTGCCCTGATGTTGTCACCGTATCGTTGTTAACAGAGTTGTAACAGCTCAGGCACAACCAGGAAATAAAAGTGATGAATCAACAGGTGACACGTGGCCAAAACTCAGCACCTGAGTGAGGAGCACAACAGAGCAGTGTCAGCTCAATTCTCCAGCTCAGACAGGCTGAAAGCTGCAGTGTCAGCTCTTCTAAAGGTAAACATGTAAAACACAAAAAATCGCCGGCTTTATAAAGATAAAACTGAAAGGATGGAGGGAGATCTGAGCTCAGGAGGAGGGAGAACCCTGAGGACACCAATGTGGGTGAAGTGTTCAAAAAAACAGGGACCAGGGGTCCAACCCACCCCTGAGACCAACGGAACACCAAAAACAGAATCCCAGGATTGCTGGGGTTGGAAAAGAGCCCCAAGGTCATCGAGTCCAAGCTGTGTCCAACCCCACCTGGACACCCAGACCAACATCCAGGGATGGGGGCCCCAAAGCTCATCTCAGGAGCTTGGAGAGACAATTCCACCTCCCACGTGCCCATGGAGGGGGTGCAATGAGATGTTCTTGAAGGTCCTTCCCACCCAGACCACCCCACGATTCCCTGGTCACTTTGCTCCCCTCTCCAACACACCAACTAATTAAACAAAACCACAGCTAAACCACCACGTCCAGCCGGGCTCGGTTTCCAAGGGCTGCTCTGAGCTGGAAAAAGGGAAAAACACCTTTATCAGAGCCTGTTTTCACCCCAAAACTCAGCTCTGCCCTGCTGATACATGAAGACATTTTAGAGATAAATGAAGACACTCTGGTGATAAATTAAGACACTCCTGATTAATGAAGACACCCCAGAGATGCTGAGCTGGCTCATCCCCGCACATGGAACAGGACATTAAACAACACCTTCCTAAACAGGACCTCATAAACCCCTCACAAACGCTCATTAATGCCTGACACGAGCCAAGCCGGCCCGGCTCGGCAACGCCGGCACAGAGCCAAGCTCACGTCCGCGTCTCGGCACATCAAAGGCTGCTAATTACCCTAATGACATCACAGGATCCTTCTTGAGGGCCCAGCGCAAGGCGCGGGGACAGAGCCAAGCTCTGGGTGCAAAGCTGAGCTGCTGGGATGGTCCCAGAGCTGCTGGGATGGTCCCAGAACCATTGGGAAGGTCCCAGAGCCATTGGGAAGGTCCCAGAGCTGTTGGAATGACCCCAGAGCCACTGGGATGACCCCAGTGCCATATTGGGAAGGTCCCAGAGCTGTTGGGATGACCCCAGAGCCATTGGGATGGTGCCAGAACCATTGGGATGGTCCCAGAGCTACTGGGATGGTGCCAGAGCAGTTGGGATGACCCCAGAGCCACTGGGAAGGTCCCAGAGCCATTGGGAAGGTCCCAGAGCCACTGGGATGACCCCAGAGCCACTGGGATGACCCCAGAGCTGTTGGGATGACCCCAGAGCCACTGGGAAGGTCGCAGAGCCGTTGGGATGACCCCAGAGCCATTGGGATGGTCCCAGAGCTGTTGGAATGACCCCCAGAGCTGTTGGGATGACTCCAGAGCCGTTGGGATGACCCCAGAGCCATTGGGAAAGTCCCAGAGCTATTGGGATGACCCAGAGCCACTGGGATGACCCCAGAGCCGTTGGGACGACCCCAGAGCCGTTGGGACGACCCCAGAGCCGTTGGGATGGTCCCAGAGCCATTGGGATGGTGCCAGAGCCATTGGGAAGGTCCCAGAGCCACTGGGATGGTCCCAGAGCCGTTGGGATGACTCCAGAGCCACTGGGATGACCCCAATCAGTTCCCGCTCCCCCAGCGCTGCTTCCCCGTGGCTGCTCCCACAAAAGGAGCTTTAGGAGGAGAGGCATGGATTTCTTCACGTACCTAATGAGGTCAGCCAGATAAAAGGCAGCTTCTCCTTCTCCCATATAAGCTTTCGAATGGAAAGAACCCGCAGGGTGGGAGGTGTTTTTCACAGGATTTGGGGATAACAATGCGTTAACAAGCCCAAGTGAGTAAAATAATTACAGCCAGTGGAAAAGCTGCATGTGAACACATTCCCTGCTGTGGTTTATTAGGATTTGGACTCCGTGGCTCAGGTTTTCCATGAAGCCTGAAGGACTATAAAAACTCCATATAAAAACCCCCATTTCCCAGCTTTCCACCCAGTCCTTACTCTGCACTGTGAGCTCGGTAAGTTGTTTCCCTATTCCTACGCCTCAGAAAATACAAACTGCTGGGACTTGGAACTGGAATCGGGAATACCCTGGCACTGGGAATGAAGAGGGTGGCTGCAGTTAAAGGTTCTTTCTTGGGTTTGTTGCTGGCTTTTTTTAAGGCAGAGACAGAAAAACGGTTTCAGACTTGAGCTTGAGATTTACAGAACCTCGCTCGATTTGGGATGTGAGCTTTCTTCGCCTTATTTATTTTTTTAATTATTTATTTATTAAATCCAATTTTTTAAATTTGCTTTGTTAAAAATGAGTTCTAGACTTCTCCTTTATTAAAGGCCACTTGTTTTAGTAGTTCAGGTGATAATTATCCAGGTTTGGATCAGTCTTTGCCAGGCTCTGTGGAGACCCCAGAGCCCCTCCAGGATCTGCAGGGAAGCTGGAGAGGGACTTTTCCTCAGGAACTGCAGGGACAGGACACAGGGAATGGCATCAGGGGGACAGGGGGGGAATTTGGGGGGATTTTGGGGAGGAATTGTTCCCTGTGAGGGTCCCAGGTAATTCCATGGATTTCCCATCCCTGGGAGTGTCCAAGGCCAGGTTGGACAGGGCTTGGAGCAACCTGGGATGAGAGGAGGGGTCTGGGACATCCCAGGAGGTCCAAGGGCGATTCCTTCCTTTGCTTTTCCTTCAGCTGGCAGAAAGAAATTCCAGCGTCAGGTGAGGCACCTGGAAAGGAAATAAATGAGACTCTTTATGCTAAAGAACTGAGAACCTCAGCACCAACCCCGGGTCCCGAAATTCCCCTTTTCCAAGGGACTACAGCTCCATGCTCCCCTCAACAGCTGGAGCTGCGGGGGAATTTTATTTTTTGGGTGGAGAGCCGAGGGCTGATCTCAGCAGGGAATTCCTGCAGCTGCCTCCTGTGTTTTCCAGGACCCCCGGAGCCATGTCCTACTACAACTACCAGTACAGGCAGCAGTGCTTCATCCCCGGCGGGCTGCAGAGCCCCGCGCTCGCCTTCCCCCAGCAGTGCCAGGGCTCCGAGCTGGTGGTGCCCTGCTCGCCCTGCTCGCCCTGCTTGCCCTGCACGCCCGTGGCGCCCAAGGTCTGCGCCGTGAGGAAAACCCTGCCCGGCGCCTGCCGGCCGGGCTGCGTGGAGATGCGCGTGGTGCAAGGGCACTCGTCCTCCTCCTCCTCCTCCTCGTGCAGCAGCTCCCGGTGCCTGGACTCCTGCCCCGCGCCCGTGCCGCAGCTCCTGGGCATGCCCAGGTGTCCCCAGGTGTGCCAGGAGCGCCCCGGCCCCTACTCCTACCAGTGGTCCAACAGTTACCAGTACAACTGCGGGCAGTAAAACCTCCGCGGGCGCCCGGGGCGCGGCCAGGGCGTGGAGAGCAGGAGGACATCCAGCACCGAGGGGCAGCTCCCGGGAACACCACGCTTCTCCTGCTGAAACCACTCCTGAGCACCTTCGGGAACCTTCTGGAGCCTTCTGGAACCATTGGGAACCTTCTGGAACCCTTAGGAACCTTCTGGAACCTTTAGGAACCCTTAGGAACCTTCTGGAACCTTCTGGAACCTTTGGGAACCTTCTGGAACCCTTAGGAACCTTCTGGAACCTTTAGGAACCCTTAGGAACCTTTTGGAACCTTTAGGAACCTTCTGGAACCTTTGGGAACCTTCTGGAACCAACGGGATCCTTCTGGAACTTTTAGGAACTTTCTGGCATCATTAGGAACTTTCTGGAACCTCTGGGAACCTCCCGGCTCTTTTAAGAACCTTCTGGCACCTTCAGGAACCTCCTGGAGCCTTTGGGAACTTTCTGGAACCTTTAGGAACCTTCTGGCACTTTTAGGAATCTTCTGGTTCTTTTAGGAACCTTCTGGCACTTTTTAGGAACCTTCTGGAACCTTTAGGAACCTCCTGGCACCCCTGGGACCCAGCCCTTGTTTCATCCCCTCCATGAATTCCCTGTATTAGATTTTTGGGGTCTTTCAGCTCCTTTTCTTCTCCTCCTTCCTCCGCTCGCTCTCTCTGGCACAAGGAGATTCCGTGTGAAGGAGATGTGGGCTCAGCCACCCATGGCATGGATGGCACTGCCTCCAGGTGGCCCCAGCGCCACCAAACAGCTCCCCCTGCCAAATCCCCCCAAAAAACAAAATAAACTTTTGTTTTTCTGCTTCCGACTTTGTTCCAGAGCGAAATTTGTAAAGAAATCCGGGAAGGTGGTGGGGTCACATCCCTGGAGGTGTCCAAGGTGGGGATGGGGCTCAGGTTGGAGTTGATGGTCTGGGAGGGCTTTTCAAGCCTCAGGGATTTGGGGGTTTTAATTATATACTAAACAAACAGGAAAAAAACCCAAACATACAAAAAAACCAGCCAAACATACAAAAAACCCAAACATACAAAAAAAACCCAAACATACAAAAAAAACCAACCAAACATGAAAAAAACCCAAATATACAAAAAAACCCAAACATACAAAAAAACCCCAACCAAACAGGAAAAAAACCCAAACATACAAAAAACCCAAACATAAAAAAAACCCAACCAAACAGGAAAAAAACCCAAACATACAAAAAAAACCAACCAACCATACAAAAAACCCAAACATACAAAAAACCAACCAAACATACAAAAAAACCCAAACATACAAAAAAACCCCAAAAAACCAATACCAAACCAAATAAAACAAAACAAAAACAAACATAAAAAACAAACACAAAAAAAACAGGAAAAAAAAAAAAGTGAGAACCAGAATTTGGCTTTCAAGTCAAGGGAGTCTCTTGTGTCAAGCAATCCCCTCGAAGCATTTACACCTTGAATATAATAATAAAAACTCCTCAGATACAATAAATACACCAAATACCCACCCAAGATGTTTCAGCTGCACGCCAGAGAATTCGCTCCGCGGTTTGCGTTATTTCATTCTCTCCGGCACGTCCCCGACAAAACCTCTGCTGCACGGAATTCCTTGTTTGCAATTTGGGTTTCTCCTCCATCCCTTTTCGCGGAGATGAAAATCCGCGTTTGGCATCCCAGGGGTGGGGTGGGATCCTCCCGGTGCTGCCCCCATGGTCTCGGAGCGCCCTCCCGTGGCCGTGCGGGCGCAGAGCTTCTGGAATGTTCCCTCCCCTCATTCCCGGGGCGGCCGGAGGCGCTGGGAAAGAATTATTAATGTTATAAAATATTATATTAGTTATTTTAGTTATTATTATATTCTGTTCTTTTCTATTATATTAGATTATATTATATGTTGATATAATATGCACTCTAGTATATTAATTCATCATATTGTATTAATATATGTTATATTATATTATATTATATTATATATATTATATTATATTATATTATATTATATTATTGGTATTATATATATTATGCATTACGCATTATATATATATATTCTACATTATACATTATATATTATATATTCTGCATTATATATTATATATTTATTATATATTTATTATATTATATATTATATATTTATTGTATTATACATTATATATTATATATTATAATATTTATTATATATTTATTATATTATATATTACATATTTATAATATATATATTATAATTAGTGGGGGTGACGGTAATTAATCGCTGCATAACGAGCTCTGCTGATTCCAGCCCAGATCCTGCCCTGGGAGGATCCAGACAGACAGAGAGACAGAGGGACAGAGATACTTCACAAAAAAACACTGACTACTCCACAAACAAAAATAAATTTAAAAAAAAAAAACCCACAAAAAACATAAATTACTCAGGACGCTCCGAGGGATTTGGGGAGCTCGGACCGGCTCTGGGTGGGGAGGTGGAGCAGGGCCGCTGCGGAAATCCCAAATTGCTGCCCTGGTGATGCCGCTGTGATAAAGGGATGGAGCGGGGCCCGTCCTGTGGGGAGAGCTGGAAAAGCAGGTCCGGGCTCCCCGGGACTCCTCTGGAAGGGAGCACAGGTGCCAAATTCAACCCTTTTCTGAGCCAGACATGGGGCAACCGAGAGGCTTTTAAAAAATGTTTATTCTGTTTTCAGTCTCATGTGAAGGGTGAGACAATGCAGATGTTATAGTTCAGGCCATCACAATTAGAAGCTGACTATTTCTTAATTAAACATAATATATATATATATATACATTACATTTCTATATAAAAATAATATATAAAATACATTTTAATATTATATATATATCTACATATATTGTATGTTATATATTATATTATATATATATAAAATATATAAAATAAAAATATAATATATATACAATATAATTTACAATACATAATGTACAATATGTAATGTATACTATATAATGGATATAATAATTTAATATAATGTAATGTAATATAATATATAATTATGATATATATGATATATGATATGATATATATATATAATATAATATAATATAATATAATATAATATATAATATAATTAATATAATATAATATAATATAATATAATATAATATAATATAATATAATAATATAATATAATAATAATATAATATAATATAATATAATATATATAATATAATATAAATATAATATAATATAATATAATATAATATATATAAATATAATATATATAATGGGATTTGCTGTTTTTCTGGGATGTTCCTCCCTCTCCATCCCAACTTCCCCGAGCTCTCTCTGGGTGGTGCTGGTGGGATGAGCAGCGGGCAGGGCTGGCCTCACCTGGCTGTGCTGCACCTGCAGTTCCACCAGGAGCATCTGGGGGGACCCTGGCTCTCAAATGCGAGTCCTAAGGATGGTGGGACCATGGAATGGTTTGGCTTGGAAGGGGCTGCAAGCCCATCCCATCCCACCCCTGCCATGGGCACAGACAGTTCCCACCATCCCAGGCTGCTCCAAGCACTCCCAAGGACCCAGGGACACCCAAAACTTCTCTGCTCCCCCTGTGCCAGGGCCTGTGCACCCTCACAACAAGGATTCCTTCCCAAAATCCCATCTGAACCTTCTCTCTGTCCATCTGAAGCTATTCCCCCTTGTCCCGTCACTCCAGGCCCTTGGAAAGAGGGTAAGGAGACTTCCAGATGCTTCTACCCCACACAAAACATCGTATTTCAGATGTGTCCCACAAAACAGGTCCTGGTTTTAATGTCCTCTACTGAAATCCCCATGGAAGTACCCAAAAATCAGCCTTTGGTGAGGGAAAAAAGGCTCCAACATCCCCAAGAATCACAGCAAAGGTTTCTCCCCACTCCAGAGCCGGCAGCTGAAAACTGGGGTTGGTTTTGGTGGCCCAGGAGCTGCTGGCACTGAGAGGCTCCCCTGCGTTGGTGACATTCCTTCCTCCAACTGTCCCCAGAGCAGCTAACCCTGATTTAGGCCAAAAACCTCATGAAGCCTTTGGGGAGTTCCCAGGCAAAATAAATTAACAGTCGGATATGACTCCCGAGGATAATGAATGGAGCAATTAAGACTTTCCATTTGATGACTGTAATTTTCTGAATAACAAGGGGAGGAAGCTGCCTCAGTGTCACAGGGGGAAAAAAAAACTGGGCAGATGACCCAGTAAAGAGCTGGGTGGATCCTCAAAAATAGGAAGCAATGCAGCTGAACTGGCCGGGGCACGAGCAGCTCCCTCTTGCCCGGGGTTTGTCCTGCCCTGTCCCCACGGATCCCTGGTGGACGCTGGGATGGGGCTGGCGGTGACGTTGGAGTCTGGGTGACAATGACAACGAGCCCTCCTGGCATGCCAGAAATGCTCCAGCTTCTCGGTGGGGAGGAGAGAGGAAATGGGGAAATGCCCAGGAGGGGTTCTGGAGAACTCCTGCGGGTGAGGATAAAAGGTTTGGAGCGAATAAAGATCAAATAAAAACTCACTTCGATGTTTGGAGCTGCAGGGAATGACCCAAAACAAAACCACGAGCATTTCTTTCCCTCCCTTTGTGGTGGATGCTCTTCCCTCCGGGGACGTCTTAAAATGTCAAAATTACAGAGCCTCAGAATGGTTTGGGTTGGAAAGAGCCCCAAAAATCACCTCGTCCCACCCAAGGACAGCTTTTCCTAGCCCAGGGTACTGGGAAACAGCAGAATTCCCACTGGGAGGGGATCCTGCTGTGCAAATAAAATTCCAGGCAGCTCTGGCCCTCCTCACACTGCCCTAACCCAGGAATAATTAAAACTAAAACCCGAAAAACTGCAAAAAAAAAAAAAAAATCACCATTAAAACCAAAAATATTCCTTCCCTGCTGTGCCAGGGGGTTGGGCAGTGGCAGCTGATTCCCAGGACATCCTGTCAGGTGTCCTGTGCCCAGAGGCACCGAGGTGTCCCTGAGCTGATGGATTTGTCACCTCCAGGTGATGCCCTGGCCAGCCAGGTGTGCCCCTATCAGCACAGGGAGTTTGGTCTGAGCTGGTGCCTCACAGGGCTCTGGGTGGGTGTGGGACCCTCCCGGGGCTCATTCCCCCTCTGGAAGCAGAAAGAAATGTTATTTTCTTTCTGAGAGAGGTTTTACAGAGACTTCTGTGAGCCAGAGAGAAGTTTGAGAAGAGGATCCGTGTTCACTCCTAAAAGGATTTCCTACCTTGACACAGAAACCAAGAAAAAAAGAAATAAGAGAAACCCGCAACTGTTTATTCCAACAAACAATTTGTCTCTTGTGACCAATAAGTGTGAATTTATGAGTTTTGTAAGAATGTATAAAAAGCATTCATGCTCTTTAAAAATAGAACAAATAGAAATAATAGAATAAATAGAATAAAAACAGTTTGAAGCCTCCTGCAAATGGAGAGTGTTGCTTTGTGTCGTCTCCATCTCAACTATGACAGGGATTTGGGGATTTGGAGATTTGTGGGAGAGGTTTTACAGTGACTCCTGTGAGCCAGAGAGAAGTTTGAGAAAAGGATCTATGTTCACCCCTAAAAGGAATTTCTACCTTGACACAGAAATCAAGAATAAAAGGAGAAATACAAGAAACCTGCAACTGCCTATTCCAATAAACGCTTTGTTTGTCTCTTGTGACCAATAAGTGTGAATTTATGAGTTTTGTAAGAATGTATAAAAAGCATTCACGCTCTTTAAAAATAGAAATAACAGAATAAATAGAATAAAAACAGTTTGAAGCCTTCTGAAAATGGTGTTGCTTTGCGCTGTCTCCACCTCAGCTGTGCCATTTTCCCACCCGAGGAGGTGTTGGGTGACACTCCTGGGGCTCTCTCTGGTCACCACCGTGGTGGGAAGTCCAGCCCCAGGCACGATTCGATGGCAGCCGGGATGACACAACCCACACGGGCCCAGGGTTGGTGTCTGCAGGAAGGAAGTGGCCCCAATTTTGCTGCCATTACCAAACCCTCCCGTGATGAGGCCGTGGCTATGATAAGGGATCTGAGGAGGTGGAGCTCTTGCTCAATTTTGACTTCTCCTCCTTTTTGTTTCATCTGTCTGCCTCGGCCAGGCTCGGCTCCAGGTCCTGGCTCGCCAGAAAGTCACAGATTTCATTTAATTTTCAAAATGTTCTTCCACTTCTCGGGAAATTTTAATTAATGAAAAAATGATCGTTTCCATCTGACCGCATTGGGACGCCTCCCGCTGGCCCGAGCTCCCTCCACCCTGGCCTGGAACACTTCCAGGGATGGGAAATGCATGGAATTACCTGGGCCAGGGCCTCCCCGCCCTCACAGGGAACAATTCCTGCCCAATCCCCACCTTAAACCTCCCCTCCTTCAGTGTGAACTCATTCCCTGCAGTTCCTGAGGAAATTATATATATATAATTTATACATATAAAGTCCCTCTCCAGCTTCCCTGGAGCTCCTACAGACCCTGGAAAAGGCCCTGAGATCTCCACAGGCTCAACATTCCCAACATTCCTAGCCTGGATCCATTGGGAACAGGCTCCAATCCCCTTTCACCCACCTCCTGATCCTCCAGACTTTGCAGGAATTTGCCAGGGAGCACTCGGGAGCATTTTGACCCCCGGGCCATTCCTGTGGCAGATTTAAAGCCAGGCAAGGTTTTGTTAAGCTGAGCTTTGCTTTGAGCCATGCCAAGGTCGGGCCCAGCTCATCCCGTTTCCCAGCTCCCAAATTCCCAGTGAAGCTCCAAGGATTTCCCAACCTTGAAGAATGAGGAACCGGCGTGGGGGAAAGAAGAAAATGGAAGCCAGGGTGTGGCCGAGGCTTAAATGGTGGTGGCAAAGTGCAGGGACCAAATAAAAGTGAAATTAGGGAAGCGAGGCACAGCTGGACAATCGACTGTTCCACTGCCAAAACCACTGGCAATTAATTATTGGGGAAAGTTGTCCTGGTTGGGGGACACAAACCTCGTCAGCCGTGTCGAAATTCCTTGGCAGGGAGATGCAAATCACAGCAGGTGTTGAAATCAGGGGAATTGCTCCCAGAAATCAGGAGAAATGCACCCAGAAATCAGGAGAATTGCACCCAGAAATCAGGGGAATTGCTCCCAGAAATCAGGAGAAATGCACCCAGAAATCAGGAGAAATACACCCAGAAATCAGGAGAATTGCACCCAGAAAAAAGGAGAAATGCTCCCAGAAATCAGGAGAATGACACCCAGAAATCAGGAAAATATCTTTCAGAAATCGGGAGAATTGCACCCAGAAATCAGGAGAAATGCACCCAGAAATCAGGAGAATTGCACCCAGAAATCAGGAGAAATTCACCCAGAAATCAGGGGACACCAAAATGCACCAAGAAATCAGGAAAATTGCACCCAGAAATCAGGAGAAATGCACCCAGAAATCTGGAGAAATGCACTCAGAAATCAGGAGAATGACCCAGAAATCAGGAAAATATCTTCAGAAACCAGGAACTTGCTCCCAGAAATCAGGAGAATGGCTCTCAGAAATAAGGAAAATGCTCTCAAAAATCAGGAAAATGCTCCAGAAATCAGGACAAATGACTCCCAGAAATCATGAGAAATACTCCCAGAAATCAGGAGAATTGCACCCAGAAATCAGGAAAAATGCTCTCAAAAATCAGGAAAATTGTTCCCAGAAATCAGGACAAATGCTCCCAGAAATCATGAGAAATACTCCCAGAAATCAGGAGAATTGCACCCAGAAATCAGGAGAATGGGTCCCAGAAATCAGGAGAATTGCACCCAGAAATCAGGAAAATGGCTCCCAGAAATCCAGATTCATTTTCGATGTGCTGGGCCCTGGCAGGTGCCTCCTGAGCGCCCTGGATCCCGGCAGCAGAGATAAACAAGCTGCTCCAGATATGCAAAGGATGTGCTGGGACCACAGCCCTTCCTCTGATTCCAGCCCTGCACGGGTCCCTTCACCTCTCCCCTCCCTGCCCCACTTTTAATTCAATTAAAATTAAATTTTCCCTCAGTTTTGTGGGAAATACAGCACCAAACTTCGGGAAAAGGGAGGTGACTTTTATATTATTTCATTTTTTTTTACTCTGTTTATGTATTGAACAGAGCAACTATTATTGTTTATTTATTTATTTTCTTTTTTTTAATTGAACATTTTTTGTGGCTATTTTTAATCTACCCACTCTCCTGCTCATCCTCCAACAGCCAGGTGTGTGTGAGCATCCCTTGGGAGTGACATGGAGACTTCCAAAAGTTTTCAGAATAAGAAATGTTAATTTTATATAATATATATATATATATATATATATAATTTTTTTTTTTTTTTTTATTTTTATTTTATTTTTATTTTCATTTTTTTTTATTTATTTTTATTTTTATTTTATATTTTTATTTTATAAATATTTTTATATTATATATGTATATATAAACTTTAATGTATAATTTTTATATATATATATAAATGTTATATATATATAAATGTTGATTTTATATATATATATGTATATATAAACGTTAATGTATAATTTATATATATATATAAATGTTATATATATATAAATGTTGATTTTTATATATGTATATATATAAACGTTAATGTATAATTTATATATATATATAAATGTTATATATATATAAATGTTGATTTATAAATATATATGTATATATAAACGTTAATGTATAATTTATATATATATATAAATGTTATATATATATAAATGTTGATTTAAATATATATATATATATAATTGCAATTCTCCATATATAAATGTTAATATGTTAAATTTTTTAAAATATATATCTTTTGGGGGCTTCTTATAACAAAAATCCCATGAAATCCCATTCAGATGAGACCCTCCAACACAGCCCTGGGGAGGGACCCCCTTGTCCTGTGCCACTCATGGTGGTGTCACCTCCATCCAGGTCCTGTGCTGGCATTTGGGAAGGATGAGATAAAACCGAGACAAGGCTGAGCAGCCTCCAGGGCAGGATTTGGGCAGGATTCGGGCAGGAAGGTGGCACCTGGGTGACACAGCCTGCGGCTCTGGAGCCAAGATCATCTCTGAAATAATAAATCAACTTCCCGTTGCCTCAATCAGCTCCGTCTGAGGGAAAGATCCTCCCAACTCTGGCACTTTGGAGCTCGCCTGGAGCTGGAGAGTTTTGCTCTCTGGAACAATTCCAGGTTGGCAGAAGAAAGGCAGGAAAAATGGGAGCAAACTCCATCCAGAGTGGGCTCCCCTGCACTTCAGGGGTGAGGGCCTCACCACCCTCACAGGGAACAATTTCTTCCCCATATCCACCCAAAATTTCCCCTCTTTCAGTCTGAACCCGTTCCCCCTTCTCCAGTTGCTCCAAACCCTTGTAAAAATCTCTCCCCATGTTCCTTGTAGCCCCTTCAGGTCCTGGAAGGCCACAATGAGGTCACCCCAAAGCTTCCCTTCCTCAAGGCTGAGCAGCCCAATTCCCTCGACCTTTGTCCAAATCTCCCCAAGGACCATTTCACTCCTTCTTTTTGGGCTTCTTTGGGTTTTTTGGGGCTTCTTCCCTCCACTCCTCAGTAGGTCAAACCCTCCAAGGGCTGTAAATCACCCGGAGCCTCCCAGATTTGCATCACTCCAGCCTCTGGCTCCGGAGGCATTTGTTGTGTTTTTGGGGAGCTGCAGCTCCCCGGACGCGCCGGAGCCCAACGTGTCCCTGGCAATAACGTGGGTGTCATCAGGAACATATAATCCACAGCCTGGCTTGCATCACACCCTAATGACACGCCAGGGCCACCTCTGGCAGCTCAGAAATATTTTCTAGAACGAGAAATAAATTTCCCTCGTCCACAAAGACAAAATCCCCCCCCCTCCCAAGTTTCCTCTCTGGAGAGGGGCGTAAAATCAAAAAACACTGGTTTGGGCTGAAAATGTTTCTGGTTTTTGGTGTTTCCTCACTTTGCTCAGAGTAGGTGGAGCCATCCAATAATTTTAACAGAAGAGGTGGTGGAAGGAAGGGCGATAGCAATCTCTGCAGTGACTGAGCCCGAGATTATGCGGAGTAAGTGGGCAGTCGGGGCTGGGCTTGGCCGTAAATAAATCAATCATTGCTTCTTTCCAAGAGGAGGACCAGATCCTATATAAAAGTTCTCCCACACCACGTTCCCTCAGTCCCCTTGACTCCTTTCCACTGGTTCGTGCCGTGGGACACGGTAAGAGATGGAAATTAATTTGGCTCATTAGGCTTGGAGTGCTGAAGTGGAAATGTGGGGTTAAATGTGGCTTTTGGGTCTCATGGTTCCAAAATTCCTCTTTATTTGCAGTTTTTTGTTTTGTTTTGTTTTGTTTTTTTCCTACCAGTTCAGGGATGGTGTAACCACACAGGAAAAGGAGAGACATGGACATGGAAAATCTGGGGTTTGGAGCCCCTTGGATTTCTCTGGGCCCAGCACCACACACACACACACACACAACTCCTGAATATTCTTGGAGAACAAACCTTGAGTTAAGGGCAGGAAAAAGAGGGTTTGTAGGTACTCTGCAAAGAGTGGGAAACAGAAACACGATTGGGGTTCTATCCTCATTTATCTGGGTGGGGAAGGGGTTTCTTTTAAGCACTTCATTTCTTGAGGAGCACTTCCTGAGGAGCACTTCCTGAGGAGCATTTCTTGAGGAGCATTTCTTGAGGAGCATTTCTTGAGGAGCACTTCATTTCTTGGAGGTTTGGACACCAGATCCTGCTGACCTTTTCCTTTCAGAGCCGTTCCTTTCCTTCACAGGAACATCAATTCCTGCTGCCAGCAGACCAGGACGTGGCTGGGGTGGGGATTAAGTGCTAAAGAAGAGCTCAAACTTCAGAGCATCCCTCAGGGACAGACACACATCAAACCCTGCAAGTGCTGCCCTGGAGCTGCCCAAGTTTTGGGCTTTTTTTTCCCCCCCTCCTTTCTTTTGCATCTTTGACAACTTTTCCACAGGCTGCTCCTCTTCCTTCTCCTTCTGGAGGAGAAATGAAACACTGAGCTCCTCTGAAAGAACTGAAGAATTTGAAAGGATTGAAGAATTTCAAAGTACAACGCAGTTAATGTTATGCAAATGACAAGCCAGGTTCTTTTCCTGCGGCCAGGGAATATTAATCCCTGTCCCTGAGCATTGCAGCCCTTTCACAATCCCCAAACCACATTTGGATGAGGGTAATTCTGGGGTGCCACGGCCTCGTGTGCCTCCTGCAGTGACACACCCGCTGCAAGCGGGAATTATTAAGGAATGATCACTGTCCTAGATTAAAAAAAGGAACAGTTATATCTGGATAAGGAGGTTGTGTAGATGGAATAAGCTAAAAACTTCACAAGTTTTCAGTTTATTCATTAATTCCTCAAGCTGACAATTTTTGCATCAGTCAGAGGCGGCGGAAGGAGCAAAAAGGGAAGAGAAGACCATTCCCTGTTGGAAGGGGATGGGGTGGCCCAGTAACACAACTCTCCCTCCCTCTGGAAGTGCTCAGGCCTGGACTTTTTGTCTCTCCTGCAGGACTCCCATCACACAGACCATGGGATCCCACCAGCAGAAGGGTGACGGCCAAGGGATGTCCGAGCAGTCCGGAGGGTGCCACGGCGGCGGCTGCGGCTGCTGCTGCCACCACGGAGGAGGAGGAGGATGCTGCCACGGTGGAGGAGGATACCAGAGCCAGGGAACATCCTGCCATGGAGGAGGAGGAGGAGGAGGAGGCTGCTGCGGCGGCGGCGGGGGCAGCGGTGGCGGTGGTGGGATCATTTATCAGACTCACATGGCGTCAACCTCCTGTGGAGGTGGAGGAGGAGGTGGAGGAGGAGGAGGAGGAGGAGGCGGCCAGCAGAGCCAAGGATCCATCTGCATTATTGGAGGAGGAGGAGGAGGAGGAGGAGGTGGTGGTGGTGGGCAACAAAGCCAAGGTCCCATCATTATTGGAGGGGGTGGAGGTGGCGGAGGAAGTTCTGACCACCAGAGCCATGTACCCATCTGCATCGGAGGAGGAGGAGGAGGTGGTGGTGGTGGCCAGCAAAGTCAAGGTCCCATCTGCATAGATGGAGGCGGTGGTGGTGGTGGTGGAGGTGGAGGCTCAGGCCAGCAGGGCAAAGGAATCATCATTATTGGTGGAGGCAGTGGTGGTGGTGGTGGAGGTGGCGGTGGTCACCAGGGCCAAGGTCCCATCTGCATTGGAGGTGGCAGTGGAGGAGGAGGAGGAGGTGGAGGTGGTGGTGGTGGCCAAGGGCCCATCATCATTAGTGGAGGAGGTGGTGGTGGTGGCAAGGGAGGAGGAGGAGGTGGAGGTGGATGTGGTGGTGGTGGCCAAGGGCCCATCATCATTAGTGGAGGAGGTGGTGGTGGTGGCAAGGGAGGAGGAGGAGGAGGTGGAGGTGGTGGTGGCCAAGGTCCCATCATCATTAGTGGAGGAGGAAGTGGTGGTGGCAAGGGAGGAGGAGGTGGTGGAGGTGGTGGTGGCCAAGGTCCCATCATCATTAGTGGAGGAGGAAGTGGTGGTGGCAAGGGAGGAGGAGGCGGTGGAGGTGGAGGTGGATGTGGTGGTGGTGGCCAAGGGCCCATCATCATCAGCGGAGGCGGTGGTGGTGGCAAGGGAGGAGGAGGAGGAGGCGGTGGAGGTGGATGTGGTGGTGGCTCAGGGCAGCAAGGTCAAGGTCCCATCATCATCAGTGGAGGCGGTGGCGGTGGCAAGGGAGGAGGTGGAGGAGGAGGAGGAGGAGGTTCAGGACAGCAGGGCCAAGGTCCCATCTGCATTGGAGGTGGCAGTGGAGGAGGAGGAGGTGGTGGTCAGCAAAGCCAAGGTCCCATTGTTATTAGTGGTGGTGGTGGTGGCGGTGGTGGCTCAAGCCACCAAGGCCAAGGTCCCATCTGCATTGGTGGTGGTGGCATGGGAGGAGGAGGAGGAGGTGGTGGTGGCTCAGGCCACCAGGGCCAAGGTCCCATCATCATTAGTGGTGGTGGAGGAGGAGGCTCAGGGCACCAGGGTCAAGGTCCCATCTGCATCGGTGGTGGTGGCATGGGAGGAGGAGGAGGAGGAGGAGGAGGCTCAGGCCACCAGGGCCAAGGTCCCATCTGCATTGGAGGTGGAGGAGGAGGAGGAGGAGGTTCAGGCCACCAGGGCCAAGGTCCCATCATCATTAGTGGTGGAGGAGGAGGAGGAGGCGGCTCAGGGCAGCAAAGCCAAGGCCCCGTGTGCATTGGGGGAGGCAGTGGAGGAGGAGGAGGAGGAGGAGGCTCAGGCCACCAGGGCCAAGGTCCCGTGGTCATCATCGGGGGCGGCGGTGGAGGTGGAGGTGGCTCCTCCAGCTCTGGAGGAATGTCCATGCAGCAGCAGACCCAGCCCATCTGCTGGCCACCGCAGACCAAGCACAAGTAGCGGCTGCCAGAAGGACTCTGCCACCAAGGAAGCCCAAGATATGAAGATGCCTGACATTTCCTCATCTGTTCAGTTGAAGATTATTTGCGTTGTTCTCTTCTCCCTTCCCCTGGGAATGTTCTGACAGGAACCTCTGGTGTTGTGTATCCGTAATTCCAGCCAGGGCTGTTCCGTGTCCCTGTTCCTGCCTCAGTTTTCAAGTGCTTGCACCAGACAATAAAAACTTGCAGTTCTAGAAAGTTCCGTGTGTCAGTGGTTGGATTTTCCATCCCTCGTTGCTTTATTTCCACCCCTGGTTGGAAATAAACTTTATTTATCGTCCCTTTATTTCCATCACCTGATTCCAGTGCTGTTGCAATAAAGCTCCAGAGCAAAACTGCGCTGGTAGAAAAGATTTTGGATTCACTAAATATTCTCAGGTCATTTTTCAATGTCTCTTGATGATGATGATGATGATGATGATCCCGACTTTTGCCTGTCAGAGAAGGTACCACAGAGTTGATCACTGGGGTTTCTCTACCTCACCAAAATCCTGGTGATGCCCAAGAAAGTTCTGAGTGGGTTCAGAGAGAGAAGATGACAAAATTCATCTGTGAAGGATTTCAAGGTGTAATTATGGGGTGAGAGAAGCTCAGGCCCCTCCTGAGGTGGTGCAGAAGCTCCTGGTGCTCTCACAAATGGAAAATAAATTAATTTCTCCAACACTTTTCCAGCTCTGAACCCCCAGTGGAATCAGGCACTCCAGCAAGGCCCTTCCAAGGGCTGGGATGCTCAGGCTGGAACATTTTGGGATTTCCTCATTCCCACAGGGCCAGAACAGCTGCGGGTGTGAGTCCTCAGAGGGAGTTCCCCTGCGGGGAGCGATCTCTTTGATGTGGTCTACTCCGGCAATTAGCAGGGAAAGGGAATTAAACCTCGGAATTGCTCCACGGGAGGAAGGTGACGGACACCTGCAACTGTCCCAGGAGAAACGGGGGTGACCCACGGCCATAACGGCTTCTCCTGTCCCTCCACCCTCTGCCCCCATCCCCTTGGGGACCTCAGTGAGGCAAGCACTTCAAAACACATCCAGATGAGCCCCTCCAGCCGGCGCTGCCGCTGGAATAGCTGAATTTCCTGGGATTTTATTATGGGAAGTCAGCGAGGGTGATAAAATTCCAGTGGCTGGGAACTGCACAAACGCTGACACTGCTGGCACAGAGCAAAGCCAGAGTTTGGGGTCCCACTTCGGGGGGTGGGAATGGTGCTGCCAGAAATTCCTGCATCCAGAAATGGCCCAGGACCAAGAAAACCAGGACCCAAATTACAGAAATTCTCAGGGTGACAGCAGGAGCGCAGCACAGCCTCAAATCTTGTTGCTTCTTCAGAAATGCCAGAGTTACCCCAAAACGAGCAGGAACTCATCCTTTTGGTCCATATCCATGGAGATGCTGCTGCACAGGGGGGATGTTGGATCTGGTACCCCTCCATCTCCATCACTCGAAGTGGTGGGGCCTGCCTGACCTTGGCTCTCTCCTGAGAGAGGGGAGAACCAAACAAAAATCCCCATCAACCCTTCGCTGCTGTGGAGGGAGATCTCCCACGGCCACAGGGGATTCCTGCAGCGCCCCAGAAATTCCAGTCCCACCCCTGTTCCCCTGGGAATCTCCACCGTGGAGTCACAGAATATCCTGAGGGGGAAGGGACCCCCAAGGATCATCGAAGTCCAACTCCTGGCCTTGCACAGACCCCCCACCAATCCCCCCCGTTCCTCCAGGGTGTAACTTTCAATAAAATGAGGCTCCTCAGCCCCTTCTGGTGTGGGTCACCAGCGGCATCTCCCGGCTGGAGTGGAGGGTGGCAACCTCCAGAATCCTACTGGAGCCCCAGAAGGAATTCAACCACGGGAATTCAAGCGCGGGAGCCGAGCTCACGTGTGGGACCTGCCGTGGATGCAGGGCGGCCGAGGAAGTGATGCACGGGAGAGGCATCGTCCGCATCCAGTGAGTCAGGACAAGTGGGAAGGAGGAGGAGAGTCTGCTTGGTAAATAAACCTATCACCATTCCTTCGGATGCCTCACTTCCCACTCAGGAAAAGCGGTATAAAAGTTGGTGGATCTCGGGGTGCTTCATTCGCTCAGCTTTGCCCTGAGGTGTCCGTGCTCAGAGCCGAGAAGGGTAAGTCCAGGTCTGCCCAAGGGAGGGATTCTTCTCTTCCTTTCCTGCTGCCAAAATGCAAACGTTTTGGCGAAAAACATCTGGTGGGAGGGCAGGGAAGTTGCTGGGATGAATTTAAATCTCTTGTGGATGCCTTGGTCCCACCAGACCAAGCAGGAGCAGGATCAGCCCGTGCTGCTGAAAGTTGTCTCTCATCAGTACTGAGATGGAGATGGAATGGCTTTGGGATAAGGAGATGGGACAACTTTGGGATAAAAGCCTTTAAAAGATGATCCTGGCCACTTCAAAGTGGTGTTGGGCTGGACTGGGGTCACAAGCCTTGGGAAATTCTCGTGAGAACTGGTGGCTGCCCTGGAGTAAAAAGCTTTTCCTTGCAGGGTCACTGCTCCAAGATGTGCTCCAGACAAAGCGGGTGCCACGGCTGCGGCTGCTGCTGCTGCTGCCGGGGCGGCCAACAGTCCCAGGGCTCCTCCGGCGGGGGAGGAGGCAGATCCTGCTGCGGTGGAGGATCCTCCGGAGGATCAGCCCAGAAGATCCTTATCAGCTCTGGCGGCGGAGGAGGAGGAGGAGGAGGAGGCTCCTCTGGATGCTGCGGTGGAGGATCCGGTGGCGGTTCTTCAAAGAGCATGATGGGAGGAGGAGGAGGATCCTCCGGATGCTGCGGTGGTGGATCTAGTGGTGGCTCCTCAAAGAGCATGATGGGAGGAGGAGGTGGTGGAGGTGGTGGATGCTGCGGTGGTGGATCTAGTGGTGGATCTTCTGGGATGAAGATCATAATGGGAGGTGGAGGCGGTGGTGGTTCTTCTGGATGCTGCGGTGGCGGATCCGGTGGTGGATCGTCAAAGAGCATGATGGGAGGTGGAGGTGGTGGAGGATCCGGCGGATGCTGTGGTGGAGGATCCGGTGGTGGCTCCTCAAAGAGCATGATGGGCGGCGGAGGCGGTGGAGGCGGTGGATGCTGCGGTGGAGGATCCGGTGGTGGCTCTTCTGGGATGAAGGTCATCATGGGAGGTGGAGGTGGTGGAGGCGGTGGATGCTGCGGAGGAGGATCTGGTGGTGGCTCTTCTGGGATGAAGGTCATCATGGGAGGTGGAGGCGGTGGAGGATCCGGTGGATGCTGCGGTGGAGGATCTGGTGGTGGCTCCTCAAAGAGCATGATGGGCGGCGGAGGCGGTGGAGGCGGTGGATGCTGCAGAGGAGGATCCGGTGGTGGCAGTGGGGGATCAGCCCAGAAGATCATCATCAGCTCTGGTGGTGGAGGAGGAGGAGGAGGAGGCTCCTCGGGATGCTGCGGAGGGGGATCTGGTGGTGGCTCTTCAGGCGGGAAGATCATCATGGGAGGTGGAGGCGGAGGTGGATCCTCTGGATGCTGCGGTGGCGGATCCGGCGGCGGTGGCTCCTCAGGCCAGACCATCATCATCAGCTCTGGAGGTGGCGGCGGAGGAAGCTCCTCGCAGCACAAATGTCCCGTTGTCATCCCCAGCGTGGTGTCCCACCAGAGCAAGCAGAGCTCCCACTGGCCCTGCCAGCAGAAGTAACAGCCCTGGGCAGCTCTGGTTCCCATCAGGTCTTTGCCCTCCAAGATTTTCCCCAGCACATCCCCGTCCCTTGTGTTCCCTTGGTGCTGCATCCCTGTGCTGTGAGCTCCCAGGCGGCTCCTCTGTGCCATAAATGTGACGGGAAATAAAGATTTCTGTGCACGGACAGAACTGGTTTGTGAGGTTCTATTCCCCTTTGTCAGTTTGCTTCCCAAAAAATGAGTAAAACATCCAAAACATTCTGCTGGGAAATGTTCTCCACCCTGCAGTGCTGGAGAAGATCTTTCCTATACCCAACATAATTTTCCCCTCTTTCATCCTGACCCCATTCCCTGTGTCCTGTCCCTGCAGTTCCTGAGGAAAAGTCCCTCTCCAGCTTCCCTGGAGCCCCTGCAGATCCTGGAGGGGCTCTGGGGTCTCCACACAACCTCCTCTCCTCCAGGCTGAGCATTCCCAACCCTCCCAGCCCGGCTCCATAGGGGACAGGCTCCTCTTATCAACTTCATGGGCTCCTCTGGACTTGCTCCAACAATTCCATGTCCTTCTTATGTTGGGGACACCAGAACTGGACACAGCATTCCCAATGAGATCTCACCAGAGCAGAAAAACCCCTCCCTCACCATCCTGCCCACTCTCCTTTGGATGCAGCCCCAAGACAGATGGCTTTCCTCTCAAAGCAGGAAAATCCTCTCAAAAAAGACTCCCAACGTCCTCTTTGGAACTGGTGGGATTAGTCTTGAGTCCAGTAAACTTCAACTTTAAGCCCAGAGGGGTTTTTTGTTCACCTCACAAACACACCTGGTAGGGGGGAAGCAAAATTAGGAGTTACAGGGATCATCATCCATGAAACTCCCGAGGGATCACGACTGACAGATTCCTGCCTTTTGGAGAAAACTGGGGAGTTCTTCTCCAGGATCATGCCCCACATTGTCAGCACCGCTGTGCCTGAGGGAATCTGGTGGGAAAAGGGATACAGAGTAGGATTTGGTCAGGGATTTGTCCTCTCTCGTATCAACCACCACCGAGGTGTTTGCAGTGAGGAGATGAAGAGGCACCATGACCTGCCAGTCCTTCCCAAAGGCTCCAGGACCGCAGGAAAAGGGCCCAGCTGAGCATCACAAAACTGAGAACGTGGCCCTGAAGCATTTTACATCCCCATTTCCCTTTGCCCAACACAGACATCCAAACCTCTCCCTAACCTGGAGAGGTTGTGGCAGTGCCGACCCTGTGCTCCGGCCACGCTTTTCCTACACCTCTGGCAAACAAATCCATGGGCTACAGGTCCAGTGCCTCCAGGGGGTCCCACCCTGGGTTCTCCACACTCTGTGATCTGCAGGATCTCCTCTCACCACCCCTCCAAAAACCTCCACGGCCTTTCCACATCCCTGGGTCAGGACGAGCTGCTCATGCTGGGTGTCCCTCTGTGCCAATGAGCTGCTAATCCTGAGTCTGGCTAGTCCCGAGTCCTAATCTGGGCAGGTCCCTACAGGTTGAAGGCACAGAAGGGATCAAGGTGTTGAGATCCTCAGGAGTACAACACCCACACGCCAGAGCTGGGAGCCAGAACAGCGGTGACACCTCAGATCTGGAGATGAGAACACAGATAAGGCCAGGGAGGGACTCCAAAGCTGAATGAAGGAAGCCCCTGCACGTGTGTCCCCGCTGCTGGTGGCCCTGTCCCCAACCCAAGGGTGTCATGTGTGAGTGCTCAAAGTCACGTTCATGGTGACAGCCGGGACCTGCTGCTGCTGTCACTTGTCCCCACGGCCAAAACCTCTATTAGTCCTTGCTCAGTGTCCCGGGAGGGCGGATGCTGCTGTCAGGCTCCAAACACGCGTGACACAGAGCTGGTGCTGGGACAGCTGCGCTGACAAACTGTCATCCTCCAGCAGGGAACACATCCAGGTGACTCCCCTGCCCACGTATGGGTGGGGTGGCCACTGAAGACCCTCAGAAACGGGTCCTGTTGAGGTAGAGGGGGTGTTTAATGTCCTAGAGTTCAAGGGTCTTGATGGCCTTCAAGTGCAACTTTGGATTCCAAGGATGGAGGAGGTTGGAACCTTGGAAGGATTCCAAGGTTTTCCCCATTCCAGCCTGGAGACTGAGACCCCTGGAAGCTGGAGCTGAGCACAGACCTCCGTGGAAATCCAACAGGCACTTCCACTTTGGGGTCACAAAACATGGAGGGAAATGTCCCCTTTGTCACTGTCACCCTCACAGAATCCTCTGACAGATGTGGGCAGCTCCAAAGCAGGGAACTCTGTTGGGGTGGCACCTCTGGCCTTTTCCAGCAGGATGGACATGCTCCTGCTCCCCATCTTGCCAGTCCTCAAGGAAATTCTCCAAAATTCTCTGTGACTCTGCTCAGGCACATCCTTTATCCTTGTCCTTCCACCCCTCTCTGGCTCCAACTCACTCCACTGGGCATCTGCTCAGTCCCCACTCTGTCCTGAGCACCCAGGGAGCTCCATCCCAGCAGAAACACATCGGGGCCCCCCCAAAAGAGACCCCAAGATGTCGTTTGTCCCAAACATTGGGAGCGAGGCTCCCGGAAGGGAATCATTAGGCAGAATTGGCGGCTGCGATACAGAACGGGGCCGATGCGCCTCCTTCGCATCTCCCCTGCCGCAGGTGAGTCAAGGAAGGAGGCAGCTGAGGCCAAGCTCTGTCAATAAATCTCTCAGCATTCCTTAGGGTGTCTCACCTCCCTCGGGAGCGCGGTGCAGCCGGTATAAAAGCTCAGCCATCCCAGAGCTCCTCATCCAACCCACGCTGAGCATCGCGACGTCCCCACCAGCACCGAAGGTAAGCCCATGCATACGGAAACTTCTGGAACCTCTGGGCAGGGAGAGCCCTCCACCAGTTTGTCTTTGGGTGTTCTTGGAACCGTGGTGGCTCCTAAACCAACTGGGGGTGCCAACAGAGCTCCCTTCCTTAGACAGGGGCGTTGCAGGTGGAGCCCTGAGAGCTGAACTTTGAGCTGCTGAGTCAGTGTGAGACATCCAGAAGGATCCACACCGTTTTTGAGGCGTGTCAGAGCGTGTGTGCAAACCTCGGGAAGTGTTCCCAACCTCCCTGCACGCAGAGGGCTCCTGGAACTGTTGTGACCTGCAGGGAGCTCCCTGGGATGTCAGGGCAGGTCTCAGGGTGGGAGTTTAAAGTAGGGCTGCAGAAGATGGGACGAGTCCTGGGAGCTCTCCCTTCCTGAGCTGGGAAGGCTCAGCTGCGCGTCCAAGGTTCTCCTTTCTGACAGCTCCGTTCATTGCAGGGTCACTGCTCCAGGATGTGCTCCAGACAGAGCTCCGGAGGCTGCCATGGGATGTCCTCCCAGGGCTCCGGGTGCCACAGCTCCTCCAGTTACCAGTCCCAAGGCTCCTCCTGCTGCGGGGGCGGAGGGGGCAAAGTCATCATCAGCTCTGGTGGTGGAGGAGGTGGATCCTGCTGCAGCGGGGGCTCCTCTGGATATGGGATGGGAGGGGGATACGGTGGTGGATCTTCAGGATCAAAGAGCATCATTGGAGGGGGAAGCAGTGGAGGATACTCAGGCTGTGGCATGGGAGGAGGGTACGGTGGTGGCTCTTCAGGATCAAAGAGCATCATTGTAGGTGGAGGTAGTGGAGGTTCCTCTGGGTGCTGCAGTGGGGGCAGCTATGGAATGGGTGGAGGATATGGTGGATCTTCAGGATCCAAGACCATCATTGGAGGTGGAGGTTCCTCTGGGTGCTGCAGTGGTGGATCCAGCTACGGGATGGGTGGAGGATATGGTGGATCTTCAGGATCCAAGACCATCATTGGAGGTGGAGGTTCCTCTGGGTGCTGCAGTGGGGGCAGCTATGGGATGGGTGGAGGGTACGGTGGTGGATCCTCGGGATCAAAAACCATCATTGTAGGTGGAGGTAGTGGAGGTTCCTCTGGATACTGTGGTGGAGGATCCAGCTATGGGATGGGTGGAGGATACGGTGGAGGATCTTCAGGATCAAAGAGCATCATTGTAGGTGGAGGTAGTGGAGGTTCCTCTGGATACTGTGGTGGAGGATCTTCAGGCTATGGCATGGGAGGAGGCTACGGTGGTGGCTCTTCAGGATCAAAGAGCATCATTGGAGGTGGAGGCAGTGGTGGATCGTCCGGATGGTGCGGTGGAGGATCCAGCTATGGGATGGGAGGAGGATGCGGCGGTGGCTCCTCAGGCCAGACCATCATCATCAGCTCTGGAGGTGGCGGCGGAGGCTCCTCGCAGCAGAAATGTCCCATTGTCATCCCCAGCGTGGTGTCCCACCAGAGCAAGCAGAGCTCCTACTGGCCCTACGGCCAGCAGAAGTAACAGCCCTGGGCAGCTCCAGCTCTGAGTCTCTGCCATCCTTGCCTCCACCCCTGGCTCTGCTGCCTGGTCCTTCCCAGCGTGTCCTCTCCTGTCCCTGTTCCCTGGACCCCCGTGTGAGATCTCCAGGACTGCCCTGCTGTGCCCTGCTCCTGGCATTGGGGTGCCTTTGATAATGTTCTGACACTTTTTACACCCAATAAATGTTACAATTGCTCAAACCTGTCCTTTTTTGGGAGTTCATTTCTTTCTTGCACTGCCAACCTGCACTTTGTGGTCTTGGGATGTGGAAATGCCTCTGATGAGATGTTTCACTCCAAAGCCACCCGGTTTATTGTCCCAGAGGTTTTCCACGTTCATTTTCCACCTGGGCTCTGTGAGGGAGGAACAGAAGACCCCAAAATTCGAAGGAACCACAGCACCAACACCCTTTTGGGCATGGTGCAGGCCCTCTGTGTCCTCTGAGGTGCCAGCACACAATGAACACCTCTGTGGGCCTGGTGAGAGATGTGACCAAACCCACCAAGCCCAGCTGGGATTGGGGATGACCCAACAGCAGCAGGTGGGCAATAAAACATCCATGACAACATCCACGGCCTTGCCATCCTCCCCTTTCCTGCAGCAAGCTGAGGGAACACCCTCAGGCTGTGCCAGGGGAGGCTCAGGGTGGACACCAGGAGGGATTCCCTCATGGTAGGGTTGTCAGGTCTTGGATGGGGCTGCCCAGGCAGGTTTGGAGCTCCCGTCCCTGGAGGTGTCCAGGGAAGGCCTGGACAGGTCACTCAGAGCCCTGGGCTGGGTGGCAAAGCAGGGACAGGCTGGACTCGATGGTCTGGGAGGGCTTTTCCAACCTCAGGGGTTCTGGAGTTCCATGATCTGTGCCCGGAGGGAAGCCTCACCTGCCAACCAGCCAGCCCAGCCCGGGGCCGGGCAGGAGGGAATAAAACCAGCATCAAACCCCTCAGGCTGCTCCAAATCTTCCTCCCGGCCTCAAAAATCCCCCCCTCCCCAGGCTTTGCACCCTGTCCTGGCGGCCCCACAGCCCCACGCACGGATTTCTGCCCGGGGATGGGGTTTTGGCCAAAACTGGGACTTTCTGTCACCATGGCAGAACCTTCTGGAGCTGGTCCAGCCTCCAGGAGCTGCTCTGCGGCCCCGCTGCTCGTTCCAAACCGGGGGAAGGAGATGAGAAAGAAGGAAGGGAGGGATGTGGAGGCACAATCCTTCATTAAAGCGTAATCCAGCCAGGCTGGGTTTAAGCACGGGGACATTCCCACCTCCGCAAATTCTGCCTTTGAGCTCTCTTTGAGCGCCCTTGCAAAATTCCGACTTGGGGCATCAATGGCTTTGAAGGAGCCTCTGGCTCGTATGCAAACGTTTTCCTGGGAAAAGGATTTTCCCCTGGAGCCACCGGGGAGGGGTCAGGGTGTCCCCAGAGCTCTGGGAGCTGCTCCTCCCCCACGGTCCCCGCTCTCGCTGTGCCTTCTCCTACACCCACACCCCCTCCCGGGGTCGGGGGCCGGAGGATTCCTGCGCAGCCCCGGGCAGGGGCGCAGGAACGGGCTCATTACACAGAAGCAACAATTACAGCGGCGAAATGAGCGGTGTGAAGGGAGATATGGATCGGGTGTCAAAGCAAACACTGATATCGCCGTTTGGTAAATAAATCCTTCTCATTCCCGAGGGTGTCTCACTTCCCATACATGTTAAACGCCGTATAAATGTTCCCGAGGCTGTTTAAGCTCCTCATTCAGTCGACTTTTACCTTCTAAATGTGTTTCCGATGGCTGAAGAGGGTAAGTCTCTTTTTTTTCTCTGGGGTTTTATCCTTTCCTAGTCACGGGATGAGGCTGATCTGACACCTTGGCTCGTGCTGGCAGCAGGACCCCTCTGCCTGAGCCAAATCCTCGGGATCTGGGTGGGTTCCAGCTCTGTTCTGGGTCCAATCCCTGTGGAGAAAAATGAAATCAAGGCACCAGAGCGGGATGCAGAGGGATGAGCAGGGTGAAAACCCAGATGGGTCTGTGGTGGGGCCGGCACGTGGGAACTGCACAACCTCTGTGGGTTTGAATGTGCAGGACACATTTTTATATCATTTAATAACAACTGGACCTCAGAATGGCCACGAGCCTCTGTGGCTGGGCCAATCACCTTCTATAAAAGAATTTTGGGGCTGCGGTAACAGAGCCGGGGTGGAAACTTTGATCCATTGTTCTTGCAACAAGTGAGGAACAGAAATGAGGATGATCCTCAGTAATTTTGCAGCTCTGTGGACATGAAGATGAGTGGGGGAAGCCATGGCAGTTCTTAGGAGGGAAAATAATACATTCCAAATTTTGGATTCAGAACATATTTCAGCTTTTGGATTCTCAGGAAATAGAGGTAGAAAGAGGAAAGCTATCCCAGGAAGAGCCCAGATTTCCTTGGATTTGAAGGATAGGGGCTTGGAGCAACCTGGTCTAGCAGAAGGTGTCCATGCCCATGGCAGGGGCTGGCATTGGATGAGCTTTAAGGTCTTTTCCAACCCAAACCACTCCACAATTCCATGATTCTCTACCAGCTCGGTTTCAAAGCCTGGAACTGCCACATTGCCTGGCAGCTGCCCACCTGCCTTGGAAACAACACAAAGCGAAACGGTGCAAGTTCGGGGGTGTTTTCCTTTCCTCTTCCAGCTTCACCACCCGGGGTGTTTTCCTCTTCCAGCTTTACCAGTGGGGGTGTTTTCATTTCCTCTTCTAGCTCCACCACTGGGGGTGTTTTCCTCTTCCAGCTCCACCACTGGGGGTGTTTTCCTTTCCTCTTCCAGCTCCACCACTGGGGGTGTTTTCCTCTTCCAGCTTCAATACTGGGGGTGTTTTCCTTTCCTCTTCCAGCTCCACCACCGGGGGTGTTTTCCTCTTCCAGCTCCACCACTGGGGACATTTTCCTCTTCCAGCTCCACCACTGGGGGTGTTTTCCTTTCCTCTTCCAGCTCCACCACCGGGGGTGTTTTCCTCTTCCAGCTCCACCACCGGGGGTGTTTTCCTCTTCCAGCTTCACCACCGGGGGTGTTTTCCTTTCCTCTTCCAGCTCTACCACCATCTGCGGCGCAAATGCTCCTGGCGGAACCGGGGCTACAGCCGGGAAATCTCCCTGAGCCACAGCGGCTTCTGCTCGGGCGCCTTCACCAACCGCCACGGCCGCGCCTCCTTCTCGTGTGGCGGGGACACTTCCGTCACCTACGGCCGGGGACCCTCGTCCTGCCCGCCCCTGCCAGCGCCAGCCCCCTACAGCATCTCAGGGCGCTTCTCGTGTGACGCCAACGGGTCCCTCGCGGTCAGCAGTGGGGACTGTGGGGTCACATCTGGCTGGGACCCCATTGTGAGGACGGTCCCGGTTTATGGCTCTGGAGCGGGGCTGGGGTACGGTGGCGAGGATGTGGGGTCGGTTATCAGCGGCGCAGGGGGAGGTGGAGGATCTGTCTACCATGCAGGGAGTTCGGGAGTGGTGGAGGGAGCAGGGGCTGGGTATGGATACTCTGCACCCTTGAGTGACACCCTGAGCACTGGGGGGGTCTCTGAGGGATCGGGATACTACGGAGGAGGGTATGGATATGGGACATATGGGACTGGGGTGCTGCCCGGGCCAGAGCTGAGCCCTGCGGGCGGGGGATGCGCCCAGGTGGTGCAGCAGAAATGCCCCGTGGTCGTCCCCACCATCAAGAGCCAGCAGTGCAAGCAAAGCACCCACTGGCCGCCCATCCAGAAGAAATGAGCGGCCCAGCAGCCTCTTCCACGTCCCAAATGTGCCCCTGGATGCGCCGCAGTGGAATTGTCCCCCCCTAAGGGCGTCATTACATCACAGAGCTCTGCATTCCTCATGTGGGGCTGTGCTGACAGCAGCCCCCCAGGAGCTGCTGGAAAAAGGGGTTTGTGCTGTGGTGATGGGAAAAGGTTCTTTTCTCCATCTCCTCTGGATCATGGGTTGAAAAATAAAACCTCCCAGTCCGTAGGTAATTTCAATATTGGGATGGCTTCTTTCGTTTCTGGCTCCTTCACTCAAAATGCAAATGGATCCTCAAGGAATCTCCACAACACAAAGGGCCTTTTTCAGGTGTATTTTACACCCAATTTAAATGTAAATTTTATGTTAATACAATTAAAATACAGCACTTTCAACGGCCAGAGGAGTTCGGGTGGTGCCAGACTCTTCCCAGTGGTGCCCAATGACAGGACAAGGATAAACCAAACCCCAATTCCACCTCAGCATGAGGGAGAATTTATTCCATGGAGAAGGCAGAGCCCTGGAAGGAGTGGGGTCTCCCCTTCCAGAAACATCCCAACCCCACCTGGCCATGTCCCTGTGCCCCCCGCTTCCTCAGGAGATCTCCCTCCCAGCCCCAACTACTCCAGAATTTTGGGATTTTGCTCTTAATTCTGGGATTCTGGCCCTTTCTGGAGCTGCTGTTGCCACGCCACGGAGCCCCCACGGAGCCTCGTTAAGGAGATCTGCCAATCTCCCGGGGGATTTCCGACTGATTACTATTTACAGCGTGACCTGGCAGTGAAAGGTTGTTTACCCGGCTCCTGCCCCGATGGCGAAACCCCGAGCACGTAGAGCCTCGTGCATGAGGCAACTCCGAGGAGCTCCTTGGCTTCCTCCCATAACCTGCTCATGGCATTTTAATTTTTTTTTTTTTTTTTGATAGGATCAGGCCCTAAATTAGGCACGGGGAGAGGATGGTTCCAGTGCTGGCTGGGACGTGGGGTTTGCCCAACTTTTAATCTGCTCTTGTTTGAGTCATCCAAATACTTGTTAGGAAGGGGAAAAAAAAAAAACACCCGTAGATCTGGGTCCATTTAAAAGTGAGACATAAAATCATATTTTTGTTTTTTACCTTTCTGCTTTCACCCACCTGGGGGAATTTTGACTTTTTCAACTCAATAAAAATCCAGAGAACTTTGCCCTGAAACACCAAAGACCCAAATCCTCTGAGCTCTAAACCCGTGTTTGATGCCACAGGATCCTTCACACATAAAGTGTCGTAAGATCATCATGTGGGGACAATTACACAAGATTTTGTCACCAGCCCTATTAAATTCCATTCTAAAATTAGGCAGCGTTATCATTTATTTGCTTTAATTTCTATTTCTAAAACCTACCACTTCATTATTGATATTTCTGTGGGTTTCCTTCTTTCATTAAGGCAGCAAAAAAACTCTGAAAGCTCAAATAAATTCCCAGAAAATTCTGCAAAACCAAGCCCAGAGCCTTCAAATATTTGTGCTTATCCCAGTGATTGAAAACTACCTCAAAATTTCAGTCCATCCCAAAAACAAAGAAAACACTTGAAAATCCCATTTTTCACTCCCTGGTCCTGGAGTCTCCTACCAAAGGTCACTCCCCAGGTTTGGATGGTTCAATATTTAATAAACCCAGGGCGCACAGGTTTGCGCCCGAGGCTGGACACGAGGAGCCGGAGCTGATCCTCCCTCCCCAGAGCTCAGCTCCAGCCTGAGGCTGGGAGGAGTCCCAGGCTGGGTTTTATCCTTTTGCGCAGCGAGGTTTCCTCCCCTCTCCTTGCACAACAGGGCAGGGACGAGTCATGCTGCGAGGAACTCTGATAACACGGGAGTCATCCCAACGCCTGACAACTCATTCCCCACTCTGATAAGCCAGGACTCATCCCAAACTCTGATAAGCCACGACTCATCCCGAGCCTGTCCGTGCTTGTTGAACCAAGGCTCCTCTCCTGCAGCTGTTGGTAAACAGGCTGAGCAGTAAACACAACTCTGGCCTCTGGATGAAAGTCTCCAACTGGCGCCTCTGGAGAGAAACTCCAGGAGTTGTTTCAGTGATAGCAAACAGGAGCCACCCCTCGGCCCCAGGACATCTCTGCCCAACAAAACCCCACCACCCCTCGGCCTCAGGGCACCTCTGCCCAGCCAAACCTCATGGCTCCATGAGGGATTTCGGGTGGGAAGTGAGTGAGAGCACACCAGGAGTCCTGCTGGAACTCCATGGTCGGGCCGGGAGCGGGAGGGGAAATGAGAAGCCGGGGATGTTGCGAAGCCGTGGTTGCATCCAGGATTGCACCACCCCAGTGCTCTGCACCCAGGTGCTCCCATCCCGCCCCAGGGAAGAGCTGGTGGAGCTCAGGATGCGTGGGGAGCTCGGATGTGTGGTCTCTGACCCAGCATTTTACTCACAGCTTACTCACGGGTGCCAGGTTTGCACAAGCGGCTTCCGTCGGCGCCGGTTCCCCATCGTTGCTCCAGAGCCCGGCAAATAAAACAGTAAAATATGAGAAAAAATGGAAATTTTCAATGAGGAATTCCATGTGGAGCCAGGAAAAAAAACAGCAAAGAAAATCGGTGGTGAGGGTGTCAGTGCTGGTGGAATGGCCGTAAAATCAGGTGGGATAGAAACTCCAGGAGCAGATGTCCAAGTAGATGGACACAGGTGGGGAATCACAGAACCATGGAGCCACAGAAGCTCAGAATCCCTGATCTCACAGTCACAGAATCCCAGAACAGCAGGGGAGCAGGGTCACCTGGAGCAGGGGACACAGGGACACGTCCAGGAGTGTCTGGAATGACCCCAGACACTCCAGCTGCTCCAGGGGAGAAGTTCTCCCTCGTGTTGAGGAAACCTCGTTACATTTTTGGGGAACTCACAGGTAGGAGCCAACGCTTCCAGCAGTGGCCTGTGCCACCAGCTGGGTTTGCCAGGTCACCTCCCAGCCCGAGCCTCCCACAGTGGCCACAGGCTTCACCCTCCTGGTTTTGTTCCTTTGGGAAGTGACCCTGACAAAGAGGGGACCCTCGGCTCGCTTCTTGTACCTGCAGGTGCCTCGCGGGCTGAAAACGACGTTAAAGATGTTTTCCAAGCACATCCAACCAAGACTTTCTAAGAATTTACCATTTTTCACGGGGACAACCTGAGAACCGTGGTTTTTCTCCACAAGAACCCCAAGGTTTTTCTCCTGCCTAGACCAGCCGGGGAGGACGGGGGCACCGGGACCTCTCCTTCCTGCCAGACTCCAGGTGAGAGGTTTCAGCAGGACAGGAACCCCAAAACTCACCACCTTTGCCACCCGTTTTGCAACCTAAAATCCGTCGTGCCGTGAGGGTGAGCCAGCGCCGGCCGCCCACGCGGTTTTCACTCCGAGCCCGCCAGGGGCAGGGCGCAATTAAAGCTGTGTAAGACGAGGAAGACAATCCAGAGCCTGACAAGTCAATCAAAGAAATCGGGTGGAAGGAGCTTTTGAAGGCGATGGGTAATTAGGGGTGGGGCTGTTTTGTAAATACCTTGGTCATTTTTCCCCTCAGGGGGTTATTGCATTTTCAGGAAGGGACTTGGGAGCTGTATAAAAGTCCTTGGAGGGGAGAGCAACTCATTCACTCAGCTCCGCTCATCCTCCAGAGCCTTCACAGCCCAGGTGAGTGCCTGCTAAGCTTTGATTCCAAGGAGAATTCCCTGCACCGAGCTGAGCTTTGCTCGGGGGGCATTTCCTGAGAGCCAAATCCTCGGCTCTGTGGCTGGGGCTGTTCTGTGCTCCCAAAAATTGGGACTGCTTATGCTGAGAAGCAAAATTTATTACCTGTAGTTACGTTTGGATTACTCTGGTGCTTTCCACCATCTAAAGGACCAACTGGAAATGAATAAAAGCAAAGAATGGGATCTGGGGATGAATGGGAAACAGCAGGATGATTTTTCATAAGAAACCTTGGGGTTAAACTGGGAATTTTAATTGCTTTTATAGCCTGACTCCTTTAATAAGCTCCTTTGGAAAACATTCAGGAGATGAAAGTATTAAAACTTCTTCCTTGAAGTACTGAAATTTCTTCCTTGAAGTAATTTAGGAAAGGACAGAGAAGGAGGAATTAAACTGAGAGGAAGGAGCAGCAGGATCCTCTTCCAGCTCAGCATCCTGGATGATTTTTGCCTCCCTGAAATCCCAGCAATCCTCGGCAGGGGTTGGGATGTGCACAGAGGATTTTCCTCATGCTCAGGAAATCTGGCCTGGAGGGAGCAGAGGACATGAGGAGGGATGAAAGCAGAGGAAATTGTCTTTATTTTGGGCACCTGCCTTTGGAAGTGGATTTTTTCCAGGGCTTTGCCACCAGTCCTGGCTCTGCCAGGGCCCCTCGAGGCTACGAGATTTTTGGGATTCTTGCCAAGATGCCTCTTGCTGGTGTGGGATATCCCAGCGTCACACAGAGCATCTGCTCCTCCAGGAACATCCTGGGACGCAGCAAAGGAAGAGCAGGGAAATGGCTCAAGGAAGAAGAGGGAAATTTCTCAAGAAATAGCAGGGAAATTGTTCCAAAAATAGCAGAGAAATGGCTCAAAAATAGCAGGGAAATGGCTCAAAAAATAACAGGGAAATGGCTCAAGGGAGAGCAGGGAAATGGCTGAAAATATAGCAGGGAAATGGCTCAAAAATAGCAGGGAAATGGCTCAAAAAACAGCAGAGAAATGGCTCAAAAATAGCAGGGAAATGGTTCAAAAATAGCAGGGAAATGGCTCAAAAAATAGCAGGGAAATGGCTTCAAAAATAGCAGGGAAATAGCTCAAGGGAGAGCAGGGAAATGACTCAAGAAATAGCAGGAAAATGGCTCAAGGAAGAAAAGGGAAATGGCTCAAAAAAATAGCCGGGAAATAGCTCAAAAAATAGCCGGAAATGTTAAAAAAATAACAGAAATGGCTCAAGGAGAACAGGGAAATGCTAAAAAAATAACAGAAATGGCTCAAGGAGAACAGGGAAATTACTCAAAAAATAACGGAAATGGCTCAAGGAGAACAGGGAAATGGCTCAAAAAATAACAGAAATGGCTCAAGGAGAACAGGGAAATTACTCAAAAAATAACAGAAATGGCTCAAGGAGAACAGGGAAATTACTCAAAAAATAATGGAAATGGCTCAAGGAGAACAGGGAAATTACTCAAAAACTAGCAGGGAAATGGCTCATGGAAGAAGAGGGAAATGGCTCAAGGAAGAAGAGGGAAATGGCTCATGGGGCCCAGCAGAACCACGAGGGCTGCTGTGGGGTCTCATGGGGGTGTTCAGACGGTCCAGTCTGACCCAGCACTGTGCGAACGAACCCCCAGACCGGGGGAACCGGGTGGGCACAAAGGCAAATCCTGCCGGGGAACCTGGGAGCGATCCCGGCCCCTAACACCGAGCTCCTCTCCTCCTCAGCTCCGCAGCCTCCTCCCAGCCACCCCAGCGATGTGCTCCCGTGAGAACAGAGGCTGCCACAGCTCCGAGAGCTCCTCCTGCCACGGCGGCAGCTCCTCCTGCCACGGCGGCGACCGCTCCGAGGGCCTGGTGTGCCACGAGGTGACCGCCGTGCCCGATGTCACCCCCGTGGTGGTGCTGACCCCTCAGTGCCCGGCGGGCCCGGGGCAGGCGCCCCTGGCCCAGGTTCCGTGCCAGCAGCAGCAGCAGCAGATCAAGCAGCCGGTGCAGTGGCCGCCGCAGCAGCAGCAGAAGTGAGAGAGCTCGGAGCTGCTGCCTGTCCTCCCTGAGCTCGGACAGGCCCTGCCTCGCCCCTGCGGCCCTGCTCCCTCCTCCTGGGAACCCCGAGCGGCATTAGCGCGGTGGAATTGGGATTTGTTCTTCGTTCCCTGCCCCTGTCTCCAGTAGCAAAGGTGTGATGTTGAATTAAAGCCTAAAAGCTCATCAAACCTGCTGGCGTCCTGGTGTTTTTCCACTGCTTTTCCTTTATCTGTGGCATCGCTCCCCAGCCTGTCTGGGCTGAGGGGAGCCGCTTTCCGCAGCTCCCTCCTGAGGCGGCTCAGCCCTGCAGTGCCCACACCTCGGGCCCCTGCCAGGCTGATTTCAAAATCTGTCTGGGGCTGAAGGTGCAGATAGGCCTCTCTGCACCCCCAGCCCTTGGCCCGGAGCCTCAGACCCTCACGGGCACGCTGAGAAGGGTTTGCAGCTTGTTCGTGGCTGGTGAGCACGGAGCAGGCTCTGTGCTGGAAATCCCTGATCTCCATAAGGAGGAGGACACAAGCAGAGGAAGGACCACACCGTGCTCAGGGTCCCTTCTGGCCCCTATGAAATGGAGAATTTGGGGTTAGATTGGTCTTTGGTGCGAGGGAACTCTCCCTGCTTTGAAAATCTGTGTTCCCTGCAGGAAATCCCAGAATCCCAGAGGAACTGAGGTTGGAAAGGCTCTCCAAGACCTTTGAGTCCAACCTGCGCCTGATGCCCACCTTGTCACCCAGCCCAGGGCACTGAGTGCCACCTCCAGGCTTTCCCTGGACACCTCCAGGGATGGGCACTCCAAACCTCCCTTTCCAAGTCCTGACCACCCTTTCCAGCAGGAAATTCCTCCTGGTGTCCCACCCGAACCTCCTTTTCTCCCAGCTGAGCCCCCCCAGGAGTTCTCCAACCCCTTCTCCAGCTTTGTTCCCTTCTCTGGACACACTCCAGCCCCTCAATGCCCCTCTTGAGTGAGAAAAAAAACATTCCCGTTTCCTCCAGAGGTTTAAACTGACTTAAACCATTAAAGTTCTGAGCCCACCTTGTAGATGTGGAAGGGAAAAAAGGAATTTCAGATTGGCAGTTGGATTTCTCACTGCACCAGGATGATTTCTGTGGGGTTTGGGGCTCTGTGGGATGAGAGCAGCACTGTGTGTAATGCACAAGACATTTAATTAGCCAAGGCTTCGTGACGAGCCTTTGAAAGGAACGAGAAAGGTGCTATTAGCGCTGGTTTTATTACTGCTCTTAATTAAAATAACGAGGAGCCTCAGTGCCAGGTGTGAGGTCAGTGATTGCAGTGGCGGGGAATGAACGTCGGGGTTGGGAGCAGGCTCCAGCCTGGCTCGGGGACATCCAGGGGTGCCAATCCCTGTCCCCCCTCACCCAGCCTGTGCCAACCCAGCCAGACCAGCGGCTCCAGGCTGGCTTTGGGTCTGGCTCTGTGGGAAGGGCAGATAAAATCTCCAGGGTGAATCCTTTCCAAGCAATCCGAGGTTTCACCTCCGCTCCCGGCTGAGCCGGAGCCGTCACCCTGGTTTTTTAAGATTTTCTAAGCCTTCTGATGTTGACATTCTTGTAATGAAATTTCTCTGACATTTTCTGTAAATAACTGATTGTTTTGTCTTCTTTTATGGAGGAGGAGAAAATGGATGGACTGTTGGTTTGACCAGTGTCATTGGAGAGGTGTCACTGTCACCCTCCAATCTGCTGTCACTTTTGGAAAACTATAAATGTTGGAGTCAGAAAATAAACTTCCTCTTTTCTTCCTTCACCTTGAGAACGGTGCTGTGCTTGTGTTCTTTCGTGTCCTACAGTGACACGGAGACATCCAGGCTCTGCCACCCCATGGAAGGAAAGATTTGGGAAGGGCCCGAGGAGCAGAGACAGGGAATCTCTCCCTGGAGAGCTGGAGTGGTGTTGTCTCCACACACATCTGCAGAGGGAAGCAGGAAAAGCTGCAGGAATCCAGCAGGAAATTGTCCCCACCTCCTCCTCCCACATCAGCCAAGGTGCTGAACCCCTGCAGAGAAATTTCCCAGCGATAAAAAAATATAAAATATTTTTATAGGGATAAAACGCTGCAGTCCACCTTGCAGTGTTTGCAGCAAGCACAGGTGGGTCCAGGCAGAGCCGAGTCAGGTGTGCAAACACGGATAATTCGCTGTAAATGCTCCAGGCCGTTGGTGAAAGCCCCTCAGTCAACCACAGGGAGTGGCAGCACTCGTCCCAAACCTCATGGAGCTCATCCCAAACCTCATGGAGCTCATCCCAAACCTCATGGAGCTCATCCCACACATGGAGCTCATCCCAAACCTCATGGAGCTCATCCCAAACCTCACAGAGTTCATCCCAAACCTCATGGAGCTCATCCCAAATCTCATGGAGCTCATTCTGCTCCTCATGGAGCTCATCCCAAACCTCATGGAGCTCATTCTACTCCTCATGGAGCTCATCCCACACATGGAGCTCATCCCAGACCTCACAGAGCTCATCCCACATTTCATGGAGCTCATCCCACACTTCCTGGAGCTCCAGCTGCTCCTCCCACACCTCCTGGATCTCATCCCACACTTCCTGGACCTGGAAGCTTCCACAGTGAGCCACCCCTGGAGAATGGGGCCTTTGCCATCTCATCACCTCAGACATTTCTGTTTCCTGCCCCACTTCCTGATACTTACATCTGACACATTTTTTTTTTTCAGTTTTTCCCTCCTCACCTCTCCCAGGTGACAGCAAATCTCCTCCCACATGTGCCCAAACATCCCAGAGGTGCTCCCTGACCCAAACCTCTCAGGGAGGAGTCACAGGTTGGTTCTGTGCACCGGGGGAGCACAGCTCAGCCCTGAGTGCTTCAGTCCGAGGGCTCCTGGTGAGTCAGCAGAGCATCGCCCCAAATCCCTCGTGCCTCACTCCTAATCCCCGGTGCCATCCCAGTGTTGACACATTCCTGCCTTTTATGGGACAAGAAGATGTAATTGATGGGTCGGATGGGCATGACTTGTACCCAGGCACAGGAGACCAAAGTTCACCCATGATTCACGGGAAAATCCAGGTTCTGAAGTGTCTCCTGCATCACGTTGTTGTGTTTGTGCCTCCATCCCTGTCTCATCATCCCTGGGATCATTCCAGAAGTGCTGGAAGCAGGGCAGCAACAGCAGCACTCTGTCCTGGCTAAAATTAAAAATTCTGGATAAAATCGGAAGAGAAAATAACCAAAACCTGGTTATTTTAAATAACCAACCCCTGGGAGGGTTTGGGCCATCCTGGAGGTGTCCAAGGAATGCCTGGACCTGGCACTGAGTGCTCTCAGTGCTTGACCAGGTGAGGATTGGTCAAAGGTTGGGCTCAGTGGTCTTGGAGATCTTTTCCAACATCAGAGATTCTGGAAATCTGGGATTCTGTTCGCCCCAAACCATCCTGCCCTGGCATTTTGTACCACTGCCCCCAACACCGCGTTGGGGTGCAAAACCAGACTGAAACAGCACCTGAAGCCTCAGCCTGGGTTTGCTTGGCCAGGCTTTGGTGGATGGGGATCCACAGAGGTGGCAGAACCTGTGGGCCATGGACAGGAACCCACCCTAGGGCAGGTTTGGTGGCAGAACCTATGGGCCATGGACAGGAACCCACCCTGGTGGACACCTGGAGGAGAAACCCTTGCTGGGCCACGCGGGGCAGGCAGGCTGGGATGATCACAGATTTGGGCTAACACAAACCTCTCATCGAGATATCCGGCCCCATTGTGCAATTCCCCTGCAGAATTCCTGCCCTAAACCTAATCCTCAGGGATTAACATCAATACTTGTTTTTTTCACGTGGAGCTCGGTGACGCGGAGCTCCTGGTCCAGGTGACCCTGAGGAATTTGGGATTACAAACTTCCCGATCCGCGTTGTCCACGAGCAGATCCATTGGTCACTTCCCGTGAAAATTCCTTCCAATCTCGTTCACGGGGAGGTGAAGGAATTAATGAGCTATTAATAATTACAATGCTACAAGCACAGAGCATCAAAGGGAAAATACGGGAAGCTGAATGCAGTGGATAGAAATGGGCTGGGATCTGTAATTAGGGATGCCTCATGTCCCAGATAAACCTGTGGAAAAGTATAAAAGGTTTCCCATCCCAGTTTCCTTCACTCGCTGCTCTGCTCCAAAACAGCTCCATCCCCACTGCTGGAAGGGTGAGTTCAATTTTTTCTCTTCCCCTGGAGTTTCTTTAAGGAAACTTGGAGTTTTTCCATGAGTTTGGGTAGAATTGGAGTGCGGAACACTCCCTCCTCACCTCTGGATCTTGGTCGTGCTGGAGACCAAGATCTTGTTATCCAAATCATTAAAACAAATTAAAATAAAGGCTTTGAGCAGAGGCTCAAGGCAAACCAAAATAACAGAAAGGGCAGAAAATACAGATAGAGTTTTGTGGAAAAGGGGCTTGGAGGTTTCCCAGCAGGAGGAACCAGAGGGGCTGGAGCTGCTCATGGGAAATTGATGTTTGGACCAATTTGGCTCCTGGGAAATTGATGTTTGGACCAATTTGGCTCCTGGGAAATTGATGTTTGGACCAATTTGGCTCATGGGAAATTGGTGTTTGGACCAATTTTGCTCATGGGAAATTGATGTTTGGACCAATTTGGCTCCTGGGAAATTGATGTTTGGACCAATTTTCTCTGGAAATCAAGTCCCATCCATAAAAGTTTCTGGGTTTAGCGAGGCATTAAAGCATCTCCCGAAAACACTGACCCCGCTTTCTCACCCCTGAGGAACTGGAAATTAGGAAGAAAATGGGGAATCCCAGAACAAATATCTATAAGCTCCTGCTGGCTGTGACCGTTCCTCTCTCCCCTCCAGCTGTGCCACCTCTCCAGGACCATGTGCTCCCGCGGCTCCTGCCACAGACACGAGACCTCGTGCCATGAGTCCCGCTCCTCCTGCCACGACTCGGGGGCCTCGTGCCACTACACCATCCAGAGGCAGCCTGTGCAGAAGTTCAGCTACGTGACGCCCTGCTGCCCCCCGGTGCAGCCCTGCTGCCCACCCATGCAGCCCTGCTGCCCACCCGTGCAGCCGTGCTGCCCACCCATGCAGCGTTACTGCCCCCCCATGCAGCGTTGCTGCCCCCCGGTCTGCCCCCAGGTCACCAAGAACATCTGCAAGCTGCCACCGTGCTACCCCAAGTACTGAGGGCACCCTGGATGGCTCCTGCTTTGGGTGTTCCCCGTGCCTAAATCTTCAATTGATGGCTCTTTATTCCCATTTTTAATTTGATCCTCTAATTTCTCATCGGTGATCAGAATTGGGTTCCTGGTTTTGCTCTAGTTTGGTTTGATTTGCTCAGGTTGCTTCCCGTGAAGCTGGGAATGATTCCTGCTGCTTTTCACCCCTCTGACATCCTCCAAAGCAATAAAATTTGATTTCCAAAAGTAAGAGGAGTTCATAGTCTGTTTATTCTTTCACCTTTTTTATTCCAAATAATTGTTACCTCTGACTTCTTAGTCACTACTTTTCTCCTCAAGCTGATCACAAAATGTCCCTAAAATTTCAAAATAATAAAAGCCAGTGATTCCAGAGGCATTCCTGGAGCAGCTGAAGGCTCAGGGAGCTCACCTGCACCATATTTATTCTCTGATACAGAGAATAGGTATTTTTACATTTATATCCACAAGGAATTGCTCGCAGGAGGGTGGTGCAGCTGATTCCATGGATACCTGGAAGTTTCCAAGGCCAGGCTGGACGGGGTTTGGAGCACCCTGGGACAATGGGAGGTGTCCCTGCCATGGAAGGGGTGGCACTGGAGATCTTTAAGGTCCCTCCCCATCCAACCCATTCCAGGGTTCCACTGGAGGGAACTGAGCCTCTCCTCAGCAGCTCCTCACTCTTCATTCGTCCCCCTGACTCAGAGTCACAAACATTTTGAGGTGTCTAACTAATGCAAATAAGCACCTGTGGCTTTTCCTAGCCCTCCTTCTTTCACTGAGCTCCAAATTACTGTTTTCAGCCACGATTGCAGGCGCTTAAAATAAGTGTGAAATATCTCTGGACTTTTGACAACGTCAGACTTTCCTTATCTCGCAGTCCAGCTGAGCCACCGGTTCCAGAACAGGCTCTGTGGCTGCATCAGCTTCCCCAAGAGCTCAGCAGCCAGACTCAGCTGGAGTTAATGACCCTGGGAGCTGAATGAGATGTTCCTTCACGTCCCTTCCAACCCAAGTCACTCCACGATTCCCTGATTCCGTGGATTCCTCCTGCCCGACGGAGAATTGACTCAAGGGCCTCCCCCAAAAATGAGTTTCATCTGCCCAGATGAAGCATTTCTACATCGCAGCAGCTTCCAGAAGACTTCGGATTTTCCAAAGCTCTAAAAGATTTTCCTAAAAGCTTTTGGGTTTCTGAACCACGGCCTGACAAATAAATAAAAAGATTCATAGGATCGTCAAATAGTTTGGGTGGGGAGGGAACCTAAAGATCACCTCATTCCCTGACGCCTGAGTTGTTCCTGTGGCTCTCACCTGGATAAAAGTCACAGGAAAGGAACAATCGCCCATTTTATTCTCCTAAAACCTTGGGCTGCTCTGAGAGAAACTTGGGGCCAAAGAGCGCAACGCGGGAAAGAATAAAAATTTAAAAACTGCTTGAATTAAATGAGACCCCCACATAAACCTGGGGCTGGCAAAAATCCTCACGCAAACATTTCCTGCCAAGGATTTGAAACCCCCTTCGTGCAGGAGGGCAAAAATATCGCGGCACAAACAAAAAAACAGCTGAGGGTCGGCAAACGGAACGGAAAAAATTGGGGTTGGGGACGTCGTTCTGGCGTCACCTCCGGAGTCGAGGCGTCGGGTCCCAGGTAGTCACCGGGACCTCCCTCTAATGAAGTCCCTGGGAGCTGTGGCTCTTAATTACAGTCCCTTGTGTCAGGGGAAAAAAACCTATCAATCAAAAAGTGACTCTGCCACGGAGAACCAGGGGCAGCACGCGGGGAAGGAGTCAACCCGCCGGAGTTGATGCAATCCCAGTTGCCCAACGACAAATCACTTAATAACTCCAGGGATAGGTTCATTTTTTGCCACGGGAATATGCAACTGCCTCCGAAATTCCCTTCTTAAGCAGATTGAGAAATTCCTCGCTTATTAAAGTGCTGAGGAAAAAGTCATCGTTGGGTTTTTCTTCCTGACTGCGTCAAGTCGGAAATGCTAAAAACGAGACACAGGAGATAAATATGAATATGAGGGTTTGTGTCAGCATTGCCAAGAGGTGTCTAATTCCCAGGACAACCCTTTGGGAGATATAAAAGTCCGGCATCCCCTGTCCATCCTTCACTCAGCACCAGCTCCACGAGCTCTTCCTCTTGCTCCAGCCAAGGGTGAGTTGGATCTTGTTGATTTATCTACTCTTGAGCAGCAGAAGTTCACAGAGTTCTGTGTTTAGACCTTGTCTTTGTCTTAGAAATTCCTTATTTTCCATGGCTGGGCGTTTGAACAGACACAAGGAGTGCTTGGTTTGCTCACGGGTGGGATGGCAGAAAAGAAGGAAAAATTGAAGGAGCAGATTTGGGAGTCTTTGGGAGCCAGCAAGGAATTCACTCCCAGACTGGCAAAGTGAGCTTGGACAATTCAGAGCAGTTTTAGAGGGAAATTCTACCCTGAAAAGCCAACAGGAGCATCTTGGGAGGGAAATTCCCGTCATGGAGAGTCCTCCAAAAGGAAGGGTCTCCGTGTCCTTTACATCCCAAAACAGAGGGAAACAGCATTTCCCATCCCAGTGCCAAAGAAGAGCCAAGGAGGGGCCGCTGTCCCAGCCTGACCATGTCTCTCTCCCCTCCAGCTCTGCCAGAACCCCAGCACGATGTGCTCCCGCGGCTCCTGCCACGACCACGAGTCCTCCTGCCACGCGTCCCGCTCCTCCTGCCTCAGGTCCTGGTTCTCCTGCCACAGGTCCCGCTCCTCCTGCCACGAGCCCGAGCCCTCCTGCCGCTACGTCCAGAGGCAGCCGGTGCAGAAATGCACCTACGTGACGCCCTGCTGTCCCCCTGTGCAGCGCTGCTGTCCCCCCGCTGTCCCCTGCTGTCCCCCCGCGCAGCGTTACTGCCCCCCTGCTGTCCCCTGCTGTCCCCAGGTGCCCTCCTGCCACCAGTACACCAAGAACATCTGGAACCTTCCGCCGGCGTGCCCCAAGTACTGAACAGGATCCAGCCCCGGCAGCCGGCTCCTTCCTTGGGCACCCCGACCTCGGCTCGTCCCGTCCTCGCTGAAACCCCCGGGTCTCTGCCGTGTGGGGATGAAATGCTCTCCTAATTAGCATTTGTGGTGTCATTCTTGCTAATTATTCTGGAAACGTCCTTTTCTAATTATTCAGGGTGTAATTATTTGTTGGGAATCTTTCTCTGTCTCGCGCTTCTGGTTCAGACTCATCTGGGTGTGGGAAACAATAAATCTGATTCATGAGAACCTCGTTGCCTTTGAATTCTTTTATTCTCATTTTCCTTAATTTTTTTTTTTTTTTGTAATTTTTTCAGGGATTTTCTCTTTGTATTTCCTAAGTATCCCAATAGTTGGTGGCAAATAATTCCCACATTCATTTGGGAATGGATGGAAGTCAGTAAAGGAAAGGGGGAGATGGTCAAAGATTGGCCTCGATGATCTCAGAATGCTTTTCCCACCTCAGCAATTCCAGGAAATTGAATGGAAGGGGAATGAGAAGGTCACATTGCTCCTTCTCAATATGGAATAACTTACTCCAAGCTCTATTTCAGACCTGGGATATAAAATTTCAAATATCTGAAAGCCTCTGAGCCTCTGAAAACAGAAGGCCCAAATTCCTGTGAAAGAACTGTGAGCAAAAGATGATGGGAACTCTTATGAGATTTTCCTGAGCAGGCCCTGAATGTGAAAAGTTCAGAGATGTTTTTTGGGTGGTTTTGGAAGGCTCTTGAGGAGGTATAAAGATTTTGGAGACCATCAATGTGGACAAAAGGAGAACTGTCACACAAAGCTCCCACTTTGTCACCTGGGTGGCAGCTGAGGGATCCTCACCTGAGCCACCAAACGTCCCCGAGGAATTCCTGCCATCCTCCCTTGCTCCACAAAACTCCCCAGGAGGAACTGGCTGCCTTTAGCCTGGGGAAGAGCTGTGGGACACCCCCAGTTTGGGAGATCTCCCCTTCCCAGACAGTGACTTGTTCTAATGGGCAACATTTTCCCAGGTTGAGGAGTTTCATTTTCTTACACTTCAAACTCTGAGTCAAACAGGGCCATAAATCCAGCTTTACTGCCCAAACTTCCACCAGGAGGGACAAAATTGAGTATTTGCTCAAACTTCAGCTCCTCTTCTCTGAACCCTTTGGTGAGGTCAGGTGAAAAAATATGTGAGGGATCACGGAAGGAGAGGGAAACCAAGGAACGGGAAAATTTAATATCCCCAAACCTCACACAGAGCTCAGGATCAGATGTTTTTCTCTTTAATAACCTGTGATTCATGTGGAACAACCTGATGGGATCATCCCAGCCGTCTGCCAAGCTGAGGGACACGTGAAGAACCAGGAACATTTCGTTTCTTGCCAGCCCGGGGAGCCGAGGAGATCCCGCCGGATTTTCCGGCGTTGTGCCATCCCCAGGAATTGCAGGCGCTAATCCCATTTCCTCTTGGCACTCAGCAGCAGGGGAATTAAAACCCTGAGCTGTCCTCTGCACCCAACGAGGGGCCAACCCCAGGAGTCAGCGTTTCTGAGGCCTTTCTGTGCCTGATGCAATCCCGGGTGTCCCTCATCCCTAATTAGCACCCGTCAGGCTCCAGGAAATGGGAGACAGCTGCCCTTCCAAAATCCCTGCCGTAGGAATCACCGCTGGGACGGGGCCGCGTGCGTCAAGGAGGGAACACCTAAAATCAGGGGAAGTGCAAACATCTGCGGGATTGAGCGCGGAATTAATTAGGGTGTCATCGTGAGGAGGTGCCTCACACCCCGGATAACCTCAGCAGAGGATAAAAGGTCCCTCAGCCCCGTCCTCCGCAGTCGCTCGCCTTCGCTTCCAGAATCTTCTCGCCGCAGCTGAAGAGGGTAAGGCAAATTTCGCCATTTCTGTTCTAGAAACCTCCACCAGGGCTTTTTGTGGGTCTTGTAGGAGCTGGGATTTAGGGAAGTGCTGAGGGAGGGAGGGAGAGGTGGGGAATGGCGGATGGAGGATGAGGGTGCACGGGAATCCCAGGAAAGGTGCAGCTCCCAGAGGGATCCTGGGGTGACACAAACTCTGCTGGAGCTGGAGCTGGACAGGTGGGTCCCAACTGACTCACAGGGACCGGATTTCACACCCCAATTCCCAGAGCATTCCCAGCAGACTCAGCAGGATCGAGGGGGTGTTGGGTCTGGACTTGGCAGGTGAAAAAAGGAGAGAAACAATTCACAGGAGACATCAAGAAAAAATATTATTAAAAAGAAAAATGGAGGCGGGGGGGGGGAATACAAGAAGAGAATCAGAACCTCCTCTCACCACATTGATCCCTTGCTCCAAACAGCCCTGCCACAACTCCAGCACGATGTGCTCCCGCGGCTCCTGCCACGACTACGAGTCCTCCTGCCACGGGTCCCGCTCCTCCTCCTGCCACGACTCGGGGCCCTCGTGCCACTACACCATCCAGAGGCAGCCTGTGCAGAAGTTCAGCTACGTGACGCCCTGCTGCCCCCCCGTGCAGCGTTACTGCCCCCCCGTGCAGCGTTACTGCCCCCCAGTGCAGCCCTGCTGCCCCCCCGTGCAGCGGTACTGCCCCCCAGTCTGCCCCCAGGTCACCAAGAACATCTGCAAGCTGCCACCGTGCTACCCCAAGTACTGAGGGCAGGATCCAGCATTGGGGGGCACCAGTTCGCTTCTCGTCCGCAGCTTCCAGCTCGTCCCAGTGCTCTGCAGCTTTGCCACCTGTCTCCAAGAAAAACCTTCTAAAACTGCCACAGGCTATGCGGTTTTAGGATGAAACCTCTCGGTTTGAGGAGCTCTGAGATGTTTATCTTTCCTCTGCCGACGCCGGGGATGGTTCCCTTCTTGCTTTGCTGCTTCGTCCTCCAGCAATAAAAATGGTGTTTCAAGCCAAATGAACAGTGCTGGATGTTTTCAGTCGTTGCCCCGTTAAATTGGCTGGGTCGGTGGGCAAGAGGCGCATTGAGGGGCTGGAAAAGGGAACAGAACTGGGGAAGGGGCTGGGGCAGCAGGAGGAGGGTCTGGGGGAGCTGGGCAGGCTCAGCTGGGAGGAAAGGAAGCTCAGGGGGGACATCAGGAGGAATTTCCTCCTGGAATGGGTGGTCAGGCCTTGGAAAAGGGCTGCCCAGGGGGGTTTGGAGTGCCCATCCCTGGAGGTGGCACTCGGTGCCCTGGGCTGGGTGACAAGGTGGGCATCAGGCACAGGTTGGATTTGGTGGTCTTGGGACCTCTTTTCTCCGGGATTCCGTGCTGGTCTGGTGGCATCTCCGTTTTCCTGTGGGTTTGGAATCATGATTTAATCCCTGGAGCCGGAGGAATGCCAAGGAAACGTGAAATCCATGGAAAACACCTGCAGGGGTGGGAGGAGCACGTGGGGTGAAACAAATCCTTGCCCTGGGCTCAGCAGATGTTGGGGGTTCAGGTTTCCACCTGACCTGTGTGTTCATGTTTTCCCCACGTGTTTCTGCTTTCAGAGCCGCTGCTATTTTTGGGACTGAAATAAAATCCAATCCTGCAGGGTTTTGAACACGGAACGGCCTCAATTAACCAATTTCTGCAGTGTAAAATAAGTGAAGGTTTCCCCAGCGTGATTCATCCCTCATCACCCATCCCTGGCGTGGGAAACAGCCTGGAATGAGCTGGGTGCTGCAATAGCCACTAAATGACCACTTGGTCAATAAGCAATTTGAATTAGTTATGTATAGGTTCTGGAGAAAATGCTCATTAGGGAGGAATGGGTTAAAAAGGAAAAGTTGAGGTCGGGACAGGGAGCAATGAATGATTCACCTGCCTGGGGGTTCCTGGCCTTGCCAAGAGGTGGCTCGGCCTCACAGGAACCAGAAAAAAGCAATTTTCTTACTCATTCCTGCCCTCCCTGCAGGTGGGAATTGAGTTTGTGAGGTTTCACCACAGCGGTGGTTTGGTCTTCAAGCAGAGACTTTCGCTTCCCTGTGCTGCCCCAGCCTCCAATTCCCTCCTCCATCACTGACCATGGCACGTTTTATTTCCTTTTCCAAATCCAGAGAAGGCCATGAAGTTGGTAAGGAGCCTTTCTCCCATGGATCTGGGCTGGGAATGTTGGGAATGTTGAGCCTGTGGAGACTTCAGAGCCTCTCCCAGGATCTGCAGGGGCTCCAGGGAAGATGGAGAGGGACTTTTCCTCAGGAACTGCAGGGACAGGACACAGGGAATTATTTCAGAGGGGTGGAGAGGAGTTTTGGGTGGGATAAAACGAAGGAATTGTTCCCTGTGAGGGTGGGGAGGCCTCGAAGAACCACCAACGTTTGGCAAGAGAAATCCTCTTCTCCAGGTGGCCTGAAGGACATTTCTGCTCTGCTAAGGACACGTCAAATAACTTCAGGCTTATTAATTTCTGTTCTTTGCACTTTGATGTAAACAAATTTTAAAATGAAAACAAATTTAAAAAATTAAATTCAAATAATGACACCGTGGATTGCACAACCTGGACAAACTGTGAGGAAACCCCCAGGGATTAATGGGGAGGAATTTGCCTCAGGATTGCTTTCCTGGATCTCCAATCCAAACAAACAGAGCTCTGCTCCTCTGGGCATCTTTCAGAGCCTTTCACTCAAAGCAAAATATGATTTCGACATTTTTATGGCCCTAATTTGAATATTTTCCTCTGTAAAATCACCGTTGGATCTATGAATCCACCTTGCAGAGCTTTGAACTCCTCTGGTGTTCACATCCGACTGCGACAATGGGATTTTTCTGGCCCACTGGATGAAACCATGCACCAAACCCATACAAAGTCAACATAAAATGGCCTCGTTTTGGCCAACCCCTCTTCCATCACCTCCCTGCCCGGGATTTCCCCCATTTCTGATGCTGGAGTTTCTCTGGAGGCTCTGGAATCCCCAGCAGATCACCGGGGGCTCGGCCGGTGCGAGTGTCAATCACTAATTAGGAGATAATGGGCGGCACCCGGCTCAAGGTCATTAACGCAGCTGAAGCCAATGGGAATTAAGCTCCAAGGGAACTGGAACGTTGACCTTGGGATGGCCTTGCCTGGAGAAGTGGTGACTTCATGGTCCTGTGAATTCCTAGAACGAGGAGCAGCTCCTCCAATTGTGACGTGGCCGAACACCAAGAGCGGAACTGAGGGGGAACAGAGGATTTGTGTCACCAGGAGCCAAATGGAAGGTTCTGGTGGCCCAAAGTGTCCTCAACGCCCAGAACTGGATGAGAAAACAGCCTAAACCTCCCCTCCCTCACCCCAGCAGAAGTGAGGGGTCTCCAGGGATCCTTCGGTGCTCAGCCCCCGTTTCCACCCCTGGAGGTGAACTCAGACACCAAACATTTCCCCTGACGGGAGAGAGATCATTTTTTAATAAACTCGTGGTTTAATTTGAGATCCTCGAGATGCTCGGGACACATCACACAGAGCTTTTATGCAAAATAGATATTAGCATCCATCATTGATGGCTGATCATGGCGTGATCATTAGCATCAGCGCTAATCGCTGCCAGCGGGTGACTGCGAGCTGAGCACGGAGTTTTTCCAGAATTAGCATCCGTGGGTGGCTCTTCCATTACTCCAGGGCATCTTGGAATCTGAAAAGAATTGAATAGGAATTTTGCAGATCAAGTCGTGCCGAGCATAAACAGGATGCAAAAACTTCCAGAGCGGTTTTGCATTTTGCTTTTATTGAAATGCGCCAAAGAGGAATTGGGAAAATGCAGGCTGGGATTTGACCCAAAACCAATTCCGAATTTCTGCAATGAATTTGCAGTGAAAATGTTTGACATTGGCAAGGTCTTGGGCTCAAGGAGAGTTTGGATAACGACCTCAGGCACAGGGTGGGTTCTTGGGGCTGTGCAGGGCCAGGGGTTGGTCTGGATGGTCCCTGTGGGTCCCTTCCAGCCTGGGATATTCCATGATCCTATTCCCAGGTGTTTTCCCATGCGTGGATGGGATAAAGCAGCAAGGGATGGGACAGCGAGAACTTTCTGGGTTTGCCCTTCTGGTGACCCCAGAGAAGGACTTTGGGCTCCACCATTTCTGCATTCAGACGCAAAGCACGAGACCATGGAATTGCACTTCCTGGAATTCTATTTTAAAAATCATATCAAGGAGCAACTGACGTCCAGAAGCTTCTGCACGCCTCTGGAATCCACTGCACCTCAATCTTAATTAGGATTTTTATGTCAATTAATCATCTCCACGCAGCAGCCTTACCATATGCAAAGCGGGCAGAAACAACGCCTCCGAGCGTCCCACAAGAATTAACTCGACATTAAAAAATTGTAAAAAATTCACACAACAAATTGATAATGGCCCAAAATTGAAGGGTTGGTCAAAAGCCACGAGGCAAAGACTAAACACATGAAGGCCCATTGGGTGAATAAGTGCAGGCTTAGTGCGTAAATCACGGATTGCTGGGGGGTACCTCATGTCCGGCAGGACAACTCCGACCTCAATAAAAAGGTCTCCAGGTGCCTCTGCTCCTCACACAGCTTCAGCTCTCAGCAAGAACCAGAACGGTGAGTGCTTCCTACCAGAGATCCTTGGCTCTCTTGGTTCTTTGGCTTTGGGCAAGAGGTGGATTGAGGCTGGGTCGTTGTGTCTGATCTCTGCAGGGCGTTGGGCTGGATGGACCTTCAGAGGTGCCTTCCGACCCAAAATGTTCTTTGGCTTTGTGGTTCCATGGCTTTGTGGTTCCATGGGTTTTTGATTCCATGGGTTTAAGGTTCCATGGGGTTTTGATTCCATGGGTTTACTGTTCCATGGGTTTACGGTTCCATGGGTTTTTGATTCCATGGGTTTAAGGTTCCATGGCTTTGTGGTTCCATGGTTTGTTGTTCCATGGTTTAAGGTTCCATGGGTTTACGGTTCCATGGGTTTTTGATTCCATGGGTTTGTGATTCCATGGGGTTTTGATTCCGTGGGTTTATGTTCCATGGCTTTGTGGTTCCATGGCTTTGTGGTTCCATGGGTTTATGGTTCCATGGGTTTATGGTTCCATGGCTTTGTGGTTCCATGGGTTTACTGTTCCATGGCTTTGTGATTCCATGGCTTTGTGGTTCCAAGGTTTTGCAATTCCGTTGTTTTAACGTTGCGGCGTTCCATGAGCTACAGCTCTCCCTGAAATCCAGATTTTTCTGAGGCTGTTGATCTGTTGCCTCTTGGGAAAGATGGACAGAGCACAGTGGAAAATGAGCTGCTTGGGGTGGAAATTCAGGGAGGAGCAGAGAACGGGCAGCTCCCAGGAGAGTTCAAATATCTCTGGGACAGAGCAAGAGTTGCTTCGATTCCTGCGAGGATCTTGGGTTTCCAACTCAAGACAAAAAAATAGGAAATGGGGTGGGATGAGGGCCTGGGCAGGGTGGAAAGATGGGTTGAATCTCAAAGTCCTTTGTGTTGCAGGTCCTCTCTCCGGCCACCCTTCACTCCTCTCCCAACACCATGTGCTCCACTGGATGCTGTTCCACGGGATGCTGCTCTGTCGTGAAGAGCAAGACCGTGTGCTGCACCCCCTGCAAGACTGTGTGCTGCAGCCCATGCAAGACCGTGTGCTGCAGCCCATGCAAGACTGTGTGCTGCAGCCCGTGCAAGACCGTGTGCTGCAGTCCCTGCAAGACCGTGTGCTGCAGTCCCTGCAAGACTGTGTGCTGCTCCCCGTGCCAGCAGTCCTGCTGCTGTGACCCGTGCCAGAAGCCGTGCTGTGACCCGTGCCAGTCTTGTTGTGACCCGTGCCAGAAGCCGTGCTGTGACCCGTGCCAGACCTGCTGTGACCCGTGCCAGACCTGCTGTGACCCGTGCCAGAAGCCTTGCTGTGAGCCATGCAAGACTGTCTGCTGTGACCCGTGCCAGTCCTGTTGTGACCCGTGCCAGAAGCCTTGCTGTGACCCGTGCCAGTCCTGCTGTGACCCATGCCAGAAGCCTTGCTGTGACCCGTGCCAGTCTTGCTGTGACCCGTGCCAGAAGCCTTGCTGTGATCCATGCCAGACCTGTTGTGACCCGTGCCAGAAGCCTTGCTGTGATCCATGCCAGTCCTGCTGTGATCCGTGCCAGAAGCCCTGCTGTGATCCATGCCAGTCCTGCTGTGACCCATGCCAGAAGCCTTGCTGTGACCCGTGCCAGACCTGCTGTGATCCGTGCCAGAAGCCTTGCTGTGATCCATGCCAGACCTGTTGTGACCCGTGCCAGAAGCCTTGCTGTGATCCATGCCAGTCCTGCTGTGACCCGTGCCAGAAGCCTTGCTGTGATCCATGCCAGTCCTGCTGTGATCCATGCCAAAAGCCCTGCTGTGACCCGTGCCAGTCCTGCTGTGACCCGTGCCAGTCCTGCTGTGACCCGTGCCAGAAGCCTTGCTGTGACCCGTGCCAGTCCTGCTGTGACCCATGCCAGTCCTGCTGTGACCCGTGCCAGTCCTGCTGTGACCCGTGCCAGTCCGTGTGCTGCACCAAGGTGTGCCACAAGTCCGTGTGCTGCGTGCCCCGGCCCTGCTGCTCTCCCTGCTGCGTGGTGAAGAAGCCCGTGGTGGTTTGCTGCACCCCCGTGAGGAAGTACTGCACCCCCTGCATCCCCATCCAGCAGTGCTGCGCCAGCCTCAGGAAGACCTGCTGAACTGCCCCAGCTGGCTCTGAAAATGGGCACAAGGAGGTGAAAACCTCCTCGTTTGCCTCTGGTCCTCATGGTGATGGAGTCAATTCATAGCGCTGTTCTTCGTCTTTCCAAGCTTAATCTGCTGCTTCTTTCCATCCTTTAGTTATCGACTGTCTTTAATTATTGACCATCTTTAATTATCGACTGTCTTGAGTAGGCCTGAATTTATCTCCCATTGTATAAGGCATTAGATATTAGTGGGTGTTAATTCTCCTCCTGGTGTTTGGGAAACCTTTGGTGTCACTGCGACCGCTCCTCATTTCCTCTCTTGACTTGTAGACAATAAAACTTGGCATTCAGCAAAACACACAACGTTTGGTATTTTGGTTGTTCTTACATGGCTTTTCCCTTAATCTGTCACCTTGCCCAGGATTTGTCACTTTGCCCAGAATTTCCCCTCTTGCCCAGAATTTTTCCATCTTGCCCAGAACTTGTCACCTTGCCCAAGACTTGTCACCTCGCCCAAGACTTGTCACCTTGCCCAGAATTTTCCACTTTGCCCAGAATTTACCACCTTGCCCAGTATTTTCCATCTTGCCCAGAATTTTTCCACTTTGCCCAGAATTTTCCATCTCTCCCAGGACTTGTCACCTTGCCCAGAATTTTCCACCTTGCCCAGAGTTTGTCTTCATTCTGGCACCATCTGTGCCTTTGGCCAAGGTCCACACATCTGGGACACAAAGAGTTGCCCAGGCTCTTGGCACAAATTAAGCCGTGTCTGAAGCGAGCGGAGCATTCCTGATCCTCTGGAATGGGTGCCCAGAGGAGCTGTGGGTGCCCCCGAATCCCTGGAATTGTCCAAGGCCAGGTTGGAGGGTTTGGAGCAGCCTGGGACAGCGGGAGGTGTCTCATGGCAAGGGGAGGAAGGGGATGAGCTTTAGACTCCTTACCAGCCCAAACCTTGATTCCTTCTTGCCCTTCCTGAGGGTTCACCTCACTCAGATTTTACTACAGAACGGAAAGCTGAAGTAATTAAAAAACTCAAAGGGCGGGGACTGAGCGAGGGGTAACTGCACCATCTGAAAACACAGCGCTCCATAAATCAGAGACTCCCCCAATATCCTGACTTGGAAAGGATCCGCCAGGATCATGGAGCCCAACTCCCGCCCCTACACAGACCCCCCAAAATCCCACCCTGCCCCTGAGAGCATTATCCAAATGCTCCTGGAGCTCTGGCACCCCTGGGGCAAAGCCCATTCCCTGGGGAGCCTGGTGAGTGCCCCACCACCCTCTGGGGGAAGAACTTTCCAGAAATCTCCAGCCTAGACCTTCCCTGGCACAGCTCCAGCCATTCCCCCAGGTCCTGCCCCGGGTCCCAGAGCAGAGAGGGGAGCTGCCCCTCGGGAGGACGTTGTGGACAGCTCTGAGATGCACGGGAGCTCACCCCCGACCTCAGAAGGGACTTTCCAATAGGAACACCAGGAGGAATTCACTACTCACAGGGCAGCAGGCAGCATCTTCTTCCCACCACCGTCTTCCAAAAAGAAAAGCTTAGAAACCCCCGGAAATCGTTGAATTCTTACGGGAGCAGAGCGTTTCGGCAGCGCGTTCCGAGCCAGGAATGAAACCTGGGGCTGGCATCCAACTAAAAGCCTCATTCCTAAAATAGCAAACCCGTGAGTCAACGATACCTTCCCTCCCTGCCTGGGACTTTCTTTGCTATTAAAATGCAGGACTCAGATGGGAATTGCAGGTCTGGAGAAAATGCCCGGAGCTCTGGCTTGATTTGCTTCCTCCAACCTTCACACACGACATCTGCATTAAAATCATCTTCTCTACGTGTTTGACTCTCTGAAAACATTGCTTGGGTCTTCAGGAGGGTTTTAATTTATTGTAAATCAGGCAGGAGGTTATCCCAGATCAGAACATTCAATAAAGAGCTTTTTCTTTGGGAAATGCTGTGAATATTCATGACATTCATTCCATCTTTGAATCACAGAATCATGGGATGGGCTGGGCTGGAAGGGGTGTCAAAAACCACCTCGTTCCAACGCCCCTGCCATGGACAGGGACACCTGCAGCGAGACCAGAGCTCCATCCAACGTGGCCTTACCCCACACTGGAAAAGCTGCAGGAACAGATTCCCAAAAATCTCAAACTCACAGAACCACCATGAAAGCTTCCAAAAACATCACGGGATGGGGCATGGCCTACAAAAGGAACTTTGTGTGGGTGTTATTTCTGACCCAAGAGCAGGTTAAATGGCGGTGAACATCAGGGAAAATGCTTTAAAAATGCTGACAGTGATGGGGTGGCTCAGCCTGGAGAAGAGACAGGTTTGGATGGGATATTGGGAAGAAATCCTTCCCTGTGAGGGTGGTGATGCCCTGGCACAGGATATTCCATGGGTGTCCCATCCCTGGATGTGTCCAAGGCCAGGCTGGACAGGGCTTGAAGCAACCTGGGACAGTGGAAGTTGTCCCTGCCCATCCAGGAGGGTTGGACTGGATGATTTTGGGGTTTCTTCCAACCCAAATAATTCCTTATTTGGATGATTACAGTACCAGGATCATCTTGGCCAACAGGACAGCAATAAAACCCGATAAAAATGCGATGAATGATTGATTCGAGGGAGATGTTTGAGGGTTTACACAAGGAGGACGTTGCTTCCTGCAGGCAACTCTTGGCTGTTATTGAGTGACCAAAACAATGTCCTCCCCTGGGGACAATTCCAGAGGGGACACCCGACGTCACAAGAGGTCGTGCTCACATCCTGGAAAGGCAGATCCTGTCCCAGTCACCAGGGATCACCTGCCACCACGTCAGCCTCACAGTCAGAGGCTCCTGGCTGTGGTGGCAGCCTCTTTTTGCCATGAATTGCTGCTGCCTCAGCATCCTGGAATTCCCATCTTTTACCCCTCTCATCACGCGGAGGCACCATCAGCATCTTCCAACGTGGAGCTGTCCCCGCTGTGCATGTGGCCACAGTTCCTCATGTGAACACTCTAACGGGGTCACCACAAGTCCCCGCAGTCCCAGGAACCTTTGGGATAATCTCAGAAAATGGGATGTGTGGAACCAACGTGGGGAAAAACCCTTCCCTGTGCACTGCTGCTTTGAAAGCCTCTTCATTTAGACTCAGCCCATCCATTCCATGGATGAAAACGGAAAAAAAATCTTAACACAACAAAAATTATGAAACAGGGAGTGTGAGGACCCAGCACCCTGAAGGGAGGCCCAAGAGAAAGACTGAGAAGGGCGAAATTTCAGCCTAAACTTTGACCACGGGGGCAGGGGAAGAAAGGATTCCCATTGACCAAAAATTTCCACCGGCCCCCAGAGATCCTGGCCAAGGGCAGAGGGGACACATGAGCAATGACAGCTCCAAGTTCCAGGCATGGTTGTCCCACTGCTTCAGCACCTGGCTCCCCCCAGGCACATTGTTAAGCGTCCCTGTGTCCCAAGGTCATTCCTCGGGAAGGGATGGGAACACCTCAGAGCTCCCTCCCTCCGGTTGCCATTAACGCGAATCCATCAGAAAATTTGCATCTGTTGTTTCCTCTGGAGGAGTAATTACGGGGCACAATTGAGGTGGTGAGCAAACAGAAAGGCAGAGATTAAACACCGGAGGAGGAAGACACGTGAGGGGGTACCCCGGGTGATCCACGGGGTCGGAATTGCCGAGGGATGCCTCATTTCCAGGGGAGGAGGCTCTGGAGCGTATAAAAGGCTCCCCCAGCCCAGGGGTCTTCATCCGATCGTCTCCACTTCTCCTCTCCTCTCTCCACTGCTCAGCAGGGTAAGTTGGACTTTGCTGCTTGTCTTTACTTTGGGTGTCCCTGGGCTTCTCCGGGGTTTTCTGGGCTGTCTGGTTTGGGACTGGAGACTGCAGAAGACTTTGGGATCACAGATTGGTTTTGGGGACCAGAGATTGGTTTTGGATTCTCTCTGGCAGAACCAGTGCTGGACAAAACGCCAGAAGCACAGGAGTCTGTCCTGGGGTTCAGGACACCAGGCACCTCCCTGGCTCATTTGGGATGGATTTGGGGATAAGAAAGCTTTGAGTTGCCTCAACTTGTGGGAGATCCAAGCAGAGAAAAAGACAAACTCTCTCTTTCCCTTCCAGCTTCGCCTCCTCTCCCATCACCAAGATGCCCAGCGGATGCTGCGGTGGCGGAAGTAGCTACACCATGTGCTGCTACAGCAGCCCCAAGACCTGCAAGAGGCCGATGTGCTGCAGCCCCATGCAGTGCTGCAGCCCCTGCTGCACACCCTGCTGCATGCCCATGCAGTCCTGCTGCATGTCCATGCCCTGCTGCTACACCATCAGCACCAACAACAACAGCGGCTGCTGCGGTGGAAGCGGCGGCGGCTGCTGCGGCGGCAACTAAACCCACCCGGCTCGTTCCCTCTCAGATATGGATTCGGATATGGATGACGCCCCAAAAGCTCCTCCTCCTGTGCTCGGAGGCTGTAGAACTCCTCTTCTTCTCCTGCCTTCCTTCCCCTCGTTCTTGTGACGTGCCCTGAAGCCGCCGCCCGGCGAGCTCCTCCCGCGAGCGCTGGCGCTGCTCTTCGTCCTCCTCCTGGTGTGTGGGATGTTCCGCTCTTCTCATCACTGTTTCGTTTCGATCTTTCTGGGGGAAAAAAAACCAAAAAAACACAATAAAATCTGTAGTTTGTGACCCTGCAACCTCCTGGTGTTGAGCTGTTTGTTGGCTGGCGGATCCAGGGGGTTTTGCCGCCCCTTTCGCCTTTTCCTGGTGTTTCTTCCCAGTGTCGGGATTCTCCTGTCTCCAAGGTGCTCACTCAAATAAAATCAGGGCATTCCTGATGGTAAATTAATTCAAACGGGAGTTTCTGGCACCTCCGGGAGTGATATCTGCCCTCTCTGTATGAAATAGCAGAGAAAAAGGAAGAGAATAGGAGAAAAAATGGTTGTGTGGAGACCTCACACACCTTTCAAGATATCAAGTGGCTCCAGGGAAGCTGGAGAGGGACTTTTCATGAGGAACTGCAGTGACAGGACAAGGGGGAGTGGGGTCGGACTGACAGAGGGGAAATTGAGGTTGGATATTGGGAAGAAATCATTCCCTGTGAGGGTGGTGAGGAGCTGGCACCGGTTTTCCAGGGAATTTCTGGTTGTGCCATCCCTGGAATTGCCCAAGACCAGGTTGGACAGGGCTTGGAGCCACCTGGGATAGTGGAAGTTGTCCCTGCCCATGGCAGGGGGTGGAATAAATGGATTTTTAAGGTCCCTTCCGACCCAAACCAGTCTCTGGTTCTATGAAAACAATTCATAAACTCATAAAAACCAGGAATGCTTTCAGGAAGAGTCAGACACAGACACATCCCAGACAGCCAAAATCTGCCTCAGGACCCACAGCCAGTCCCTGCAGACAGTCTGACACCCAGGACATGGAGGTTCTGCCTCTGCCAAGCTGAGTTACCAGACATTTGTTCATAAAATAAATGCTGAGGAACCTCTGCTGCCTTCAGTGGTCAGTGGGGGTTCTACCAAAACCTGAAAGTTCTGCACTGCCACCCTTTTGATGCATTTTATGCCCTTTTCTGACTCTGTTTCCCCCCTGCTTCGGTCCCTTGTTTGCGCTGTGATCCACACCCCACTCCTCAAAAATCATTTGGGTGCCTTGGTTCCACCAAGAGCTGGGCAGGGTGGGAAATGCCCACCTCCGCCTCCCTTCTCACAGCTGCCAGTGGAAAACCTCCCTCGGGAGGCACAAGAGGAGTGCATCCCTCTGCTCCTGCCCCATTAACTCCTGGTAAATTGATAAATGGATCTGTGCAGGTGCGTTTGTCTCTCCCCAGCAGGAAGGAAATGCCGCGCGCGTTCTCCTGCCCTTCACGCAGAAGTCACAATTACCGCGTTGCTTCTTCTCCCGTATTTCACTCCAGGGATTGCTCTCACGCCAGGGAAGCCTGGAGAGGAGCTGCTGGCATTTCCTGCAGGGATGAAACAGCTCTAAAATCTCAACCTGCCCCCCCTTGCACCGCACAGAGAGCAAAGCAAGGTCCTTGTCACCATCCTCGGGGCTGGTCCCAGCTCACCTGGGCCGACCCCACACCTGAGCAGCCCCAGGATCCCTGAGCATGTCAGGCAGCAGCAGGGAACTGGCCAGGCAGGATCCTCCATCCTCTCATTAGGCAGCTCTCAGGATAATGTGCCGAGGTCCTCGACCGAGAGCTGCAATTTCAGACCGTGAAAAAATCCCTCCCAAAATTCCTGCCCGGTGCTCCCGCCAGGCTCCAGCTGCCCAAGGCTCTGTCCTGCCTTGACGTCCCTCCCTTCCTCTCTGCCTCACAGAAAATGGTTTCACCTCAACAAAGTCTCTGCCTGAGTCCCTGGGAGGAGCAGTTTCTGTGCTGGGCCCTTCTCTTCCACCTCAATCTTCTCACTTTGGGTTCATTCTGGGCTCCCCCCATTTCCAACGCCCTCAGAGGGTCCTGCACCAAGTCCAACCCCCTCCATCCCTGCTCAGGGCCAGGATTCCAGGATTCCTGGACTTCAGCTGGATGCCAGGGGAGGCTGCAGGAGGGAAATGTTGATTTGGGGTGCTCCACACCCAGTCTTGGAGCCACCATGCCTCGTGTTGCCTCTTGCACAGGCAGAGCTGCCCTTTAACCTTTTAACTGAAATATTAATAAAAATAGTAATAAAAATAAAAATTAATAAATAAAGTGTGAACTTCCCAAACCTGGAAGTGTCCAAGGACAGGCTGGATGGAGCTCTGAGCAGCCTGGACGTGTCCCTGCCCATGTCCCCTGCAGAGGGGTGGAATTAGATGATCTTTAAGATCCTTTCCTACCCAAACCATCCCACAACGCATTTTCACGGAGCCACGTGCGGGTGACTGAGCCCCAGACATCCCAAACACTCCCGGCTCCCTCCTCACGTGCACGTCTGGTGACCAGGAGCAAACAAATGCCCCAATTTCCCTGACATTTTCCCAATTTGCTCCAAACGCCATCCGCACGGGAACGACCGGCACGACGCCGGGGCTGGGTCTGGGCTCCAGCACTGATTCAGCACCAGCTGCTGCTGAGTCAGTCCCAGAACATCCCCATCCAGCAGATACGAGGCCGCATTTTTTAGCTCCCTCACAAGGTTGTGGGGAGGACAAATTCATCCAAATTCGCGGGAGCCCTTTGATTATCTCCAGGCTAAACCATGACGAGGCAGATGGAGCGCGGTGATCACCAGTAATGAGGCAAAATGCAAATTCCAGGCGACACCTATGGCTAAAAAAATATGGGTTTGGATGGACAAACAGGGAAGCTGGAATGGTCAATGGCTGTCTCACTTCCAGGAGGAAGGATGGCCAGGAGTATAAAAGGGCTCCGGGCCCAGCTCGCTTCATTCGCTCGTCTTCTCCTCCCTTCAGCTCTCCTCACTCTTCAGCAGGGTAAGTGAGAACTTCTGACCCTTCCTTTGCCTCCCAAAAAGGAATTTGGGATATCTAAAATTTGGGTATCTGCTATTTATAGCGGATCTAAGTATTTCTGGGGGTCTGGGATGGGGCTTGGACGTTGGGGTTTCATGGACTCTGCACGAGGAGTTTCGGGGATGAGCTGGGAATGTTCTGGGAGGCTCTGGGAGTATCAACAGGGCCATGCAGGGGAGGGGCACGGAGAACATTCCAGAAGGGTCCAGAGTGGGCTGCTCCTCCTAAGACACCAGAATGAGCCATTGGGCCCCTGCACGAGGGGAAACGCCCAGAGCTGCTGCCACCATTTCCAAACAGGGCACCCCTGGGTTTGCCCTCCTAGAGCCCCCAAAGGTGAATGAATGACCAGAGCCTTGAATTCCCCCCAAATCCCAAACCTGCTGCTCCCCCTCACAGCCTCTCTCTGCTCCTTCCAGCTCGGCCTCCTCTCCCACCACCCCCAAGATGCCCAACGGATGCTGCGGCGGAGGAAATAACTACTCGGTGTGCTGCTACAGCAGCCCCCGCTGCTGCAAGACCCCGATGTGCTGCAGCCCCATGCAGTGCTGCAGCCCCTGCTGCATGCCCGTGCAGTCCTGCTGCATGCCCATGTCCTGCTGCTACACCATCAGCAGCAACAACAACGGCGGCTGCTGCGGCGGCTGCTGCGGCGGCAACTGAGCTCGCCCGGCGGATCTTCGGCTCCAACACGGATTGGGACACGGATTTGGACACGGATCCCAGCCCAAACGCTCCTCCTGCTGTGCTTGGACACCTCGAATTTCTTTTTGCTGCCTTCAGTCCCCAGGCTGTGCCCTGAAGCCGCTGCCCAGCGAGTTTCTGGCGCTGCTCTTCCTTCCCCGCTTGGTGATGGGACAGTTTCCTTCTCCCTTCTCGTTCTTTAATCCCCAATTAGCCATGAAAGACAATAAAATTTGTAACTTCTGACCCTGCAAATTCCTGGGTTATGTTTATTCATTTCTCTTTATCCCTTAAACGGTAGTGTGGGATGTGTTTAGTGTTTGCCTAATTGATTAATGTAATTAATTTTGCATGTTTGGCATTCTGTGACGACAACGCCCCACTGTACCTGGTGAACTCTTTGGGTTCACCTGGGGGAAAATGGGACTTGCAAGTGAAAAATGTCACCTCAGCGAGAGGTGACAGTTCAATTCATTAGTTTAATCAGTTTAATTCATTTTTCTCCTGCTGATTTGAGATCCAGTTTGCGACCAAAGCATCTCTGAGGTCCTAAAGCCAGAGCTGGAGGTCTTCTATTCCTAATGGGAATCCTCCCAGATTTAAAAGCTCTTGCTGAGCTTTTAAAGGTTTTAAAATTATTAAACAGACCAGGGTGGTTCAGGTTGGAAGGGGCTTTAAATCTCATCCAGTCCCACCCGTGCCATGGACAGGGACACCTCCCACTAGCCCAGGCTGATCGGATTTAGGCCCAGCCTGAAGGATCCAGAAACGCTGAATCATTTTCTCTGGGTTCTATTAAAATGTGGGAAGCTTTAAGAGACAAGATCAGAAATTCAATATTCACACTTGGGGATTTGTGAAATCCTCGGGAAGGGAAGTGGCTCCAAAATTCCTCTAATGTGAAAAAAATTAAATCCAAACGCAGCATAAACTTGGAGCTCTGGCAATGAGTTCTAAACCTAAAATCCTGCTCGGCCCGAACAGGTCTTTTTCATCTTTCCACACAAATCCCGTGGCTTCCTGCCAGGCAGTTCCACTTCTCCTGTAGCTACGGAATAAATGAATAAATTACAGCAGAGCCCTGTCAGGTGCCAGCGCAGCCCTGGAGCCGCACCCCCGAATTCTGCGGATGCTTTTCCCAGTGATTCAAACCCAAATTCCGCCGGCCAGAGCTCCGAGCATCCCTCACTCCGCATGGAAATGCCTTTGGAGCCCCGCGGGGCTCCTGAGAGAGGAATTGTCCCGGTACTTCAAAAACGTCTCGGCCACAGAAATGCAAAGTGGAGCAGCTCCACAAAGCAAAAATGCCAGAAAGGTGGACACGGTGCTTGGCAGAGCCTGGAATTGTTCCTGCGTGAGGTCATCACTCCTCTGGTGTCCCCATTCCAGGCTTTCCACACATAAAAGGCTTTTCCTTGCCCGAGCCAAGGTGCTCCGCACTTGGGAGAGAATTAATTCAATTTAATCCATTTAAATCAGGGAATAAACCTCCAAACATCCCATCGCCAGCCTGCCACTGTCCCCCCGTGCCCTGTGTCCGTGGGAATCCCGGATTCCCATCTCCTCTCCGTGCTGGGGCCAGCCTGGTGTCACCCTGGTTTTTTAAGATTTTCTAAGCCTTCTGATGTTGACATTCTTGTGGTGAAATTTCTCAGACACTTTTTGTAAATAACCGATTGTTTTGTCTTCTTTTATGGAGGAGGAGAAAATTGATGGACTGTTGTGTCATTGGAGAGGTGTCACTGTCGCCCTCCAATCCGCTGTCACTTTTGGAAAACTGTAAATGTTAAAGTCAAAACAAACTTCCTCTTTTCTTCCTTCGCCTTGAGAACGGTGCTGTGCTTGTGCTCTTTCGTGTCCTACAGTGACAGCCTGCATTCCCTCCCCTTCCCCTGGAAGGACTCCCGGGCCTTTCTGTGGTTTTCCCACCGCCACCAGAGTCCCCTTGTGGGCGCATCGCTCAGCATCCCGGCATCCCAGGTATCCGCATCGCACCCCGGGATCCCGTCTGACTAACGCGGGGCAGGAGCCCGTCCGAGCCCGGCCAGGACTAATGAGATAATGACGGCCACAGCCTCTCCAGAGCGCTGCCCACACCGGGCCAGGCGCTAATTGGGGCTGATTAAGCCGACAGCGAGCTCCAGGAACAAAACACACACACACACACACACACACACGGCAGAGGCCTCAGTGCTCAGCTATTCATTCCCAGGACGTGCCTCATTCCCCGCAGAGCTCGGCCCATATAAAAGCTTCCAGCCCCGGCTCGCTGCGCTCAGGACTGCGATTCCCTGCTCTGCCCGTCCGTTTCTGCTCGCAGGGTGAGTTGGATTCTCTCCGATTCCTTGGAAATAGCAAAAAAAAAAAAAAAAAAAAAAAGAAAAAAAAGAGAGGCGTCGGTGTTTTGTTTGCGTTTTCCCGGGCTGTTTATGCCCAAGGGCTTGGTCACCCTCAAAGGATTTGTGAGTCATGGGAGAAGCAGCTCCCGAGGGAACCGGGGGGGCTCAGCCTGGAGAAAAGGAGGCTCAGGGGGAATTCTGGGCTCTGAACAAGCCCCTGACAGGAGGGGACAGCCGGGGGGTCGGGCTGTGCTCCCAGGGGACGGCGACAGGAGGGGAGAGGCTGTGCCAGGGCAGGCTCGGGTCGGACTCGGGAGGAATTTCGCCCTGGAAAGGGGTCAGGGCTTGGCAGGGGCTGCCCAGGGAGGTTTGGAGTCTCCATCCCTGGAGGTGCCCGAGGAATTCCTGGACGTGGCTCCTGGCGGGGTGATGTTGATCCCTCTCAGGCTGGACTGGATGACCCTGGAATTCTTTTCCACCCTCAATAACTCCCCGATTCTGTGATCTCTGCCCCAGGATGCTCCAGCAGAAAGGCGGCACCGACCACGACCTGTGCCATCACAAGGGCTGGGCACCACCCAGCCCCACCGGGCACTGCCACGACCCCCCCGAAACCTGCCCCAGACCCCCCGAAACCTGCCCCAACCCCGGCAGCCTCAGCCACGACACCGAGGGCTCCATCCAGAGCTGCCGCCCCGGCGATCTGTGCCCACCGCGGCCCTCCTGCTGCCCAGCCCCGCAGAGCTGCAAGCCCCGGCGGCGGGTGGAGGTGAGCCCGGTGCCCCCCGCGTGCCCCCCGCCCGCCAGGATCCATCGCCGGCCGCTGCAGCAGCACCGCCCGTGCCCGCCGTGCCCGGAGCCCGACCCGGGCAAGCCCCGCCGGCGAGTGGAGCAACGTCCCGAGGAGGATGAGGAACCCCCGGTGGTCCTGCAGCCCCTGCAGCATCGCTGCCCCTGCACCCAGCGATGCCCCCGGCCCCTGCCCTGCTGCCCCCGGCCCTCCCAGCGCTGCTGTCCCCCCATTGTCCCCCTGCCACCTCACCCCGGCCACCAGCAGCAGAAGCAGGTGACGCTGGTGCCCCTGTGCGTGAAGAACTGAGCCCAGGGACCCCTCCCCAGCTCCTGGTTGGGTTTGGGGGTTCGCCCCCGGCCCAAGGGATGCTCCCGGGCTCGCTGCTGCTCTTTGCACGGTCAGATTTGGGGATGCCCCGCTTGGCCCCGGCACTGACACTTTAAATTGTTTTATTCGGGGTGTTCTCCCCTTGGCGGGTTTTGCTTTTCCCCGGGGGTTCCCCCTCCTGAGGGCACTCGGACACGGATCTGCTCTGCCGGGCTTCACCTCCAAGGCTGGTTGGAAGCGACTCCAGGACTTGACAAGAAAAAAAGGAACCACTGTAAAGGCAGGAGCATCACAGACTCCCGCAGCTTTATCTCCTCCCCGTGTATTCAAGAATAAAGTTGAAAATTATTTAGCAAGCTCTCGATTCCTCTCTTTTTTGCCCACCGACATTACAAAGCCGTTCAGACTCTCCCGAGGGGAACTCGCACGTTTAAATCGGAGTCAGGGTTTCAGCTCTGCCCTCAGGGCTTTCTCCAGGTTGGAAAATCCTCCCCACCGCGATTTACCCATCCCGGGAGCTCGGCACGGGCAGAGCCGGGCACCAACATCTGCCCGAATGGGAGCAGTGCACGTCCTCATTTGCATGTTAATTACGATAATGAGCGCGTGGAGGGGTGGCTGTGCATGCCGGGGATGCCTTTTCGCTCCTGCAGGAAGGCACACGGGGAACCTGCTGCTTCTCCTCGCTTTGCCAAAAACGCCTCCCGCTAAGGGCATGAAAATAAAAAATGTAATTTCTTTGTAATTTCTTTGTGTTGCCTCGGCACGGCCCAGGCGTGTCCTCACACAACCACCACGGAGAGCTGCGAAGGGCAAAAAAGGAAATTCATCCTCATTTTCTTCACCACAGCAATTTACTTTTCTCATGTCTCATTCCAAATAAAAAGACTTGTTAAATTTACCTTGGGAGAGCCCTTTTTTTATTAGGGATTTTCTTCCCAGTTCCCAGCACGGTGACTCAGGGCCCACAGACCAAGGGCCAGGTCAGCCCTCGCTTCCAGGTCTGACTTGGTCCAGTTTATGTCCCAAGCTGCTCCTCACAGCCCTCCCATCCCAGTTACCCCATCCATGCCAGTTCCCCATCCCAGTTCCCCCATCCCAGTTCCCCATCCCAGTTCCCCATCCCAGTTCCCCATCCCATTTCCCCCATCCCATTTCCCCCATCCCATTTCCCCCATCCCAGTCCCCCATCCCAATTCCCCGTCCCATTTCCCCCATCCCAGTTCTCCCATCCCAGTTCCCCCTCCCAGTTCCCCATCCCATTTCCCCCATCCCATTTCCCCATCCCATTTCCCCATCCCAGTTCCCCATCCCATTTCCCCATCCCATCTCCCCCATCCCAGTTCCCCATCCCAGTTCCCCCATCCCATTTCCCCCATCCCAATTCCCCCATCCCAGTTCCCCATCCCATTTCCCCATCCCATTTCCCCCATCCCATTTCCCCATCCCATTTCCCCCATCCCAGTTCCCCATCCCAATTCCCCCATCCCAGTTCCCCATCCCAATTCCCCATCCCATTTCCCCCATCCCAGTTCCCCCTCCCAGTTCCCCCATCCCAGCCCCTCACCCCAATTTGAGGGTTTTCCAAGTCCATCCCATTATCCAGGGGTTTAATGAAGGCGTTAAGCAGCATCAGCACCAGAATCAGCCCCTCTTTCACCCCCACGTTTTTCATCCACCCAGTCCAAACCTCCCCCAGTTTAACCCCAAGGCTGCTGGGGGAGACTGTGCCAAAATCCTCACAGAAGTTGGGGCAGAACCACACAATCATGGAATGGTTTGGGGTGGGAGAGACCTCAAAAAACCAACTTGGGAGTGAGGAGAGGGGCAAGTCTGGAATGTAGAAATGGAGAGGAAACAGAATCATGGAATGGTTTGGGGTGAGAGAGACCTCAAAAAACCAACTTGGGGATGAGAGATGGGGGGAGTCTGGAATGCAGAAATGGAGAGGAAACAGAATCATGGAAAGGTTTGGGTTGGAAAGGACCTTAGGAATCATCTCACTGCAACTCCCACAGGCACCTCCCACCATCCCAGCCCTGTCCAACACAACCTTGGACACTTCCAGGAATGAGGCAGCCAGAAATTCCCTGGGAAAGCCGCATCAGGCCCTGCCCTCCCTGGCTCCCTCATGCCCAGAGCCAACCCCTGCATCACGGAAACCGACGGGCACAATTTGCTTTTGGTGACTCTGAGCTGGCGCTTCCCATCACCTGCTCGTGCTTCACCTGGAAATGCTCCTCACGGGCAGCAGGAGGGGAGGGTCGGAGCTCCTGACTCACAGGTCACCCTGCAGAGGGTGAATAAGTCCTTTATTGCCTGGCTCACACATCCAAAATGGGGCTTAGGCCGTCTCAAGTCTTTTATGTGCCCCGCTGGGGACTGATGTTATAATTAAAAGATGCTTATCAAAATGGTGAGTCAAGCAGAACATGCCAGGCGCCGGGAACAGCATCCAAATGGAGGAGATGTTTTGCCAATAAATAATTTAATCCTCGTTCCTGCTGCGTGTTTCACGGTCAGGGAACTCTCGGAGCTCTATAAAAGCCCTTGGCCCCTTGGCCTCTCACATTCTGCTCCCCTGGGCAGCGCCTGTCTTCGTTTGAGATCTGGTGAGGCTCATCCCTTCTTGGACGGGGGTTTGGATTTGGGAGGTCACACCTGGACCTTCAGACCACTCTCTGACATGGGAGAAGCTCTTGAGGGACCTGGGGTGGAATTTACAGCGGTGGCACCACATGTGGTGGTGCCTCCTGGCTGGTTTTGCTCTTGGAGGTGAAAAATGGGAAAGGGAAGGTCAGAAGGAGGGTTCGGATGGAATTTGGATGCAATCTGACCAGCGTTGGGCAACTGCAGGAATTTCCTCTGGATCCAAGCCCTCAGGACAAACCCCAAGGGAAATCAAACAGAACCAGAGGAGACTCTGACACCAACCCACCTCTCTTCCAGGTTTTTCCCCCCCAGATCCCCGCCATGATTTACTCCTCAGGAAGAGAATCCTTCTTCAACCTGAACTCCACCTGGTACGACCCCTCTGGCTCCTGGCTGGACACGCGGCGCACGCCCTTCCGCTACGGTTACTCCACCTGCTGCTCCTCGGGCTCCTCCTCGGGCTGCCACGGCGAGGGCGTCGAGGGCATGAGGGGCCACGACTACCGGCACTACGGCTACCGCCAGCCCCGCTGCGCCGAGCGCTGCCACGGCTACTCCGGCTCGTGCCATGGCGGGGGGGACAGCTGCGTCAGGAGGCCCACGTACAGCTATGGGGCATCAGGGGGGTGCCAGGGTTACGGGAGGTCTGTGTGCTCCGAGAGGTGCCAGGGCTACGGGAGGTCTGTGTGCGCTGAAAGGTGCCAGGGTTCCTCGGGTTCGTGCCATGGAGGGGGGTCCAGCTGTGTCCGGAGGCCCACGTACAGCTATGGGGGTTCAGGGGGGTGCCAGGGTTATGGGAGGTCTGTGTGCTCCGAGAGGTGCCACGGGACAGTGGCCCAAGGGGGGAAGCCGTGCTGTGGGACCCCCGTGCAGAGCATCCCAGTGCAGAGCTGTCCCCAACCGGTGCAGAGCATCCCAGTGCAGAGCTGTCCCCAACCAGTGCAGAGCATCCCAGTGCAGAGCTGCCCCCAACCAGTGCAGATCTGTCCCCGTCCTTGTCCCCCTCCCATGAAGAGCATCCCAGTGCAGACCTGTCCCTGTCCTTGTCCCCCCCCTGTGAAGAGCATCCCAGTGAAGAGCTGTCCCCCCCCAGTCCAGACCTGTCCCTGTCCCTGTCCCCCTCCGGTCCAGCAGGGCTGTGTGCCCGTGGCCAAGGGCATCCCCCGCCAGCAGCAGAAGCAGGTCTGCAAAGTGCCAGCCCAGAAGACCAAATGAAGGCCGTGAGGAGTGAGGGGGAACAAAGGGAATTGTCCCTGTCCCCTTTCCCTGTCCTGCTTTGTCACCCATCCCTGCTCTGTCCTCCTGCTTGTAACGCGCTCTGAAGTTGCGACCCGCTGATGCTGTGAAATTGAAAATGCTTTTCACCTCGTTTCACAGCAGATGTGGAGGCAATAAATAAAAAATGCTGGCTCAACCCCCACTCGCATGGTGTTTTTATCTCCTCATCCCTCTGAGTGGCTCCGGGTCCTTCTGGTGGCCAGGGCTGGGTTTGCAGCGGCCGCACAAAGAGGCACCGGGGTGGTTCCACCTGGTGGCTCCTCGTCCCCACTCCAGGCAATTTCCCGGATGGTGAAGTAACAGTTTCCATCGCGGGGTGTTTATGCAAGGAGGGTAATTAAATATTAATAAAGTCGTGTAAGAAAAATCCACATTTTAACGGAGAGGGGAAAAGCAGAGGATCTGTTCGGGACCACCAAGCAACGGGTGCAGCGTGATTGGCACCATAAACCTCCAAAAAAATAGCCCTGGGGATAAAAGGCAGGAAGAGCACTTGGGAATGGCTCTGAAAGCCCCCAAATTTGTGGTGGGGTTGGGAAAGGAGCCCTCTGGGAGGGTTTCGGGGGCCAAGCAGGGCTGTGGAGCCGCCGTGAGTCACGGCACCGCGTGCTCGGAGCTCCTGGCACCTCCCCAGCCCAGGTGAACGCCTCCGTCCCCTCCTGACATCAGGACATGGCACACGGCACCATCAGCCACCTCCCAGGGCGGGGATTTCTCCTGCTGGCAAAGGGAAAGAAGCAAAAGCCAGGTGCAGGGTGGGGGTTTTAGGGTGGGCACTGACAGTGACACCACCCCAAGCCTCCCTCGCCAACCTCTGAAGGGGCAATTCCATCACAAAACCAACCAATGACCCAAAAAAAAGCCATTTCCCACCCAGAATGGTGTCTGTGGATCCAGGGATGCCTCTCCAAGGAACAGGGGCTTTGTAGGGATACAGAGAGCAGCTGTAGGGTCAGCATGGTCCTGCCCCATACGTGGGCCCAGGTGCCCCTGGGCCCTGCTCAGGTGTTTGTCTCCATTGATGGAACAGGTTTATCCCCACCACGGAATCAGGGCTGTAATTAATCGTGAATAATGAGTTTCACAAGGATTTCCATTCTCCCAATGTTTGTGAAATATCCCGAGTCCCATTCGGATTTCCTCATCTATCAGTTCCAGCGATTCAGCTCCACTGGGGACCAAGGGGTCTCCTGCAATCTGTATTTGATTTTCATTCAGTCCAGGCTGGTTTAAAACATCACAGTGGCCTCTAGAGTCCGGCAGGAGATGAGGCCTGGAGCGCTCCATGGGCACAAAGACACTTTTGTCCCCAAAGCAGAGCGTGTAAGATGCAGATCCCAATGTCCTCCCACTCCTACCAGGACATTTTCCACATCCTACGGGCTTTAAATTCCTTCCGTTTGGGTTGAAAGCCTTAAAGTAAAGAAAGGACTGGCTTGAAACATCACAGCACTGCTTTTAGTGCTTCTTTCCTGACTTTATTCAGAATTTTTGATGTTTCTTTTATGCCCCGTCCAATTATGTTTAATTTTACGTAATTAAACATAATTATGTATATAAACATAATTATGCAAACATACCCACCACTACAGCCTTTTTGTTCCTTTCTCTTTTATTTTTGGGCTTCCTTTACAACCCCACAATCAGACCCCATAACCCCACCTTCCCACCCTCTAACACCTGTCCCGTCTCAGTTCAGGATTTGGGCACAAGGAACAGGTAAATGCCACAATCAGAGGTGACAAAAACCGTCCCAAACTCTCCCAGCCCCGCGGCACTCACGTGGGGACCAGGCGTGGTGGGCAATTAATATTTTTAAGGAGTAACAAGAGGGATATCAGGATACTGATCTGCTCCAAAAACAAACAAAACACGGTGGGGAGGGGGGGCGGAAATAGTCATAATTAGCCAAGTGCTCAGGGCACTGAGCAATCAGGTCCCTCCCATTTCCAGAGAAACCCAATTCAGACTTTAAAAGCCCCCGCTCCTCATTTCTCCTCAGTGTCTCAGCTCCTCAGCTTTTCCTCTCGAGCTCCTTCTGATCCAGGTGAGTCCAGATCCATCCGATTTTTACTCTCCCAATGCTCTCCAGCGTCCCCCCAGTCCTGAGCTCTTGGGCACTTCTCTTCCATCTCCTATCTCCATCTCAATCTCAGTCCTTCTGCCAAGTAGGAAAAGGTAAAAATTCCTGGCTCGGGTGGCCGACGGCTCTGGAGTCTGTGCAGCTCTTCTCTTCTCTTTTCACTTCTCTCTGGTGTACAAGACCAAGGCTCGCCCAAAGGAGTCATCACAGGCAGATGTGCGGTGATTACTCTTCTCCTGATCAAGAACTTGGCTTAGAAATCATGGAATTGTGGAATCATGAAACCATGGCAAGGGCTGGGTTAGAAGGGACCTTCAAATCCCTCACTGGTTTTAGGGACACCCCCCACCCACACCCAAGTCCCATCCAACGCAAGTTGGACGCGACGCAAGTGGATGGGACTTGGGACGTGCTGGTGGGGGGTGTCCCTAAAACCAGTGAGGGGATTTTAAGGTCCACTCGCATTGTCCCTGCTCATGGCCTTCACTCACGGATGAGTTTCCCCAGCAGGTCTCCAACCATGTCCTCCCGCCAGGACGAGGCGCGCTCCTCCCAGCACAGCGGCGAATCCCGTTGCCTCTGGGGCATTGGCAGACCCGGTAGCCCCGGGAGAGGTGGCAGACCCGGTAGCCCTGGGAGAGGTGGCAGACCCGGTAGCCCCGGGAGGGGTGGTGGACCCGGTAGCCCTGGGAGGGGTGGCAGACCTGCTAGCCCCGGGAGAGGTGGTGGACCCGTTAGCCACGGAAGCGGTGGCGGATCCAGCAGCCACGCAAGCAGTGGCGGATCCGTTGGCCACGCGAGCAGCGGCGGCTCTGGTAGCCACGCGAGCACTGGTGGATCCGGTAGCCATGGGAGCACTGGTGGATCCGGGTGTCATGTGAACAGTAGCACGTTCAATTTCCACGGGAGCGTATCTGGCAGCCACGGGAGCAGCGGATCCGGATTCCACGGGGCCAGCATAGCATCCTGCCATGGAAATACGGAGGTGTGCCTCCAAAACATCCACCGAAGACCCTCGGATGACAAGTGATCACCCCAGCAGCTGCAGGTGATCCACAGGAGTGCCCTGGATCCTGTGCCACGTTCTGAAAGCTTTGCATGAGCCCAGGAATTCCCAGTTCCCAAGGACAATGTGTCCATCCCTCCCCTGGTGTGTCCTGTAACCTGTCCTGAGCTTGTCTGTGGGTGCTGAAATAAACGCTTTGCTCAGCTGGCACAGCTGTGTGTGGATCAGTCTGTGACTTCATTTGAGCCACCACAATCCATCATTTCTGACAGGTTTTGAGCCAAAGAGTCCTATAGACAAAAAATCCCCTTTTTTTCACCATTTGGCCCCAAAACACCGCCCCTGAGGGAGGCACCTCCACGTGCTGGTGGCAAACCCCCAGCCAGCCTTTCTAGAAACGCTGTGCCCAGCCCTGCCCGAGCTCTGGGTGTCCCTGGGCCCTGCTCAGGTGTTTGTCTCCATTGATGGAACAGGTTTATCCCCACCACGGAATCAGGGCTGTAATTAATCGTGAATAATGAGTTTCACAAGGATTTCCATTCTCTCAATGTTTGTGAAATATCCCGAGTCCCATTCGGATTTCCTCATCTATCAGTTCCAGCGATTCAGCTCCACTGGGGACCAAGGGGTCTCCTGCAATCTGTATTTTATTTTCATTCAGTCCAGGCTGGTTTAAACATCACAGTGACCTCTAGAGTCCGGCAGGAGATGAGGCCTGGAGCTCTCCATGGGCACAAAGACACTTTTGTTCCCAAAGCAGAGCGTGTAAGATGCAGATCCCAATGTCCTCCCACTCCTACCAGGACATTTTCCACAACCTATGGGCTTTAAATTCCTTCTGTGTGGGTTGAAAGCCTTAAAGTAAAGAAAGGACTGGCTTGAAACATCCCAGCACCGCTTTTAGTGCTTCTTTGCTGACTTTATTCAGAATTTTTGGTGTTTTTTTAATGTCCTGTCCAATTATGTTTAATTTTGCTACCCACCACTACTTTTTGTTCCTTTCTCTTTTATTTTTGGGTTTCCTTTACAACCCCACAATCAGACCCCATAACCCCACCTTCCCACCCTCTAACACCTGTCCCGTCTCAGTCCAGGATTTGGGCACAAGGAACAGGTAAATGCCACAATCAGAGGTGACAAAAACCGTCCCAAACTCTCCCAGCCCCGCGCCCCACCGGGCCAGGCGTGGTGGGCAATTAACATTTTTATGGAGTAACGAGAGGGATGTCAGGATATCGATCTGCTCCGTGTGTCAAAACAGCACAGCAAAAACTCCCAATTAGCCAAGTGCTCGGGGTGCTGAGCAATCAGGTCCCTCCAGTGGGGCCCCAGCTCGTTTCCGGAGGAGAAGCCCAAGCCAGGCTTTAAAAGCCTCGCTCCGCGTCTCTCCTCAGCGCCTCAGCTCCTCTGCGTCGCCTCTCGAGCTCCTTCTGATCCAGGTGAGTCCAGATCCATCTGATTTTTACTCTCCTAATGCTCTCGAGCTCCTTCTGATCCAGGTGAGTCCACATCCATCTGATTTTTACTCTCCTAATGCTCTCCAGCTTCTCCCCGATCCTGAGCTCTTGGGGATTTCTCTTCCACGTCCTATCTCCATCTCAGTCCTTCTGCCGAGTGGGAAAACGTAAAAATTCCTGGTTCGGGTGGTTGAGGGCTCTGCAGGTTTTGCTCTGGAGTCTGTCCAGCTCTTTTCAGTTCTCTCTGACATACAAGACCAAAGGAGCCACCATGGGCAGATGTGCAGTGATAACCCTTCTGCTCAAGAACTTGGCTTAGAACTGTGAAATCATGGAATTATGGAGTCATGGAATGGGTTGGGATAGAAGAGACCTTAAAATCTGCTCACTGATTTTAGGGACACCCCCCACTAGCACAACCCAGAGTGCTCCAAGTCCCATCCAACGCAGCCTTATGTCGTGGTTGATACGGAGACAATACAAAGCAACTCTTCTTTTTCAGAAGGCTTCAAACCATTTTGATTACACCATGCATGCTTTTTATACATTCTTACAATACTCATAAATTTACACTTATTGGTCATGAGAGACAAACAAAGCGCTCATTGGAACAGGCAATTGCAGGTTTCTCTCCTTTCTCCTTCTTTCTTTCTTGGTTTCTGAGTCAAAAACCTTGGTAGAAAATCCTTCCAGGCTTGAACACGGATCCTCTTCTCAAACTTCTCTCTGGCTCACAGAAGTCACTGTAAAACCTCTCCCACAGCCTCGGACACTTCCAGTGTCCCTGCTCATGGCCTTCACTCACGGATGAGTTTCCCCAGCAGGTCTCCAACCATGTGCTCCCGCCAGGACAAGGACCAGTGCCACCAGCAGGAACGCTCCTGCTGCCACAGCGGTGGATCCGGTTGCCATGGAAGCAGTGGTGGATCCGGTTGCCATGGAAGCAGTGGTGGATCTGGTTGCCATGGTAGCAGTGGCGGATCTGGCTGCCAAAGGAGCAGCGGATCTGGTTGCCATGGGAGCAGCGGATCTGGTTGCCATGGTAGCAGTGGCAGTTCTGGTTGCCATGGGAGCAGCGGTTCTGGCTGCCAAAGGAGCAGCGGATCTGGTTGCCATGGAAGCAGCAGTTCTGGTTGCCATGGAAGCAGCGGATCTGGTTGCCATGGGAGCAGCAGTTCTGGTTGCCATGGGAGCAGCGGAGGATCCTGCCATGGAAAGCCGCAGGAGTGCCAGCAGCAAATCTACCAAGTGTCCTCAAATATGAAGTGATCACCCCAGCAGCTGCAGGTGATCCACAGGAGTGCCCTGGATCCTGTGCCACGTTCTGAAAGCTTTGCATGAGCCCAGGAATTCCCAGTTCCCAAGGACAATGTGTCCATCCCTCCCCTGGTGTGTCCTGTAACCTGTCCTGAGCTTGTCTGTGGGTGCTGAAATAAACGCTTTGCTCAGCTGGCACAGCTGTGTGTGGATCAGTCTGTGACTTCATTTGAGCCACCACAATCCATCATTTCTGACAGGTTTTGAGCCAAAGAGTCCTATAGACAAAAAATCCCCTTTTTTTCACCATTTGGCCCCAAAACTCTGCCCCTGAGGGAGGCACCTCCACGTGCTGGTGGCAAACCCCCAGCCAGCCTTTCTAGAAACGCTGTGCCCAGCCCTGCCTGAGCTCTGGGTCGTGCCAGGGGCGTTGCTCGATGGTTACACAATGAGCTGCTAAATTTCTTCTCAGCTTGTAATTAAAACGAATTGGGTAATTTATTGCTCCGGTATTGCCATTCATGAAATGGATGTTACCGTGATAAGATTGTTCTCGAGTGCGTCAGGAGGATCAGAAATTTCTGGCATTGCTGAAAAGGGTGCAGGCAGCAGCTCACTCCCTGTTTTTGGAGCAGGGAAGGCTCCGTGTCCCAATCTGGGCTTTGCCTTGAGCCCCCCATCTCAAAACTCCAGGCACATCAAGGTGCCCAACCACAAAACGTAGAGGTGCCCATTGTTAACAAGCCCAGAGCAATTAAAACACGAGGAAATGAACACAGGGAGATGCCAAGAGCCAAAAATTCCTTGGAGTGTTTTTTTAACCAGAGGTCATTGACCACATTTCTGCTGAGGCCAGAACAGAACCCAATTGAAAAGCAGCGACCAAACCCAGGCACAGTTTGTCCTGACACTGTCCTAGATCATGGCAGGAGATTAGCAACACAAAAGAAGCTTCAGGTTGCTCACCTGGTTCCTTCACCTGCCCTGTCCTCCCAAATTTCCCCAAATCCTCTGGTTTGGGTACCAGCAAATGTGGATGGGGTTTGGATGGAAGGAACCACTCGCTCTCCATCTCCATAAAATCAACGTGGACAACGACAAATCAAAGGCAGGAGAGCTCGGGAGGAAGGAAAATATTTTCCACCCGGTGTTTTCCAAGCCTTTCCACACCAACAAAACCACGGCAGTTCCCAGATGGGAAAATCCAGATTTCAGCCTTTTTTTGCTTCCTTTTTAACGATTGCAATGTCTTCCATAAGCAGTGACAGGAAGAGCCAAACAAGCTCCATGCTCCTGAAGAATTCCCAGCCCACGCAGCAGAAAGGTACAGGGAGTATCCCAAATTATTGCCTCTCACGGGCTCTCCGTGTGGGGCTGTGCATCCGGGATTTGCTGGCCAGTTAGGAGCTAACTGGGGACCAGGGGAAATGCAAAAAGGGTGTTCCTGCAGCTCTGGAGAAAGTCCCGGGGGTCTGCCAGTTGCCCACAACTGTGTGTGGCCGAAGGCTCCTGTGGGATCCCTCCTCCTCTTCCTCCTCTTCCTCCTCCGGCAGCACCGGAGCCGCTCACCTGGAATAAAACCATGGATTCGTTCCCGGCCTGAGACTCAACCACATAATTAAGCACCTTGCTAATTCCTGGATCCTTACCCAGGGCAGGGCTTATTCCTTCCAAAAATAAGAATTCCATCTGCTTGAGGTCCCCCTGGCAGGAAACCTTGGGGTTTCCTCATCGCCCCACCGTGTTTTGACCAGTTCTAAGAGGAATGAGCCAAAGGTGATTCCAGGCAAATCCCAAAATCCCTGAGGCTGGAAAAGCCCCCCAAGGCCATCAAGTGCAAGCTGTGCCCAATCCCCACCTTGTCCCCAGCCCGGAGAGTCACGGCCAGGCCTTCCTTGGACACTTCCAGGTGACTCCAAACCCCTTTTCCAAGGCCTGGCCGCCCTTTCCAGGAAAAAAATTCCTCCTGATTCCCACCTGAGCCTTCTGTCAGAGTTGTGCAGAGCCAGAAATTCCCCCTGAGCCCCCTTTTCTCCAGGCTGGGCCCCCCCAGCTCCCTCAGGAGTTCTCCAGCCCCTTCCCCAGCTCTGTTCCCTTCTCTGGACCCACTCTAGCCCCTCGTGTCATGCATGCCCACAGCGCTGGACATTCCCCTCACCATGCCCAGCGCGGAGGGAATTCCTGATAAATCAGAGTTTTCTCCTTTCCCAAAACTGTTTCTGCCACTTCAGGGCCCATTTTGGTTTTGGGGGGAGTTGCAGGCCCAGAGAACCTCAGGACACCCTGGAGGGAAGTTGTGGTTTGGGGGTGAGGCATCGTCTCCCCCCGAACCCAAATCACTCCCGGGGTGTGATCGACACCAAACCTGACCTGGGGAAACCGGGGCCACCCACGGCTCCCCCAGCCCAGCCCTGCACAGGCAGAGCTGGCAATTAAAGCTCCGTGGACAGGAAGGGCGACCTACAAGGAGAGGCAATCCCAGCGTGGAGCAGGTGAGTCACGCCAGGAGCCTCAGAAATGGGGAGGCAAAAAAAATAAAAAAATAAAAAAGCCACCGGCGAATTAAATGAACGGGACAGGGAGGGGCTTCTCCATGTGGGGTGAGAAGAGAGGGTATAAAAGTGCTCCTGTCCCCAAAAGCCTCATTGCCTCTCATCCTTCCTCATCTCTTCCTGCACGAGCAGCCTCAGGTAAGAGCTGGGGAAATCCAGAACCATTGGGGGGGTGAGTTTGGATCCCCAAATCTGGAACGGGGCTGGGGTGGGTGAGGAGGGAGCCAAGGGGTTCAGAGGGAGCAGAGGTGGGGACGTGGAGGGAGGGTCTGGGGTCTTGGCTCTGGTTTTGGAAAGCCAGGCACGGCCTGGGTGTCCCCAACACCCTCGGTGGGACAATGCCAGGGGGGAAAAGGATCCAGAAATGTGGGATGTGGCTGGGACTGGGAAATCCCCTGGGATTCCTTTTTCCAGTCCAGCCAGGGAGGGTCTGGGGTCCCAGCCAGGGACGGTCTGGGGTCCTGTCGCTGGTTTTGGAAAGCCAGGCATGGCCTGGGTGTCCCCAACTGTTGCAGTGTGATGCAACACCCAACACCTTCAGTGGGACAATGCCAGGGAGAAAAAGGATCCAGAAATGTGGGATCTGGCTGAGACAAGGACAAGGAACACCGGGATTCCTTTCCCAGGGAGGGTCTGGGGTCTTGGCTCTGGCTTTGGAAAGCCAGGCATGGCCTGGGTGTCCCCAACACCCTCGGTGGGACAATGCCAGGGGGGAAAACGATCCAGAAATGTGGGATGTGGCTGCGACTGGGAAAAGGAACTCCAAACTCCAAGCCCGGATTCCTCTTGCCTGGAAGGGCAGGAGCAGGAAGGACAAACCGCTGCCAGCTGCTGTGTCCCCACAGGTGACCCAGCACAGCGCCATGTGCTCCCGCCAGGACAAGGACCAGTGCCACCGGCAGCAGCGCCAGAGCAGCGGTGGCTGTCACAGCTCCGGCGGTGGCGGCTGTCACAGCTCCGGCGGTGGCGGCTGTCACAGCTCCGGTGGCAGCTCTGGGGCTGTCACAGCTCCGGCGGTGGCGGATGTCACAGTTCTGGTGGTGGTGGCTGTCACAGCTCGGGCGGTGGCGGCTGTCACAGCTCGGGTGGCTCTGGCTGCCACGGGAAGCCGCAGATGCCGGTCCAGCAGCAGCAGCAGCAGCAGGTGCCGCAGATGCCCCAGCAGAAGATGAAGTGACAGCGTGGCCATCGCCTCGTCCCAGCTCTGGCAGCAAAGGTCACACGGGGGCCGGATCTCTGTCACCTTCCCGGGGGTCCGAAGCCACCCCAGTGCCCTCCGGAGCCTGGCAAGGGCTGGCTGTGCCAAATAAAGAGCCACATTCCCTAAATCCCGCTGGTGTTGGTGTTTCCTTAAACTCCAGAGCCTGGAGGCAGCCCAGGATGGGATTTTAGGGCTGGGATGTTCTCCAGAACAGGACCAGCCCAGGATGGGGTTTTGGGGCTGGATGTTCTCCAGAGGAGGGTTTTAGGGTTGGGATGTTCTCCAGAACCAGGGACACAGCCCAGGATGGGGTTTTGGGGCCAGGATGGGATGGGTTGTTCTCCAGAACCCCAGGGTTTTGGGCTGTTATGTTCTCCAGACCAGCCAGGATGGGTTTTTAGGGTTGGGATGTTCTCCAGAACCAGGGCCAGGATGGTGGGGTTTGGGGCAGGATGTTCTCCAGGGCCAGATGGATTTGGGGCTGGGGATGTTCTCCAGGGCCAGATGGGAGTTGGGGTGGGGGCGGGGAGGATGGGTTGGTGGTCCCAGAGACCAGCCAGGATGGGGTTTTAGGGCGGGATGTTCTCCAGAACCTGCCCAGGATGGGGTTTTGGGGCTGGGATGTTCCCCAGAATCAGGGACACAGCCCAGGATGGGGTTTTGGGGCTGGGATGTTCTCCAGAACCAGCCCAGGAAGGGGTTTTAGGGCTGGGAGGCTCCTAAAATCCAGGCAGGCACCAGGTTGGACAGTTTTTATTGGGTTTTTTGTCGTGTTACAACCATTTATGTGAGAAAGGGGAAAATAAGCAGGGGAAAAAAAGCCTTTGGGATATTTACAGTGCAGAAAGATCTCCCTGAAAATCACAACGAGCCCCCTCATCCAGAGCTGGAGGATTGGCTGCAGCTGAGGTGCATCTTTGGCGTGTCCACCCCCATAAAAACCCGTGGGAATTTTGCTGTTGACTCCAAATGAGCTGGAGATGAGCTCCCAACAAAAATGAACTTTTAATTTTCCCCCAGGAATTGCCACTCCGGGTTCGTTATTTCTGTATCAAATAATCAAATAATTACCCTGCTCATCCCAGCCCTATTAACCAGGGATTTTTTTTTCACTTTCTCCCCATTCATAACTATGGTGAACAGGCTGAGATTTCAGCAGGGTTGAGATTTTTTGCTTTTTATGAGGAAAAAAAAAGCGAAAATCTGTCCCAAACCACCCCCTGCAAGCCTTCAAAGCTGCATTTTAAAGCACCCCAAGGAGACACCGCTGGAGACGGGAGCACAGGGACCAAAGGAGACCTGGGGATATTTTTGCCTCATGGAGGTAAATTGGTGGAGCTGGGCTTGGTCCTCACTCGTCCCAGGATGTTCCTGGCTTGGAAGGAGGAGCAGGAAAAGCCTGGAAGGAGATCCCAGCATCGGAGCAATCCTATGGAAAGGGAGGAAAACCCACTGGTGGTTCACCCACAGAGCCCGGCAGGACTCGAGTCCCTCCCTCCAGCCCGCTCTGATTGGTGCCCAATTGTCGCACGCATCTTTTCATTAAAAATCTTTTCTTTGGGATTTTTCTCTCCTGAGGAGCGGAGAGGCCTCAGGAACAAAATGTAAGCAATGATTATCTGCTGCTGTGGGATGCAACAGATGGATCTGTGATTGGCCTCGTGTAGATAATTAGAATTAATGGCCAATCACGGCAGAGCTGGCTCTCTCTCTGTCCGAGCCACAGACTTTTGTTGATTTTTTCTTTTCTTAGCTTAGCTTTCTGATGAGAACTTTTTCTTCTATTAGTGTCATTTTAATGTAATACATATCTTAAAACAATAAATCAAGCCTTCTGTAACGCAGAGTCAGATCTACGTTTCCTCTTTCATTCTACGGCCCCTGTGACCACCGTCACACCCAATTACCGCGCGGGTTTAATTAGAGCTGATTAAACGCCCTGCAGAGCCAGGCCCGGCTCCATGCCGCCCTCCCCGCCGGGCTGGGCTCACCACCAAGGCCCCACCTCGGGGTGGCACCGGGCTGTGTCCCCACCTCGGGGTGGCCCCGAGCTGTGTCCCCACCTCGGCAGGTGTCCCCACGGGTGACACCACCGCGCCGTCCCTCACCTGCTCCCGCGGCGCGCCGGCGGCAGCAGGGAGCCCTCAGTAGACGCAGGCCTTGGCGGGAGCCCTCTCCTTGTTCATGGGCTCCGTGTCGGGCTCCGAGGGCCGCGGGGTGGCTCTGTCCTTGCGGCCCGGGGACCTCTGAGGGGACACGCGGCCCCGTCAGCCCCTCCCGAGGTGGGCAAGGGCTGGGAGCCCTCAGCCCGAGGTGCTGGAGGGGCCCAAACCCGGGGCCAGGGCTGCAGAGCTGGAGCTGCCCCTGCCGGAAAAGGGGAGGGGGCCGCGGGAGCTCTGCAGGGAAAACCCCAAGAGAGGAGAGACCCCAGCCCGGCCCGGGATGTGGGGGGGATGCTGCAGACCCCCCCTGCCAGCCCAAAATGCCCCAGAGGGCAGAGGGGGATGTGGTGACAGCAGGTACCCTGTGGCTGCAGCGTCCCCAGGGCTCACATCCCAAATTTTGGGGTGCCCCGACTGCCCATGGGGAGTGCCCAGCTGTGGAGTGCCCATCCTGCCCCTCTGTCCCTGCAGTTCCTGAGGAAAAGTCCCTCTCCAGCTCCTGAGGGCTCTGGGGTCTCAGCATTCCCAACATTCCCAACATTCCCGGCCTGGATCCATCAGGGACGGTCTCCAGTCCCTTTATCAAACTCGTGCTCTCCTCTGGGCTCACTCCAACAACTCCAGGTCCCTTTCCCAGCCTCTTTTCCCCCTCCAGCCCCTGCTGTCACCTTGACAGGAACGAATTCCTGCTGGATCAGCTTCTTGAACTCGCTCCTGCTGAAGGTCTCCGATCTCCTGCCCTTCCTGGCGTTGCCCTGGGAGCCCTGCATCATGTCAGTGATGGCTTTGATGAGCCTGGACATGGCTCCAGCCCTGGAGAGGAGCAGAACCTGAGGCCACAGACGCTGTCAGGGCAGCAGGAAAATCCCCCCAAGCGTCCCTCCCAAAAATCCCAAATATCCCTTCCAAAAATACCAAACATCCCTTTAAATAATCCCAAACACCCCTTCCAAAAATCCCAAATATCCCTTCCAAAAATACCAAACACCCCTTCCAAAAATCTCCTCAAACATCCCTTCCAATAATCCCAAATATTCCTCCCAATAATCCCAAATATCCCTTTCAAAAACCCGAATATCCCTTTCAAAATCCCAAATATCCCTTCCAAAAATCCCAAATATCCCTTTCAAAAACCCAAATATCCCTTTCAAAAACCCAAATATCCCTTCCAATGATCCCAAACATCCCACCTCAGCCCTCCTGCATTTGATTTCCCCAGAGCTAAAAAGAAACTTTCCTTTCCCGTCTTCTTTGAGGACTTTCCCCTCGATTCCCCTCATTTTCCCACTTTCCCTGCCTCAATTAGAGGGAGGCTGCTCCCAGGCACTTGTGGGGTGAATGAATCAGCTCCTGCAGGTGCCCAAGGGAGCTGATCCCGTCCTGCCTCCGGCTCAAACCGCTCCCAAGGCAACCCCACGAACACAAAAAAAAAATTCATTTTAAAGACAAAAAGAAGCGATGGAGCCTCACCTGGATCCGGACCGGCAGTGGCGGGAGAGGCTCCGAGCAGCCCCGGGCAGGATCGGAGAGGAGGAGGAGGAGGAGGAGGAGGAGAAGATTCCTTCCGGTCAGTCCTGTTCTCTTCCCAGGGAGCCTCCCTCATTATCCTGCGCTCCCGGGATGTTTACGGCACACCTGGAGACGTGGATGTAGGCCAGGGACAAAGCACCTCCGTGGGCGCCCAAAAACGCCAGCCAGGGGTTCCCTTCTCACATGAAATTCTGCATTTCACAGCCCCTAAATGGGGTTTTTTTCCTCTACAACACAAGGGGTTTGGGGGTTCACTTGTAAAGTTTAGGAAATGTCCCAGACCAGGAGAATTGCTACAGGAAAAGGGGGGTGAATCTTATTTTTAGGCTGTCCTAAATGTCACTGGGGCCAGACTGGAGGCACCTTGGGCCAGCTCAGGCAAGGGCAGCAGAGCTGGGGCTGCTGCGGTGAGAAAGGAGCCCTGAGCTGGCAGGGCAGTGGTGGCATGGGGGGGACACCTGGGGACACCTGGGGATCACCGTGGGATCCTGTCCTGATGGATCTGGGGTCAGGATGTGATCCTGTCCTGATGGATCTGGGGTCAGGCTCTGATCCTGTCCTGATGGATCTGGGATCACTGTGGGATCCTGTCCTGATGGATCTGGGGTCAGGATGTGATCCTGCCCTGATGGATCTGGGGTCAGGCTCTGATCCTGTCCTGATGGATCTGGGATCACCATGCGATCCTGTCCTGATGGATCCGGAATCAGGTTCTGATCCTGTCCTGATCCGGAATCAGGTTCTGATCCTGCCCTGATGGATCTGGGATCAGGTTCTGATCCTGTCCTGACCCGGAATCAGGTTCTGATCCTGCCCTGATGGATCCGGAATCAGGTTCTGATCCTGTCCTGATCCGGAATCAGGTTCTGATCCTGCCCTGATGGATCTGGGAGTGCCCTGATGGATCTGGGCTCAGGCTCTGATCCTGCCTTGATGGATCTGGGCTCAGGCTCAGGCTCTGATCCTGCCCTGATGGAACCAGGACCAGGACCAGGCTCTGATCCATCCCCAGGACCCGGCAAAGTCTCGGGGGCGGCACCCACTTCCAGCCCAGCTCGTTCTGCTCCCGGAGGAGCCACGGAGCTGCCAGGACCCCATCCCTGCCCAGGGCGTGCCCCTCTCGGGCACCGAGATCTCCGATAGGGGCAGATCTCCCTCCCCATCTCGCCGCGGTTGGGACAGGAGGGGCTGCAGAGCCACCCACGCACCCCAGTGGGTTGGAAATGGGATCCAGCCAAGGGCTGGAGCCAAGTTTTCCTTCCCCAGCAGGATGAGGCAAGAGGCAGCAAGTCCCTGCAGGTCCCTGGCTGCTTCTGGAGCAGCTGCAGCAGCCCTGGCTGCTCTCCCTCTTTGGGAACCCCCGGAGTTTTTGGGGGATTTTTTGGGATTCCCTTCGGGGCTGGGTTTGGGGGGGCACCAGTTGTGGGTTTCTCTGGGTCTGGATTGAAGGCACTTGAGATGATATTTCATGTTGGGACTCGGGTGTTTATTATTTCTTATCAGTAAAACAATCTCACTACTGTGAATTTGGCAGATTTTCATTAGAAGGCCCAAAATGGCCAACAATCTCTTGTTACGTGGTCTTTTAAGACTAAACTATCCCATTAAGAACTGACACCCGGATTATTCCCCTTTTAACCCAATAACTGATCCCAACGTGGACTTTTCTGCCCAATTACAAAATGCCACCCAAACCCATGAAGAAGAAGGAGGAAGAAGAAGCATGGAGAAGAAACCCAGGCTGACACCCTGTGCCTTCCATCTTGCGTACTGAAAATCCCAAAGCCTCAATTCCTCGCTCTCTATAATTTCACACTTTTATGGATTCCAGTCTGTTCTGAAGTTTAGGAAATTTCTGCATGGATGAGGGTCAAAGTCGGTGCTCCCCTGGTGGTGGCAGCTCAGGCAGGACCTGGTGGCCTCTGCAAGTGTCACATCCTGGCGATGTCACATCCCAGCAGGTGGCAGCAGGAGCCCGGGGTCGCCTCCGGATCCAGGAGTCTTTCAGGGGATTATTATAATTATATATTATTAGGAGATTATTATTATAAATAAATAAATAAATAATTAAATAATATTTATAATTGTATCATTGTATTCTATTGTATTATATTACATTATGTTATATTATGTTATGTTATATTATATTATATTATATTATATTATATTATATTATATTATATTATGTATTATACATTAAAATAATACTATGTTATATTACATTTTACTATAATATAACACATATTAATATTATAGATTAATATATTATTATAGATTATTATAATATATTATTATATACTATTATAATATATATAATATTATTGTGTATTATATATAAGATATGAGGATATATAATATATAATAAAATGTAATATTAAATAATGTGATTATTATTATTATTATTTGTATTATTTTTATTATTATTATTATTTTATTATTATTATTACTATTTTATTATTATTACATTTAAAATATAAAATAAAATAAATTTTTTAAGTAAACATTTTTAAAACACCTCATTTTTTGGGGGCGCAGAGCTGAGGGGACCCTGCTCCTGCAGCAGCTTTGACCCCGTTAGGAGGAATTTGACATTTTGGGTGTCAAAACCGGCTCCAGAGGAAGCTGAAGCAACCTGGGGGTGAAGCAAACCCGGGGAAGTCTTGTGTTAATTGCGTCTTGTGTTAATTAATCCTGTCTTGCTTCAGCTCTTGCTGCTTTGGGGAAGTTTCTGGAAGGTTCCTTCCCGGATCTGGGCGGTTTCAGGGCTTTGAGTCACCCTTGGGAAATCAGCTCTGCTGCTTTTCTGCCCCAAAAGGGTTTGGGAAGCTCCCAGCCAGCTTTTCTCTCTGGAAAGCAGCTAATTATTAACTAATTAACCTTCATGGGCAAATTTGGGGTATTCTGGGTGAGGGTTTGGGGTTGTTTCATGTTCTTGTCCACAAATAAATTTTTAAGCCCAAAACTTAATGCGTCCACCACCATCTGTGGAGCAAAAATGCCCTGAAAAGGGTTTTCTGCAAAAAATATTGCTCATCCTTCCTCCCAGCTCCTGCCCACCACCACAGCAGGCCATAAAAATGGGGTTTTTTCCAGTTGGAAATGCAAAAATCTGTCAAATCCTGGGTGCAACTCCAACCTCTGTGAGTTACCAGCAGCTGCTGGGGTGAATCCCAAATTCCCGGTCCCAAAGGTGGATTTAGGAGAGGAAAGGAGAGAAAAACCCAGAAAAAACCCACAGAGACACAGGAGAGCTTCGGAAATCTTTATTTGGCAGCAAAACCGCGGCACTGGGAGGAAGAGGAGGAGGAGAGGGAGGATTTTAAGGCAGGATTCAGCTCTGGAAGCTTCTCCAAGCTCCAGGATTGCTCGGAGGGGCTGCCTCAGTGCTGGTGCTGGTGCTGGTGCTGGTGCTGGTGCTGGTGGTCCTCCACCTCGTGCAGGTGCTCGTGGGTGGCACAGGTGACACGGGTGACCAGCAGCATCATCTCCCCAAAGCTGATCTGGGCGTCCTTGTTGACGTCCAGGTCCTTCATGATCTGGTCGATGGTGGCCTTGTTCTTCACGTGCTGTGAAGGAGAAGGAGTGGACAAAGTGAGGGCAAAATCTCCTTGTTTTATCCCTGGGCGGACAAAATTTTCCTTTGGCTTTAGGAAGGTGAGTTCCAAACAAAAAATTGGTTTTTTGGGGGGTGTTTGTGGTGTGGCTTCCAGGAGGAAAAGGAGATTTTGGGCTGATTTTTGCAGAGAAAGAGATGAGAGCTGTGAGGTTTCCTTCATGGGGAGCATTTGGGATGGGGTGGTTGGGCAGGAGAGCAGAGCAAGAGTTTCTCCCCTGGGTGGACAAAATTTTCCTTTGCCTTTAGGAAGGTGAGTTCCAAACAAAAAAAAATTTGGTTTTTTGGTTTTTTTTTTTTTTTTTTTTTTGTGGTGGCTTCCAGGTGGAAAAGGAGATTTTGGGCTGATTTTTGCAGAGAAGGGGATGAGGGTTCCTTCATGGAGAACGTTTGGGACGGGGTGGTTGGGCAGGGGAGCAGAGCAGGAAGGGGGTGAACCCAAACCCTGGGGACACTCCAGGCACTGGGAGCCAAGCCCTCACCTTCAGGTAATTGGCCAGCTGCTTGTCAATCATCATCTTGAGCTCCTTCTTGGTCAGGGTGTCCCTGTCGCCCTCGCGGCGCGAGAACTGGTGGAAGACGTCGATGATGACGTCCATGGCCTTCTCCAGCTCCGACAGCTGCTCCTGGCTCTGCTGGCCCTGCAGGAGAAACGGTCACTCGGAATGTCCAGGAGAATCTGGGATAACTGGGATGGATCCAGGAGGATCTGGGATAATTGGGCTGGATCCAGGAGAATCTGGGGAGGAACTGTTCCTTTTTGGAGCTGCTGGAGGCTGAAGGGCCTCCTTCTCCAAGGAGGCTGAAGGAGAAAATCTGGGGAGGAACTGTTCCTTTTTGGAGCTGTTGGAGCTTTCTCCAAGGAGGCTGAAGGACCTCACAGCCTCTGTGCACCTACAGGTGAGAGCTCAGAGCTGATTTGGCCCCAAAATGGGCCTGGTCTGAGGCTGGTTCTGCTGATAAGCCAACCAGAGAAGGCAATAACACCCCAAAAACACAGAGCAGGTGAGAATACCCCAAAAAATCCTCAGTGGGGACACCAAACAGGTGAAAACACCCCAAAAATCCTCTGTAGGGACATCAAGCGGGTAACAACACCCCAAAACTCTCTGTGCAGGTGACAACACCCCAAAACCTTCTGTAGGGACACAGAGCAGGTGGCAACACCCCAAAAACCCTCAGTGGGGACACAGAGAAGGTGACAACACCCCAGAACCCTCAGTGGGGGCACCAAGCAGGTGACAACACCCAAAAACCCTCTGTGGGGACACCAAGCAGGTGACAACACCCCAAAATTCTCTGTAGGGACACAGAGCAGGTGTTAACACCCCAAAACCCTCAGTGGGGACACAGAGCCGGAGATGTGACATCCAGGAACCTCTTCCAGGAGGAAACCTCTCTCCTCACGGGCTCTGGAGATGCTTTTGCCCAGCCAGGACCCCGGGTGGAGATGAGAGAAGCTCCCTGAGGACCCTCACACCTCGGATGACCTGGAAAAGAGCACGGACACCCCAAATGCCCCCGGCACTTGCCTTGCTCATCTTGTCACCGCAGCGAGGTCCCCTGGGGCAGGTGCAGGGCCGGTGTCACCCCGGAGTCTCTTATAGCCCAGCCATGAAGCGTCCCCGTTGTGAAATGTCCCCATCCCGTTCCTGGATGGCCCCACAAGGCCCCTGGCATTGCTCAAGGTTCCAGGAAGTTCCCCAAAAGGGGCTCTGCGGCTTTTCCCGCAAGCTCGGGGTGTCACCGGCTCAGGTGGGGCTGGCCCTGTCCCCTCACCTGCTGGGATTTGCTGCCAGCTCTGGGCAAAAGCCCCTTCCCTTGGGATCCTTCCACATCTGGGATCCTTCCACATCTGGGATCCTTCCACATCTGGGATCCTTCCACATTTGGGGTTTTTCCACATCTGGGATTCTTCCACATTTGGGATTCTTCCACATTTGGGATTTTTCCACATTTGGGATTCTTCCACATTTGGGATTTTTCCACATCTGGGATTCTTCCACATTTGGGATTCTTCCATATTTAGGATTCTTCCATATTTAGGATTTTCCCCCATTTTCCTCCTTTCCAGGGCTGTTTGCTGCTGCCGGGGGGTGAAGGTCACCCCCTGCCCTGCTCGTCCCCAGAACGTCCCCACCCTTTGTCCATCCCAGTGTCCCAGGGCTTGCCAAAAACCTCCAAAATCACCAAGCCCGACCTTTGACCCTTCACCAGAGCAGAACAGCGGGTGCCACCCGCTCCTGGCAGGGCTGGCTGTGTCACACGGGGCACAGGTGGCACCGGGACCGTCCCCGGCCTGCGGCGACCAGCCGTCCATGAAAGACGATCCGGGCGTGTTCCCGGCCTGGCCCGGCTCCAGGAGCCCCGTTCCATCCGTGCCAAGGCTGGTCTGTCCCCACCCCAGGTGTGCCCTGAGCTGCAGAGCCCGGGTGTGGCTGAAAGGTGAATTTTTATTTTGCTTTTCAGGGCTCTGTCCCGGATTTTGCTGCCTTTTTTTGTGTGTTGTTGTTTCTCGGCCTGGCAGAGGCCCAGCGCGGGCCTGGCAGATCCAAGCTGCCAAGTTGGGGAGCAAAACGAGATTTTCCAGCGTTTCCTCATCAAAATGAGCGCCCTGCTGACTCAGCATGCTCGTCTGGGGTTTGTTTGACCTGCCCAGCTCAGGTTGGTCCCACCAGGGTTGGTTTTTGGCCTCCTGGTTTTGGAGGCCAAAGCAAGGCCTAGGCCGAGTTCAGGAGCTTCTTTCAGCAGGAATTTCCTGCTGGAAAGGGCGACCAGAGCAGGGAGGTTTGGAGTCCCCATTCCTGGAGGTGTCCAAGGAAGGGCTGGACATTGGTCCAGGTGGGGACAGGCCACAGGCTGGACATTGGTGAGCAGGTGGGGACAGGCCACAGGCTGGACATTGATCCAGGTGGGGACAGGCCACAGGCTGGACATTGGTCTGGATGACCAGGAGGGGACAGGTCACAGGTTGGACTTTGGTCTGGGTGACCAGGTGAGGACAGGCCACAGGCTGGACATTGGTGACCAGGTGGGAACAATCACAGGCTGGACATTGGTGACCAGGTGGGGACAGGTCTGGGTGACCACGTGGGGACAGGTCACAGGCTGGACTCGATCTTGGAGGTCTTCCCAAGTGGAAGGACCCTGGGATGCTGAGATTCCATCCCCAGCCCCCAGCCCTGGCTGCTGGGGTGCTCTGCTTTCACAACAGGCAGGTTCTGCTGCAGAACAGGACATCTGGGGACATCGGGGACGTTTCACAACAGGGTGTCCGGGGCTGGCCGCAGCGTTGCAGAGTTTTGGTGCAATTTCAGGAAACCTCCTTGGGTCACTTTGGTCACCCTGGAGGTGCCAGGGGACAAGGATGGGGGACAGGGGGTTCCAAGGTGGCCTGAGCCAGGGGTGACCCCCAGGTGTGAGTGCTCAGTGGTCACTGAGGTGCCCAGGGACAAGGGGCAGTGCTGAGGGTCACAGAATGGGTGCTGGCACCACTTTGGTGGCTCTGCAGGTGTCCTTGAGGAGAACCTCCCTGTCCAGCTGTCCCCAAGGTCTGGGCTCGGCCAGGGATCCATAAACCAGAGCAGAAACAGCCTGGACCTGCTGGGAGGTGCCCAGAGACCCACAGGAACACCCCAAGGTTGCAAAGAGTTGCAAAATTCTTTCAAAACTCACTTTTAGGGGCAGGAGAGTGGCTGGTGTGGGGAGGGGAGCAGCAGCTTTGTCCCATCAGGGTCCATATCCCATCACCCCAATACCCCAACTTCCCAAATCCCAAATTGTCATCAAGCAGAGCATTCCCAGTGCCTGAGATGTGAGATTTGGGATTTTGGGTGTTGCCTGAGAGCCAAGATTTGGGATTTTGGGTGTTTGGGTGTTGCAGTTTTGGGATATGGAAGTGCCTGGACTCCACGTCTCTCCCGGAACAGCAGAAAAATCATCATTAATCCAAATATCACAATGTTAAAAATCATTAAAATCATCCTGAGATCCCAATATCCCAAACCACAGGATTTTGGGCACTGGGAACATTTTGCTCCATGAGGACTTTTTGACAAAACCATCGCTGCAGGTGACCCCACCCACCCCTCTCTGTCCCTCCTCCCACCACCACGATGGGTGAGGAAAAGCTCAGAGAACTTCGAGTGCTGCTTTATTGTGCCGTGGGGCTGCTCCAGACGGGCAGGGAGCAGCCAGAGCCCGATCCCCCAAGCTTCCCTCTCCCATTCTGCCGTGGCCGGGCTCAGTCCTGGTCGGGCCCGCAGCGCTTGGAGCCGTGGCTGACGCGGTGGGCGTCGTCAGCCAGCTTGCTCAGCACGGTGGTGAACTCCTCAAAGCTCAGCTCCTTGTCCTTGTTCAGGTCGGTCTCCTGGAAGAGCTTCTCCAAGTAGCCAGGCTGGTTCCTGTCCTAAATTTGGGGACATGAGGGTGAGGGTCACATCGCTGTCCCAGGAGCTGGATGGATCCTTCCCTGCCCTGGGAAGGGTTTGGAAGCTGCAGGATGTCCCAACCCTCCCCTACCTCAGCCTTAGCCCAAATCAAACCCCAGAGGGGACAGGATTTTGTCACAAATCCCTGTGGTTGGGGGGACGCAGCGGCTTTTAGGAGAAATCCATTGGATCAGGCCAATTTTGGGAGAAATCAATTGGATCAGGCCAATTTGGAGAAATCAATTGGATCAGGCCAATTTTGGAGAAATCAATTGGATAAGGCAAATTTTTGGAGAAACCAATTGGACCAGGCCAATTTTTAGAGAAATCTGTTGGATCAGGCCAATTTTGGGAGAAATCGATTGCACCAGGCCAATTTTGGGAGAAATCCGTTGGATCAGGCCAATTTTGGGAATCACCAACTATGAACTTGCATCACTTCCCGACTTATTGAGAGGAGACTGCAACATTAGAGCCCCCAGAACCCTCAGAGCCAAGGCCCAAGAAGGCCTTGAGAAGGTTGGTGAGGCCCTTCAATAAAGACAAGCACATGGATGTCACAGCCATTTCTTCTGCAGTGTTAGGAGAAAAAATTGCAATTGTGTGGTCTCATATTTCAATGGGACACCTCAAAGAGGGATCCAAATGGATTTTCTTATCCTACAGATCTCCAAAACCAATTTTTACAACATTAGAAACGACAGCTCAGATCATAATCAGAGCCAGAACAAAATTGCTGAAAACGGCAAAGATTCCACTATTTATCCGCCGTTGAGAAGAAAATCTTTTTTTTGGGCATTACGAAAACCAGAAAAATTGCAAATTGCATCCCTGGGCCGTTCAGGTGTGAGCTCAACTCACTTCCCACCACCACACACGTGGAACCTTTTGACTGGGCGTCGCAAAAAGCAGAAGAATCTCAAACCGCCATTTGGGCTGTGTCTGCCTGATTGGCTTTCCACCACCCCAAACAGCGGGGGTGACCCCACACTGGGTGTGACAGGAACCCCCCGTCCCCCAGGAGCCCCTGAACCCCATCCCATGGGGTTTGTCCCCCGGGCACTCACGCAGGCCCCCAGGAAGGACGGCGCCTGCTCCTTCAGCAGCGTGGTGAAGTCGTTCAGGCTCAGGAGGTCTATCTCGCCCTGGCGGATGCTGTACTGGTGGAACGTGTCCACCACGGCCTGCAGGGCCTTCTCCAGGGTGCAATTCCCCGGGAACTGCCGGCTCCCGGCGTGGCTGTGGGTGCTGCTGGACATGGCTGAGCTCTGGAGGGACCTGCAGGGGTTGGGGACAGACCTCGAAGTGTGAGAGGGGACAAAAATCAGCACCCGAGCCCGGGGACACCTGCAGGTCGTTGGTGTGGAGTGGAAAATGAGGGGATTTGGGGGTGTTGCTCCAGTTTGGCCTTGCCAGGGAAGCAGCTTGTTCCAACACACCTGGGGACGTTTTCCAGGTGAGGGAAGCAGGGTCAGGCCAATGGGGGCGTTTAGGACACAGAATTAGTGGTTCCTCCACCAAAATCCCAATAATTTGTGCTCATTTTCCAACCCAAACCAACCTCCTGCTCTACCCCCAGGAGACCCCATCACCCTGAGCTGATGGATCCCAAACCGCTTCTCCCTCATCCTTTCCCCTGCAAGGACCATCCTTGTCCTACTCACCCGGGGTCTCCGAGGAGGGTTTGGATCCGTCGGTGTGAGCCAGGAGCCTGGAGCAGCCCTTTTATACCTGTCTGAGGTCCTGTTTCATCAGAGCTGGTGACACACCTGCCACAAGCATCGGCTTGAGTTCACATTTCCCGCACCTGGAAATTGCCAGGTGGGAACCCCGAGCCCCTCCCGGCCTCATTCCTCCGCTTCAAGTTCCTGGTTGCACCCACCAGGCTTTGGAAATGTTGTCCTTGGCCCCTCCATCACCTCTGACAGGGCTCAGGGAGGGGAAAAACCCCGGCTTGGTCACACCTCCATGTCGAGGGCAAGGCCTTTCGGGCAGAAGTTGCCAAAACTTGGGGAGTTTTGCAACGCGACGAAAAATTTGCACATTTTCCTTCTGCTGTAGGAGCAAACTGGGCTGCTGCACATGGAAACAGGGATGGCTTTGTCCCCTGGGTGAGCTTTTAATATGATTTCTGTTTTCTGCAACGCCAACTGGTTGGACGCTGCCCAAGACAAAGCAGCATCTGTTTTTTATAACTTGTTTTCCAGAATATTTTCCGTTGTTTTCTACTTGTACTCAGCTCTTGCTCCAGAGATTTTCTGGAGGAAACTGGGCACAAAACCAGGAGAAAACCCGAGGCCAGGGTCGTTTCTGGCCCGGTGCAGGAACTGCTGAGTGTTTTGCAATTGTCACCTCTGTGTCACCCGTGTTAGGGACAAGGAGGAGCAGATTTAAAATCAGACAATGACGAGATTTAAAAATCAGACAATTAGAAGATTTAAAATCAGACAATGAGAAGGTTTCAAATCAGACAATAGAAGGTTTCAAACTAGACAATGGGTAGGAGGAAGAGGGAAGGACCAGCCGAACCAGGGTGACCACGGTGCCCGTTCCTGTTTCAGGATGCTCCTGTGTCCCCGGGGCATTGCACAGATTTATTCCGGTATTCCTGACTCACTGCATTCCTCCTTTTGTTTCCCGGCCCCGCTCCTTGCAGGCTGGCACCTGTCCCAAACTGGGATGTCAATTGGAGTGTCACCCACCCCAAACTGGACTGTCACCCACCCCAAACCAGGCTCCCAAACTGGAGAGTCACTGATCCCAAACTGGAGAGTCATTGATCCCAAACTGGGATCCCAAATTGGAGTGTCACGTCCCCAAAATTGGAATCCCAAATTGGAGTGTCACCCATCCCAAAACTGGGATCCCAAATTGGAATGTCACTGATCCAAACTGGATTCTCAAAGTGGACTGTTATTGATCCTAATTGGAGTGTCACCCATCCCAAACTGGAGCGTTACCCATCCCAAATTGGAGTGTCACTCATCCAAACTGGGATCCCAAACTGGAGTGCCCCCCACCCCAAACTGGAGTGTCACCAGCCCCAAATTTGAGTGTCACCCATCCCAAATTGCACCCTCGTCCCCCAGCTGGCAGGGAAATCCTCTGGTGCTCTTGTGCACCTCCCACACTCAACCCTTTTCCCAATTTCCCCAGTTTTTCCCTAAAACCTGTGGGGGAGCATCTGGCAATACCCAGCCCTGCAAGGGCAGCAGTGCCCGGGTGACACGGGGGTGGCAGTGAGTGACATTTGCCTTGAGGGACGAGGGTGACACCCCAAACTCAGAGCTGTCCTGTGTCACCCAAACCCCGCTGGTTTCACCCTGATTTGGAGCCTCCTGAGCCCAGGGGTTCCCCACTCAGTGTCCCCTCACTGATGGCTCCAGGAGCTCTTGTCCCCTCCTGTTTCAGCCCCCAGGAGCCCACGGTGGTTTTTAGGTGCGTGGTGGCCTGGGGGATGTGTCCCAAACCACAGCTCCCAGGATGGAGCCCCCAGAGCCCCTCGGCCTCGTGCTTTGCTCTGCTGGGGCTGCTGGGCTGTTTTGGGGTCACAAAAACATCTCACATATGCCTGAGTGTGGCACCCTTGGGATGTGCACCCTTGGGATGTGGCACCATTGGGATCTGGCGTCCCTGGGATGTGACACCTTTGGAATGCGTCACCCCCAGCATGTGGCACCCCCAGTTCCAGATGTTGGCAGAGACCTGAGGAAGGACCCCCCGAACTGTGTTTCACCTCTGGCACTTCCTAGAGCTTCACCCTGGGACCTGACACCCTCCAGGAGCCCACTCAGCCTGTGCTGCCCACTGGGGACCCCCAAAAACCTTGTCCTGACCCCCCTCTGCCCCTCTCCCCCATGCCACTCTCCCCTCCCCGTTGCTTTTCTGCGTTTAACCACAGGCTGGGCCTCACCTCCTCCCCACAGACCCCAGGACACGGAACACAGATGGGTTTGGTGCTCAAAGGAAGGGATTTTATTTCAATGCCACGAAGTAGAAGCAGGTGACAAAGATTTGGTTCCAGACAAGGGGGGACACAGAGTCCTGTGGCTCCCCACCGTGGGAGATGGTTCCATTTCAGCGACGGTGGCTGTGCCCATGCCCATGGTCATGCCCGTGGTCGTGGCCATGCCCGTGGTCGTGGCCATGGTCACCACCAGGGCCCTGGTGGGACCTGTTGTGGGCATCGATGGCCACGAGGCTCAGCGTGGTCAGGAACTCGGTGAACTTGAGGCGGCCGTCGTGGTTGGCGTCGGCCTTGGTGAAGAGCTGCTTGATGTAGCTGTCTGTGCTCGTTTTGGGCTGGGGGGGGAACGCAGAAAGCTCAGGGTCACTCACCCTTAACCAGCAAAGGCTGAACCCCAAAAAACCCTCCCTCGCTTTGGGGAGCTCCCAAGATAAAGTTCTGGAACGTTCTGCCCGGGGAGGCGGTGGAGTCACGTCCCTGGATGTGTTTAAACAAGCCTGGATGTGGCACCGGGTGCCAGGGTTGAGTTGAGGGGTTGGGGCTGGGTTGGCCTCGATGATTTTGAAGGTCTCCTCTAACCAACCCAGTGATTCTGGGAATTCTGTGAACCGCCCCCATGCCCAAGGAAGTGCCCAAGGATGAGCTCTGAGCGCCCCAATCCAGCGGGGGGTCCCTGCCCAACATCCCCAGAATGAGAGGATTTCCCAGGCCCGTTCCCACCCATCCCATCCCATCCCATTGATCCCATCCCATCACATCCCTTCCCACCGATCTCACCCCATCCCATGGATCCCATCAATCCCATCCCATCAATCCCATCCCATTGAACACATCCCATCCCATCATCCCATCCCACTGATCCCATCCCACTGATCCCATCCCACCGATCCCATCCCATCCCACCGATCTCATCCCATCCCATTGATCCCATCAATCCCATTGATCCCATCAATCCCATCCCACTGATCCCATCCCATCGATCCCATCGATCCCACCCCATCGATCCCACCCCGGGCTCTCACCGGCGCCGTGTTCTTCAGGAAGGGCTCGGCCGTCTCCTTGAGCAGCCTGGAGAACTCGCCCAGGCTCAGGTAGTCGTCTATGGGGCTCCGCGCCGCGTACCGGTGGTAGACGTTGACGGCGCATTCCAGCGCCAGCTCCAGGTCGGTTTTCATCCTGCCGGGAAAGGGACAAACGGCAAAACGTGGAAGGGAACCCGAGCCCGGGGACTCACCAGGACGGATCTGCTCACCTCGGAGGAGGTCTGCGCTCTGCAGAGGGAGGAGCAGGAGGATTGGTGGTGCCGAGGTGAGGATGGCACCTTTTATACCCTCCTGGAGCTGCCAGGAACTCCAGGAGTTGTGCAAGGCGTGCAGCACGCCCAGGTGAGGATTTCGGGCTCCTCACCCCATCCAGGAACTGCTATCCAGGGAGGGGAAGCCCCAAACTCGTCAGGCAAAAACAAGGAAACGCCAAAAATTGCATCAGGGGTCAGCGATGGCGTTTTCTGGAACGTTCCACAAGTGTTTGATGGAGATGATGGAGGAGGAACTTCTCCGGGTGGGGGTCTCCAGTGGGATGATGTTGGTTTTACCCAGGGGGGACGTGGTTTGTCACCGATATTTTTGGTCAGTTTGGCTGCTGGACAGGAGTTGGATTAAGCCTTTTTCTGACTCACAGATGGGGCAACTGAGAGGCGTTTGAAAAACTTTAATTTCATTTTGTCAGGCTTTGAAAATTCTCCGCCAACTCACATCCCACTTCCCAATTCACATCCCACCCCTCCAGGAGGACATTCCCCTGGATCCAGGGGACAATCCTGCTGGGTGGAACTCCACCAGGGACATTTCCCTGGATCCAGGGGACAATCCTGCTGGGTGGAACTCTTCCAGCAGGTCCTGGGAGGTGGCACTTCACAGCAGCTGGAATTGCTGCCCATGGATAACCCAGGGCATCGTCTGGGTGATTCACCCCCATCTGTCCCCCAGGTTTGGGACTCCCCCAGTATTCCAGTATTCCCAGTATTCCCAGAATGAGCTGCAGAACCCCAAGTGTCTGGAGGGGGGTGGTGAGGAGCCTCCACCCCGCGTGGTCACGAAGATTTTGGGAAGTGACAATGACAGCGGTGGTGAAACTCCTCCCGCCAGGCTCCTCATCCCAGGAACTGCTGCCAAAAAACCCAAAATTGCAGAAGAAGGAGACAAAGGGACGGGGTTTGGGATGGGGACGGGCACGTCCTCAACGGGAAGGGGACGCACGTGGGCTGGGCAGAGGAACACGGGTTCAGGGACACACACGGGTGACACGGCAGGGACACAGGTTCAGACAGGCCTGACGATGGCAGAGGGTGTGGCTGGGGCATGGGGACAGGAGGGGACAAGGACAGGTGAGTGCCATGGGGATGAGGGTGACAAGGCCACCTGTGTGCCATGGGGACAGGTGAGTGCCATGGGGACAGGAGGGGACAAGGACAGGTGAGTGCCATGGGGATGAGAGGGGGACAAGGACAGATGAGTGATTTAGGGTGGATTCCCACGAGGGGGATGGATTCAGGGTTGATCCCAGTGAGGGAGATGGATTTAGGGTTGATCCCTGACAGGGGGGATGAATTCAGAGTGATCCCTGTGAGTGGGATCGGATTTAGGGTTGATCCCTGACAGGGGATGGATTCGGGTGATCCCTGTGAGTGGGATGGATTTAGGGTTGATCCCTGACAGGGGGAATGGATTCGGGGTGATCCCTGTGAGTGGGATGGATTTAGGGTTGATCCCTGACAGGGGGATGGATTCGGGGTGGATCCCTGACAGAGGAGATGAATTTAGGGTGGATCCCTGTGGGCAGCATCATTCCACCTTCAGATGGCCACAGGTGAGGTTTGGGATTTTGGGGTTCCCTCTCACCTGCCTGGGGGTGCAGGGGCAGGAGTTCAGCCCCATTCTCTGGGGGTTCACTGACTCTGGAGGGATGGACTTTTTTTTCCCCCTAACTCTTAGAATCCCAGCATCCCAGAGGTCGGAAAAGCTCCAAGATCACCACATCCAAGCTGTGCCCGACCC